>CAIIXF020000009.1:13922346-14522346 GCA_903813345.2 Owenia fusiformis | reverse complement strand
CTTAACAAAAACGAGATCGTGTTTAGCAATATTTTTTCAAATTCTCGAACCAGAAGTCAGCGATCAACTTTCATGGTATTTTGTCAGAGTCAAAACTAGATTTATTTAGTTACCGATCCGACATCAAACTTTTGATGCCTCCCCTAAATCAGGCGAAGATGTTGTATGTCAAACCATTTTAAGCACTTAATTCAAGATTGGAATGAATATGTTGTTATCCCCATATGAACTTGGTATTTATATAATAAAATGATTGCTATGTTGATATTAGTAGGATCTTTGTAGATGATTGTTATCATATGAGTATTTTCAGTAATGCCATTACCAAGGCTGTAGAATGTATGATGGTGTTTTTCAGGTGTAGTAGAGCCTATACCAGTAGGCCAGGCAGCCAGGGACTACCTTGCTAAATCTGTAAATCCAACACTACTAAAGGGACTAACAACTTTGTGTAAGGAAAAGCCAAGAGACCCAGTGGTATGTATATTTTGGCTGGACATTACTCATAGTAGAGTAAAAAGACTTGATATTTTCACTGGATTGTAACTGTATACAAATACAAAATGAATGTGGAGGTACCAACTCCATTAATTAGGATTTAGACATGGCTAAGCAAGGTGTGTCTGATTCCAGTCAATCTGAACACAGTATTTCAACTGCAGTGCGTTATATCACCAATCACCACATTCAAAATCACTTGTTACAAGTTGTCAATGTGACAAGTTGACTCTCGAGATTGAAATTGATACCTTGCCAACTTGACCCTTGCAAAATGTTTCATTGAAAATATGTTCTTATAGTGATTTTATATCTTTTAGGTGATTTTGTAGAAAATATTTTGCAATGTATGAAAAGAATTGAAGACTTCAATGCATTGTAGCTGCTTCATTCCACCCAGGGGTTGTTTCCTAAATGTTGCATTCCCGCTGCACTGTCATGCAGATTTGGAAACAAAACCTTTAATGGAATGATTCAGCACACATTGCACTGAGTACAGGGCTTAAATCCTTAAGTATAGCCCTAATCTCAATGCTTTGTTTGTAAAATATGCAATATGTATGCATACATACTAGGACAAATATCAGAAAACTGCTGAACTATCAGTTTGAGTTGCATTCTGGGAAATCCTTCCAGGGACAGATAACCATTCCCTCTATTGGTGAAACGAGGCACCACTTTTTATCCACCTTTTGAATTCAATTGTGTTCATCTGATATTGAATCTAACCTTTAATTGCAGGTGTTTTTAGCAGACTGGCTACTTGAAAACAACCCCAACAAGCCTCAGGTTGGAGGCAAAGGTCCAATAGTGGAAGAACCTATCTGACCACAAACTCTTAAGGCATCAACATACAAGAAACTGCAGTGCATTTCATATCATTTTACTTATTGGCAATTTTGCTTCACATTTTAAGACAAATTAAAGAAAATACCAGTAGAAACAAACTTGATTTTCATGCTTTAAACCTCACTTTACTTAAATAGGAAGTGGGTACAAAATAGTACAAAATTGTTAAAATGTGAATAACATGGCCGAGACTGAAATATTTTAAGAATTTGAAAGTGTGGCTGAAGCACAAAAATAGTGCTATAGGAAATTTTATGGAAATGTGCCTAACATATTGCACAAAAAAAGGTATAGAATTACAAAGAAACAAAATACCTCAAACATTCCTGTATCAATTTTATGTCAAAGCTTAAAATAATAGTATATATTGATAGAGGTCTAGTTTTAAAAAAAATCAACAATCAACAATTTTCTGATATGTTAAAGTGTCACGACCCTCGTGTGGTAGCGTAGTTTGGGAGTCGTAATCAGAATACAGTCTAAAAATCAATAGTTTGATTCGATGTTTTCATTCACTTAGTTTCGGAACAAGTTCAAGTAAAAGTTGAAATGTGTATCCCTATCTAATTGAACAACATCCGTGTTCACAGTATCATAACAAAATGGGATCAAATTGGGATAAATTTTGCGATGAAAATTTAGGGATAAATTCTGGGATAAATTTTCCAATGAAAATGTAGGGATAAATTAGGGATAAATTCTGGGATAAAAATAATTGGGATGAAGTGGGACAATTTTGGGATAACAGTTACGGGATAATAAAATCTGAATATAGACTAAGTAAGATTTGTCAGATTTCAATGTAAGTTGTTTGTCTCATAAAAGCAAATGGCAACAGACTCCAGATTCTGAATGTACCCAGTGTTCAGTTGTATCAAATAAGTATAATGTTAGGGTGTGAGTATAACCAGGTGGAAGTCCTAGCCACTTGAGGGCTACGATGGACTTCAAGCTGTATATTAAGCTCGCTGTTCACACTTAAGAACTAAAGTAGGGCCATTTCAAATCAGAGTCTGTCAAACTCACTAGGGTGAATGAAATTCTCACTAATATTATCAATAAGAGAAGGTTTAAATAAGAAAGTAAGATCCTGGATTGTACTTTATCTGTTCACTATTGCATAGTTTCTGGGAAATACATGTATGACTTATTGCGAGTGATTGTTATTCAAAGAAGCCCTTTGCAAATATGAGCTAAGATAAAGCTTGTTGCTTGAATGTTAGTATCACTAAAGTCACCTGGAATTTAGTCGGAATCTATTTTGAATCAAGAATCTACTTCAGGTAAAATGAAAGGGGAATTTTCTAACATATATATAAATAATCGAACACAACAAGTGATATTCTGTGGATTTTCATATAATGTATAAAAACGACTCTATTTCTATTTACTAATCTACAGAAACATTACACAATTCAGTACTGCCGAAATGGTATATCAAGTAAATAATCTCTCAAACCAAACATGCATAAAACAGCACAGCTAATGGAAGTTCAGTTAAACAATTTGCAACAAAGCCTAAAATGTGTCTTTTCCCAAAAATGTAACTCACCAGTGCAATTTTATATAATCCCTGGTGGGGTTGAAATCAGCTCTCTATACTACTCACATGAAAAGTGGAACATCATTTTGCCACTATCAGACTATGGTACAATTGGCAAACAAATGGGAAACAGTATTTTAAAAGTATTCTAGTATCTATAATGAATTAGAATGTGGTTAACATAGAATTAGACCAGACATGGAAAACTAGAAGGGGAGGGGGTGTCTTAAGTCCGAAAATGGGGTTCGAATGACCATGACCCTTAAAAGTACTTCAATGATCAGTTGTTTGATAATGGTCCCATAAGCCCGGGATTTCACCTTTAAATTACCCAGAATTTAAATATAGAAAGGAGTATTTCTAGTGTATCAATAAAATTTACCCTGTGAACAAACTAAATACAGTCCCAAACTGGATGGGGGGGGGGGAATGTCGTATAGAGGTGTCTATGAACCCCTGGAATTTGCAGTTGACTGGTTTAGAGCAAGTTACATAAGGTTCGTAAAGACCGTAACTTTTCGTACACCTTGTCAAATATTCCTAAACGATCGTCGATTCCCTGTGGGAATGTTGTATAAGAGGTTTCAAGGAACCCTGGGAACTTGATTTCGACGCTAGTTAATAAGTTACATAGGTTCTTTAAGACAAAAACTCTGCGTGTAACCTTGTGTTAACCTTGTCAAATGTTCCTTAACAATCCCTGGGACAATTTAAACATGTGATGTTCACAAGGCAAATAAATAAAATTAAGGAAAAAGTCAAGTGTACAGATACTTCTTTTCAAAGACTAAAACTCTGCAAAAATACAATTAGATCAAGTCAATTACCTTTACCAACTCGTACACCTAAGTTGGTTTATCTGCGGCAATATAAATATCCAATTTTAATGACGATTTAATGTTTAAAATTCCACAAAATGTTTTCCATGTCTGGCCGGCTTGAATTCGAATCATAAAAGCACAGAAAAAGACAATTCACTTAAATCGTGCTTATTTACTTAAATCAAGCTTAATAAGCCTCACTTTGGATTTTGAAACAAACCCAGACAACTGCCCTTTCTAAAAAGTTTGTAACATAACATTAAACATGAAACTGGGCCTAAAACATTCACATTAAAGTCATATTATGAACAAAATGTATATGTTGACATTAATCCTGTAAATAATATTACATGAAAAACACAAGAGAAGGTTATTAACCTAAATATAAATATAGAGTAAAATGATTAAACTCCAACCATACTTTAAGAGTATAGCCAAAGTACTACCCTTTTACAGAATTTAAATTATTTCATAACTCTTTAAATATTGAGTAACTAAAAGCACAATTGATAAAGTGAAGAGCAAAAAGTTAAACAAAGTGACAATCCCTCAAGGCGATTACATAACCATGCTCAAAGTAATCTGAAGGATCGTCACAAAAGTACTGCAGTTTCAACAAGACAACCATAGAGTTAAAATATCTGCCAAGTATCTCAAAAGGAGCTATATATTGTGAGGAATGGTGTCACATAGAGAGGAGAATACAAACAACTTCATTTGACTTAAACTTCATTTCACTGAACAGATAAGAGAATGGCTCAATTTGTTGGTCCAACATGTATCTGTCTGTCTGGAGAATCTGTTTATATGAGGCATATTCATTATATGGAGCTAAAAATGCCATAAATAAATCTCTTGAAAGCATGGAATGTTGTTGATATATGCTTGGAATTAGCCATCTCAATGCCATTATAAGCAATCATGTTTTGAGCTAACCAACGAAATGATTGGTTTTGAATTTTACTAAAAATAGATTGAAATAGATTTGTTCAGCTATTGATTGATCAATCTAAGTATGTAAGATTTAAAATATTAAATCATTTTAAATAGGGTCTATCTAACAAATAGATGTCCCAGTTATCATCCAAAGAGAGATGTACAGGCAGACAGATGGCCAGACTAAGTCATTCTCTATCAGGATAATAAGTTTTTATCAGGACACAAGAGCCAATATTTACTATTTAATGTTTGTAAATGACTTATCATCATGATGTAGCTGTACATTGTATGTATTATATGTTTTATAGTAAACATAAAATGTAATAAAAATGTAAATATTTATTGATAAAGATTAAATTTTTATTCCTGTATCTTTTATACACAACTAATGTCATCCTTCAATACCATAGTTTTTCACATCTCACACTTGACTGTCTGTTTGTCAACAAGGGTGGCAGATTTTAAAACCTCTGTAGATATGATTCTTGTTTTAAGTTCACTTCTGTTCATCATAATTTCCACGGTGATCAAAGGAAGCCACATCGCTGAACTGTGACACGCTTAACTTTTCACATAAGTCTAACACCAAAATGGAGAAACACTCGGTAATGCTTTCCATATGTGTCTAGATAACTGACAAATCCAGATATTTTTATATACTTTAATATAGTGTCCATCCAATGACGAAGATAAAACTATATCCATTGTTCATATGTTGAATGGAAATTGATCAGTTGTCCCGATTTAGTTGAAACATTAGCAAAATTTTGATTTTCTCATTTAAATCTGTTCAGGTACCGGTATTTTGACTTTGTATACATTTGAAAATATTTTCAACATATCTCTGCTTATATATAGCTAAACTGAAACTGAAAGAGTGAATTCTGAAAATGATGTGATAATAGAATGTGTACATACAGAGAAAATTTAAGTTCTAAGTGCATGTTCACAGTGAACACAGTTGAGTACCATTATACTTATGGCTAGCCTAGCTTTTGACATGAAAACCAAAATGTTGCTACTGTTCCAACTAAATCTGGACAACTAAACTGGTCAATCTCAACATATGAACAATGAATTCAGAGTAATCTCTTTGTCAACGATCATTTAAAATATCTGCCAAGGTTGGACTATATTGACAGAACTTCTGCACATTTAGAGACATACTGTACTTCTGGCTCTTATATTCGTTTCATGGGATTTTTTGAAATTTGTTTAAGTGTAATTTATAAATATACAAAAATAACATTAAAATAACTAGAGGTACAGTATGACAAGATGCTAGAATTTAATGTGGTAATTGGTATGTGGTTCTGGATGAGTGCATGTTACGAGAATGTCTCTGAACTTGTCCACTAACATAAGTAGTTGAGATCTTCTCATGTTCTCATAGTACATAATCTCTTCTAGGTGATGGTATCCATTGAAGTAAGGAAATAACCTGCAAATAAATAGATAACGGAATATAGCCATTTTAATTAAATTATCATACCTAAAAGGTACAACACATAACTATTGTATTCAAGTTTTTTGGTAGCAGCATAACTGGGAAGCTTTTGATCTGTTGGTTGATCAATTTACATATTCCCATCCAATATGAACAAAATCACCAAATACATTGGGTAATTTATGATAATCAGTATGCAGCATTAGGTACACAATTCAATAGAGTAATTAGGTAATTAGACCCGTTAGCACACAACAAAAATTTTTTTTAACCTATACATTTTCAATCTGAACATTACATTTTATGTTATTGCAAATGTATAATCCCAACATTGAAAACCAATGTAAAACTCTGAATGCAGGTCATGAAAAAGTATGAGGCTATAACAATATGTCACGAATACTTGGTGGTGACATATAAAATAAAGCCTTACTTGACAAATAATCTAAGATCTTCAGTGTTCCTTGTAGCTGGGAGGTTGAGAATTTTCTCCCTTAGTGGAGGTGCTAACTTTGATAAAACTACCTCACCATTGGGCGAGAGAGGAGCTGCGGGAGCAGGGGGACTGGTTTCGGAAACTGGCTTGTACTTGTTGAACACTGAGCCCTCGTCTACAGGACTGCTACCAGCTGAAACAGGGAACACAGCTGATACATACATCGATAACATTACAAAACAAAAGTTTGATTAAAAGATACCATATATAAGGGTTATGTACTGGGAGGTTTTGGATATGGGGTTTATCCAGAGGCAGATATGCATATCTACCTGAGGGACCGTGGGGACCGAAGGTAGATGTGCATATCTCACGAGGGATGAACCCCATATCCAAACCGACCGTACATAACTGCTTTATCCTATACCAAGTAGAGTTTTCTAATTTTCTTTCAATTTTGTTTCAATTTTTTTTCTTTTTTCAATTTTTTTCACATTTTTCTCAATTTTTTCCTATTTTTTTAAATTTTTTAAAATTTTTTCACATTTTTTCTTTTTTTTAATTTTTTCTTATTTTTTCAAATTTTTTTCGAAGCGGGAAGATATGCCCTGGAGCGGGAGATATGGAGGTTCAGGATATGGAAACCTCAAAATCAGGATACGGGATATATCTTACCAACTTATCTCCCTAAAACTCTACTTGGCATAGGATAAAGTGGTGTACATTACAGAACATAATTTGCAGGAATAAGCAAACCATGTGTATTTCCTGATAAAACACAGTCGATTTTGGATACAGGGTTTATCTCTCGGAAATGTATCTCCTGAGGGACCGAGGGAGATACACACATTTCCCTTGGGATAAACCCATCAAAACCCTCCCAGTATTAACCCTTGTATACTGAACTCCAGGTATTTTTCGCGTGCGATTTAGTTTCGCGCTTTTCGCGATTGTGGTAGAATCGCAAAAATTGATCTTTGCGAAACTGTCAATTAAATCCTCGGGGATTTGTGAAATATTTTATTACATGGGCTTCCATTGCATTTCGTGTTTTGAAAAAAAAAATGCTTGTCAAGTGTTTTTAAGCAATAAATGGGATAATAAGTAACAATGTCTGTTACAGTGGCTTATTAGATCAATTAAACCAAAAAATTACTTTGTAATAGAGGTTAAGGTTAAGCATTTCTTTGTCCAAGATGACAAAGTAGTAGGTGTCTTTAGTGGAACTCGCAAAATTCAATAGCCTCGAAATCGTGTTTTCTCAAAATTTGCGAAATTACAATTCACGAAATTAACTGGGAGTACAGTAAATGGTTATAGCTACAATATCGGGAGAGAAATGGTCTGGCAAGGAATGTCTCTTTAATTAAGAATCTCTTAAATGTCATTTTAATGCATTGATTGGATGTGTCATCAGGTTGTAGTTTTAGTTTGTACCTTCCATGACTAGAGATACATCAGACGCACTCAGTGTTGTCCTGAGGATTTGTGGTAGTTCCTCTGCAGACGCTGATGTCCTGAACTGGCCTGTAGGGTGAGATAGTTTTCTTAGTGGCGGTCCACTGCTTGACTGCTTTTGTTTTCCTGTATATGAGTGATCTGAGGATGGTAACAGGAAGATGTAGGTGTGTAACTGAACCAACAGTCTATGCTGAAGCATCCAAACAACCATCTGGATCTTCTGTGCCTGGAAACATATCAGCTGATATAGACAGATATTAATAACTGTGCCTAACACCCTCATTAATATTGTATTTGTGTCTTTCTGACAAAACTTCACACCTTTATATATATATTTCATTTTCCCTTTGTCTGTTGTCCTTATGTAGATCGCCCCTAGTATTTCACTCTAAATGGTCTTACCTGCTGCTGAGGGAGACCCAGTACATCCTGGTGTTCTCCTAGGGGAGTAGGGAGGGAGAACTCAGCCAAAATCTTTGACAATGCGACCCCCTGGAACTCTTCAGCAAATTTCTCTACTAGTTCAGAGTTCCTGAAAAGATGACTCAAGGAATGGGAAAATTGCATTGCAATAAAATATCATCAAGCCTTCGTTCCAAGTTGGGATTTACCAACTTAAGGCAAGTGGCTTTTAATAATTGTAAACATAGCAATGCTTAACATATTTACAAGCTGTTTCAAAAAGTTAATTTAATTTTGACGTGACAGTATGTGCTCATAGGATATACATGAGCATTCATACTGGTGAGAGTATGTACTGGTAAGGAATGGATATATACTAGAAGTAGTAGTATTAAGCCACATCAGATACCATATATTCAAACTACATGTTATGCTGTTATGGCCCTCAAGAAAATTGACACTTGTGGAAAAGAGTTCAACAAACTTTGTTCTTACAAACCAAAATGTTCATTTTAATAGGGAAACTATCATAATTCAAGGAGATAATCTAGCAATCAAATTACAACATGAAATTGGTGATACCAAAAAATTGGGTTTGTGCTGTGAAAACCATGAAAATGCTACTGTATTAAGCCAATTTGCTTGCGGGGAATAAAGCTTTGGAACATTATGTGATGAATTACTTACTTGAATGTATTGGTGTCAGGGGACAATACATAAACATTGCTCTCGCACAAAGGGTAAATGATCATGGCTTTTGCCCAGTAAACTAAATGGCTTACTAGCTGGAACACCTGAAAGAGAAAAGTGTATGTAGTTTAAGGATAATGAAAATTACATGGCTGGAATGTCTGTAAAATACCACTATTGTATATAACCATTCCTACTGTCAAAACATTCATATCGACTACATGTACATGTATTTATCAAGCAACAGTATGCCAGGAGGCATCTGTGACAAGATATAGTCAACGGAGGGTACTGTTGAGAAATTATGGCTGTAATATTATACTAATAATTAGTAATATGTTGAGTGTACCCACATGATTTCTAATTTAAAGTGTATGTGATCTAATTGTACATATATTAAATCTTGATTTCATGAAGCAGATTTAAACGAGGCACATTTTTCAGATATGTAAATATATCAATTGATCAACATGATTTTGTGAAAAATAAAATGTTCTTGGGAAAATCTGAGATATTTTTGGACATGAATAACATGACAGCAAATCTGACCAAATAATCTCATGTTTTTTAAACTATGTAAGGGATGTTCAGTGATAATATGAATTACTTGATACATGTAGTAGTCTAGTAGATGCACATGATGTATTTATGATCATATAGGAACATAACTGACAACCTTCACTGGTGAATGGAGACTAGCCAAAATAGAGAAAATTCAGTTGATGAACATTGGTTATTGTCATGGAGATCATAGTTGAGCAAACATTAAATCAAGAAAAGTATTCCTCAACTGTTTACCTGTTGAAGAGATATATCTGTGTCACTGGCTAATTTCTGCAGACTTTTGATAGGACTAGCCATCTTGACAAGCCTTATAAGTGCAGGACTACAGTCTGGAGGGAGGGACTCTAATAGTTTATTCTCATCAACTGTTAACAGGATACCATGATAAGGCCTGAAAAATACAAAAGATGATTATTTTTAATGATTATTCTATGCAATATATTACACAGTATGGATCCTTCGTTCAAGGACAATGCTCATTAAATAACTCAAGTGAAGTAGGTTGGTCAAATTACAAATATATTGTGTATGAGTATATGTCCAATAGACGGTCTCA
This sequence comes from Owenia fusiformis, assembly GCA_903813345.2. Classification (NCBI taxonomy): domain Eukaryota; kingdom Metazoa; phylum Annelida; class Polychaeta; order Sabellida; family Oweniidae; genus Owenia; species Owenia fusiformis. The sequence continues at coordinate 14,512,140 of CAIIXF020000009.1, read as the reverse complement.
ATACATTTTGATCATTTTGAATTTGCATTTCATTAGGCAGCATCACCTGAACCAAAACAACACTAACATCCAATCACTCATCATTAGCTATACTACATACCTGAGGGCTATGATACATTTATTAACTGCCTCTGGCTGTATCTTCACACTATCTCCTGTACTGTTGTGTATCTTGTGTGGCAAGCAAAAGTTCACCTCTATCCAGTTGTTTATGTGCAAATGAACAATACCATTACTGCAGAGCCTGCAATAACAAAGAATTTCCTTTTTGGCAATCTAAAATTAGGTCTACACAGTCAATGCAATTTAAAACTTTCTGATATCAGCTAGCCCATTGCATGTATAAAGATTAATCATATCACTAGGGCTCTATCACAAACACTCTATCGACAAAAGAAACTCTCACCAATGGAGAAAGTAATTGCAAAATTAGAGGGTACCTCTAATGGGATATCCTAAAATGCAACTCTTATGTGAATACAAACTTCTCTAAGCTATTAGTGAAATGTTCATTTATGTAAAGTAAAGTAACATACTTGTCATATATGTGCTTGAAGTGCTTAGCTAGTGGACTCCTTTCCAGTATAAGCTTGAATGGAGATACCAAGCAATCTGAAAAATACATTTCGGAGTGAACTACCATGATACCAGTTCTTCAACATAAACTCCAAAGAGTAGCGAATCCCAAATAAACAAAAACAAATCTGCTCATTTAAAATATTCATACTCATGGAATAAACTAACTTATAATTTTTTTTATGATTCATACTGTTTAATTGGTCTTAAAAAATAAAAGATACCACAATTGATATTTGAACATTGTCAGGTGTAAATCATGTTTATTCATCTATCTCTAATACTAAATAATACCTTCTGGCATGCTAGCAAGTTCATCTTGGACAGCTACCATGATATCCTTCTCCCTGTTCAGGTAGCTACAACGTCTTTCCTCATGCCTCAGTGCTATGGCAATCTGTTTGGCCAAGTCATGGTAACTGTTGATCAGTGATGTATGCGCATTTGACTGCAAACACATACTGATTACCTCAGTAAAATTGTTCATATGAATTCATAGTATTTATATTTTATACACATTTTGTAGGCTTCAAAGAAGAGAATCATTACTTTATCCTCTAGAGATTCTGTGAATCCCTTTACATGTACTCACCTTCAGTAGAAATACAACATTGAATGAGATCATAGAAGATTGTTGCTGAGAGGAGGATGCCACTTCAAGGAGGGTAGGATGGCCAACAAGTATAACATCATCAATTTTCAACTCAAACTTTCTCCCACACAGTGTTGACTTGACAGCCAGCAAGTTGGCTAACACAGTCTCTGAATACCTGCAAAATGAACAAGGCATTAACATCCAAAATGTCACCACTTGCCATTTGTTACAGATGCCAGATGCCAACCACCAAACATTAACAACCAAACAAAGTCCAAAAAACTTGGAGACTAAAACAACATGTCACCACATGTGGAGGGGAAAAAGTTACAACAGAAATGGTACATTTTGGAGTATGATTCCCCAGCGTCATTTTCAATAGCTTTTCCTCCTAGCATTATGGGACTTCAAATAGAAGTGAAAATTACCCGCAAATGATATCCATTGCATGGAGTAAGTAATTTTCTTTGATATAATGAAACATATGAGTCAACAAAAATTGTGAAGTAGCCTGTGATAAAGCCAGAAGAAAAATTTTTGAACCATTTTATCAGTTCTGAAGTACAGTGAGCCTTTAACTTGACTCTTATATGCAGTAATCATACATTTTAAAAATGACAAAAAGTAAGCTTACCCAAATAAGTTGCCATTTGCAAGTGAAGAAGCTGGTGCTTTCCGCAAGTCATGAATGTCTTCAGATATTTGCACAGCATATGGGTTGTTGCTTTGTTGACCTTGACAAAATATTCAGTAATATGTATGTAATGATAAAAAACATTCTCTATTGGCTGGTCATGTATAAACTAGATTGATCAAATGCAAGGAACATCTAAACTTCTTTTTGTGTTGCTAGGATGGCTCACACTTCAACAGTGAATATTATATGTCATTTATCACCCTATACAGACTGTGCTATACAGAAATAAGTGGTGTGGATATCGTGTGCTTAAGGTGCAGATATCAACGGTCATTTTTGAATTTGTGATATTTCATAAATCAAGGCATGTTTGGTACTCAATTACTCAGACGTAATAACATCATACAACTACCCCCCTCCCTATACAGGCTGAAAAAGTAACAAACATTTAAATGTAGTCGACAAGATACTGTGCATGCGCAAAAATGAGCCAAATCAGTTACAATAGAACTGAATCGAATCAGTTGTAGATTCACAGGCTAGTATCGAAATATTTGTCTACTGTGACGGAGCATGCTATTTCTCATAAAAACACTAAGAATACTTCACAATTTATTTTTTAACTCATATGTTTCATTATACCAAAGAAAAATACTTACTCCGTGCAATGGATATATCATTTGCTGGTAACTTTCACTTCTGTTTGAAGTCCAATTACGCTGGGAAGAAAAGCTATTGAAAACGGCGCCGGAAAATCATACTTCAAAATGTTCCATTTCTTGTTTAACTTTCTAATGGCACGATATAGTGACACAATAATATTTACACATGGTTTCAGCATTACTATGAAGGTATAAATAAATGAGATGTTGATATATTTGGTCTTTTTAATTCTTTTTTCTAAATGAAGGACCCACGGTCCTATGCTCACACAGTTTGGAACCTTCAGAGGAATTTATATCCTGACTTTCTAACAAAAATATTGATTTGGATTTGTAGTCTCGAACTTTGACAAACTTAGATAGCATTGTTGTGTGACCTATTTGATGACCTTTGACCTTGAAAATTTTACTTATTCAGAGCTCAGTAAGGTCTTTTGTGATTAAGCTGACCATAATTTACATCCAAAAATCAATTTGAAAAATCAAGTTTTTTGACCTTTCGAAGGTCACTGAAGGTCAAGTAAAGGTCAAATCCTAAACCTAATGTCAGATTTGAACTCCTGGTAACTTGTAGATGATTTTCAAAAAAAAATTTGGTCAAATTGAAGCAAGTTGAAAAATAACTTATTTTTACTGTTTTTTGACGTCAAATATCTCAAAAACGGTAAAAATTTGATGCTGACATATATTGAGAAATATGTAGGGAATGCTTAAATCTATTAATGATGTAATTTATTGCAGGAAATGATCAAGTATAAGGCAAACTTTAAGAATCTTGTCAATCACAAAACCTGCCATTGACTTTATACATGAGAAAGTTCCCTACTTTTTTTCAAATTTTATAGAGTAAACACCAAAAACCGTAATTCCAAGAGCTTTGAAATCTTCAGAGGACATAAGTTGCATATACACCAACTACTAAAAAGGTATTTGAAAGTTCTACTTCAACAAAGTGTCTAGTATTTACAGAAAATTTGACTTTTTGACGTCAAAATCCGCAATTTCTCGGAAACCGGGCAAACTTGGGAAATGGCGATGATAGGTCAAATAGGCATTCAGTACTGTCAACCCCTAAAGATTTTCTCGCGGGACAGATTTTTTAGACCCAGTGCCCAAAATTCGCGGGATTTTGCGGGACATCTACTAAATTCGCGGGATTTCGCGGGACATTTAAGGGATTTGCGTGATTGCGCTAATAGGCCAACTTTTTTTCTCAAATTCGCGGGATTTCGCGGGACCATTCGAGGGACAAACACACTAATTGCGGGATAGTTAACAGGTTTAACGCCAAAAACTTGATAGAGGGACAGATTTTTTAGACAAAGTGCCCTAAATTTGCGGGATTTCGCGGGACATTCACCTAAATTTGCAGGATGTCCCGGGACATTCAAGGATTTGCGTCATTGGGACTAATGTAGAAGCGTGTAAAAGTACTTAAATCAAACTTCCAAATACTGATTAATCAAATACAATGCACCGTTGTATTGTAACTTAAATAAACGTCAACACAATTTCACAAAATACGTATAGGAATATTATTAAACTTTATGCTTCATGCTTCAGGTGTGAGTACCGTAATCTAACACGAAATTCAAAAATTCGGAACAATACTTTGCACTTCTGGCGTCGTGAACAACTATGAAACGCTTACCCCCATAATGTTATATATTAAAATGTACCTATTTACTGTAGGCATTTTCTTTCAATTGAAAGCCCATGATATAGGGGTTCGATTAATCTACATCAAATTATAGGGAATGGGGTTACTTTTCTAGATAGGGTTTGTAGAAAAAAATGGGTACCGGGTAGTAAATCCTCCATGCTGGGTTCAAACTTGGTACCCGGTCGAAAAAACCGGGTACCCAAAAAACGAAATATACGAATATACAACATAATTAGATCATTAGAAAACGTTTGTTTGTTTTGAATTTACAAAAATGTATGTAACTTCCTTCAAAATTGAGCTAGAAGCTTCAAATAAAAAGCATTTTAAGGCTCTTTTCGTCCTCTATCATCATGGCAGGCCTGTCAACTGTCCCGCAATTTGCGTATTTGTCACGCATTTGCTGAAGAATTTGAAGTCACGCCAGTTATTTTTGCGTGACAGAAAATATCACGCAAATACGCATTTTACCTGGTAATTGTCACGCAAAAATCTTTCTGTAGAAAATTTTCTAAAAAAGATCGTCTACACAGCAAAAATACGAACGACGGGAAAAAAACGTACGCATTTCGTTCGGAATTTTCACGCGAATTACGGATATGTCACGCATTCCGTTCGAAATTTTACGTTCAGATTTGGACCAAGGTGTCCACATTTTGAGGGGAGGTGTTCAACATTTCCAAGTCACTCATGTTAGGTGTTCCCAAGTTGACAGGCCTGTCATGGTCATATTTCCATTGGTAATGAAGGGGGGGGGGTGCGATCGCACCCCCTCCTGGCTACGCCAATGACATTGTAAGACGATTTGATAAACAAGACAAATCAATCTTACTCTATTTTCAATAGTTCGTTTGTTGGTACGTGAATTGTTTTGATTATGATTTAAATCTGTAAATAGCTATCGTTGCATTAGCAGGGAGGTGACGTGTGTTAATTAACATGATTTTGATTATTAATCATAATTTAAGTTATCCCAATTTTCGACAAAATGTCCACTGAATTGTAAATTGTTATGTCTTACAATGTCATAGGTGTAGCCAGGAGATGGTGCGATGGTGCACCCCCCCCATAACCAATGAAAATATGGCCATGACGATCGAGGAAGAAAAGAGCCTTAAATATGCTTTTTATTTGAAGCTTCTAGCTCAATTTTGAAGGATACATACATTTTTGTGAATTCAAAACAAATCTTACACGTTTTCTCATAATCTAATTATGTTATATATTCGTATTTTTCGTTTTTTGACCGGGTACCGGGTACCAAGTTTGAACCCAGCATGGAGGATTTACTATCCGGTACCCGGTTTTTCTACAAACCCTTTCTAGATATCAGCGTCCATTTATTGTAACTCGCGTTTGCTAACATTTGCTCAGTTCTGAGATGAAGGCCACACGGATAGTAAAAAGGCCAACATTAGAACTATTTTTGACCTACATCCCTATTTTCGTAATTAAAATGAAAGTTGAACCCTTCCTCTTTATTTTGATACCAAACAACAGCATGCTAGGTACTTAAAATTAGGTAAACTTTACTCCTCAAAAGTGCAAAAACTTGGCTTCTTATATAAGATAAGATAATCACAATATAGGGGATTGCAACAATTTCGGAAATTCGCGGAGGTCAAAACCACATTTGCGGGACTTCGCGGGACATTGCGGGACACGCGAATTAGCCTAATTTTGATCAAATTCGCGGGATAATCCCGCCATTCGCGGGACACTTGACAGCTCTGGGCATTATGGATATGCATAAAATGAATGTGGATAGAACTCAATCCGAATAGCAGTTTTAATTTGTGCGGCCAATGTTGACGGACGGACCAACGGACGGACGGACGGATGGACGGACGGACCAACGGACGGACGGACCAACGGACGGACGCCTGGTCAATCCCATAGGCTCACTGTGTGAGCCAAAAATAATGTTTAATGTTTTGTCTGCTGTGATGTAGCAGTTGCAAATGTAACTGTGAAAATGCTCCGTCAAAGCAGACAAAAAGTTTTTGTATCAATTTTTATAAAAAAATCAAAAATCAATGCATTAATATCTCATTAATCCATTCAGAGTTATGCTGAAAACATATTTTTATATTATCGCCATTTTCAATAGCTTTTCCTCCTAGCGTCATTGAACTTCAAACAGAAGTGAAGGTTACCCGCAAATGATATATCCATTGCATGGAGTAAGTAATTTTCTTTGATGTAACGAAAATTATGAGTTAAAAAATAAAGTGTGAAGCATTCTTAGTGTTTTTATGAAAAATAGCATGCTCCATCACAGCGGACAAATCTTTTGATACCAGCCTGTGAGATTGCCCTTACTTAATTCTTGGCTAGAAGTAATTCCATCTGGAACACCGTGAACTATTGTAAAATTTCTAGTGGGAGTTCAATAAATTTAAGTAATATAAAAACTGTCATGTTAATATTTCATGATCGAATTAAAATGGAACTGGCTGGGTTCCTTGATGAGGTATTGCATGATTTCGTCAGGATTTTTCTAAAGTTAAAACAAACGACTCCAAGAAAAATGGCGATATTCGAAAATTGGACAAAATGTTATTAACGTCTGACATTAGTAACTGGCTGTAAATTCTAAGTTAGTGATCCAGAATATTTGAACAATTACATTGATCACTTCATGTATATGTTTTGGAATTTTTGGTGGGGTAATAAGACCAAAATTCGCAATTCAAATTGTGATGTAGAAAAATGGCAAACATTTGATTTCAAATTTTATGATTACGACATAAGATAAGATAAGATAAGCACCGGCTTGTAGGCTGGTGTAGCCTTTTGCCTGTATAGGTGTGTGTATTTGTTATACACATCAAGTCATATTTGGCATATGTACCCTTAAGGCTTATGCTCCCTGTCTAATTTCAGTGGGTGGTTGTACCAATGGTCATCCAACTTGTTCTTGAACTGGTCAACACTTCTTGCTTGAATAACATATTCAGGCAGTTTGTTCCAGGGTGATATGACTCTGTTGGAAAAGAAATGCTGACATGACCCGTATACAGCGACATGACTCACATCCGGCAGAGTAAAAAACATGCAGGGATTTACCTTTGGACGAAGGCCACGATATAGGCTAGTGGCCTTAGAAGAAGGTAAGCCCTTACTCAAATCATCGACCCGGGAACATGTATAAAAAATCTAGTCGAATACACCAGGTAAAGTGATCTCATTCTTGGTGTATTCGACTCGATTTTTTTATAGGCCTACATGTTTCTGGGCCTATGACTCAAATAATCTTCATTCCAGCATAAACCCAATCCTGTTGTTACAAAGCCCTTTCCTCAACTAGAGTCCATTTCACTGCTTCATTTCGTCAGTAGAACGGCAAAAATAAGTAATTGGGAGACCATTGTGCAATAATATATGGAAAAGTATATTCATAATGTACATGAATGACATTTGTATATCTTGGATTGCTTCTAGTTTGACTTATAAAGTGTGTGGCCTCTTATATTTGGATGTTTCTCTGCCATGTTATTTTCAATAAGATTGACATGGCTGAAATTCTTCAAATTACAAGACGGCACAGGCTTATTGCACAAAAAACTAAAACATCTGAAATATACAAATGTCATTCATGTACATTACATTATTAATATATGGAAAAGTATATTCATAATGTACATGAATGACATTTGTATATTTCAGATTTTTTAGTTTTTTGTGCTATAAGCCTGTGCCGTCTTGTAATTTGAAGAATTTCAGCCATGTTAATCTTATTGAAAATAACATGGCAGAGAAACATCCAAATATAAGAGGCCACACACTTTATAAGCCAAACTAGAAGCAATCCAAGATATACAAATGTCATTCATGTACATTATGAATATACTTTTCCATATATTATTGCACAATGGTCTCCCAATTTCTTATTTTTGCCGTTCTACTGACGAAATGAAGCAGTGAAATGGACTCTAGGCCTCTTTCACAGCCAGGTCTCTTAGTCTTAGGTTTCAAAATATTTTTTTTTTTACTTACTTTTGGAGTTTGTCTCACATTCCCCGGATTCAAATGGGTACCTAAATAATAGCCTATCTCCCTTACTACCAGATGTAACAAGTATAACTCCAATTGGCTTAATATCATCCATGGTAGGCTCGCATCTTGGATATTTATCATTAGAGGAGTTTAGAATGTTACAAACGGAATCCGGCAGAGTTGTGTAGGTGTCACTACGGTAATTTATTGAGAAAAATCACAATAGCATGAAATCAAAGCAATCAAACATAACTTATGAATAAAAAAACACACCATTCCTTATTGATGATGTAAAATTTCTAAAATATTGGAGACTGCTTTGGAAAAATTCGGTTTAGATTGCGGTTACATCGATCGAAAGCTCCTATTTGAAGCAATATTTGGAACATTTTCTGAAAAGTTCTATTTTAACTATTTTTCTTCTTCTTCTTCTTCTTCTATTAGAGTACAGACTCCTCTTTAGGATATTTCGTACTATGTGTGCTTGCGTGCGGTGTATATACAATTGTAGTGTGAGTGTGCATTAAAATGTCTAAAATCGTTTTAAAATCGTCATCACTTAGTACGAAAGCATCACACTCCCTGCCTCCTTCTTAAAAATGTCCAGGGAATTTATCATGGCTACATTTGCTGGAAGAAGGTTCCATAGTCGTATGGTTGCAGGGAAAAATGAGTAAAGATGTAAATCTACTCTTGAGGATGGGACAAGGTAGCGTAGGTTGTGACCCCTGGTCACAGATCCTACTGGCTCGAGGTATGCCGCTGGTGGAATGGCTACCTTATGGTGGACTATCTTGTAAAGCTTGACTACTCTTGTCAAATTACGTCTGTCTTGTAATGGTGGCAGCTGCAGATTCCTCAGCATGGTGGTAGGGCTGCTGGTTTGTCTGTAATCTTGTGTTATAAATCTGGCTGCTCGTCGCTGTACTCCCTCCACCTGCCCGATTGCCTTCTTCGTGTAAGGGGACCATACGGAAGCGGCATATTCCAGCTGTGGTCTAACAAAGGTGGTGTATGCTTGTTTCCTCACATTGCTGGGGCAGGAGCTGATGTTACGACGGAGGAAGCCCAGGGTGGAGTTGGCTTTCTTGGTGATGGCAGACACGTGAGGATTCCAAGATAAGGTGTTGCTGATGTTTACACCTAAGTACTTAGCAGTGTCCACTGCACATAACGGTTGGTCATGGATGCAGTACTGATGTAAACAAGGTGATCTTTTCTTGGATATGTGTAGTACCTCACATTTGTCTGGGTTGAATCGCATCAACCAAGAATCCTCCCATCTTTGTAGAGTGTCCAGGTCTTGTTGGAGTCTCTTCGCATCCATCTCAGATTTCACTCTGCGATACATCAAGCAATCATCTGCAAAGAGGCGAGTGGTAGAAGTTACAGCCTCTGGCAGGTCATTGATGTATGCAAGGAATAACAGTGGTCCTAAAACAGTCCCTTGGGGCACTCCCGGTGTTACTGGAGCTGATTTGGACTGTTCACCATCAAGGACAACACACTGTGTTCGATCTGTGAGGAAGTCTTTGATCCAAGCATGGGTTGATCCTGTAATGCCGTAGAACTGAAGTTTATGGAGCAGGCTTCTGTGTGGGACTTTATCAAAAGCCTTGGAGAAGTCAAGCAAGATTGCATCAGCTTGATCTCCGTTATTCAGTTCTCTTGCAAGGTCGTGGATGGTTACGATCAGCTGCGTTTCACAGGATCTCTCAGCCCGAAACCCATGTTGGAAGTTGGTGAGAATTTTGTTTGTTTCCAGGTGTTTCATTGTCTCGCTGAAGATGATGTGTTCAAGAACTTTGCAGCATATTGATGTAAGTGAGACTGGCCTGTAATTAGATGGCAACGATCGATCACCCTTTTTGAAAAGGGCTACAATGTTAGCATCTTTCCAGACTTTTGGGATCTTGCCCTGATTAAGGGAAGCCTGGAAGATCAGGCTAATCGCTGGTGCAATCTCACTTGCTGTCATCTTCAGGAATTGTGCTGATATGTTGTCCGGTCCAGTGGCTTTGTGTGGTTTTAAGGTCTTAAGTTGTTTGAGCACTCCATCAACATGAATACTGATATTCGGCATTCTAGGATGGGGAGAAGGGCCTTTGTTGGGAATGGCACCTTCTGGCTCATGAGTAAAAACTGACACAAATTGGTCATTGAGCACCTCTGCCTTGGCTTTACTTGAGCTGAATGTTGTGCCATCACGCTTCAAAGGGGCCACACCTGAGTTGTCACATTTCTTGGACTTAATAAAGCTAAAGAAGCGTTTGTTACAACCGTCACCCACCAAGCCATCCAAATAGGTGTTATATGCTTTTTTGAATTCTCGCTTGGACTTGTTCTTCACTGAACGATAATAGTTCCAGTCCTGCGAGCATTTAGATTTCCGGGCACGGTTGTATGCACGCTTCTTCCGATGTGATAGCTGTTTCACAGTTGTTGTTATCCAGGGCTGGTCAAAGCGTGACGACATGCTCAGAGGGCTGAAAAGCTATTCCATCATATATAGTGTCATTGTGACCATTGTCATTGTGATCCTGATCATGTAAATGATATGGGGAACTCATAAAACTGATTGAATGTAGCAACATGATTTTTGATTGAAATGGCACAAAATTGCCCTAATTAACACCCTTCGAATTTGATTTTCAAAGACTATATTCAGAGAAACAATAAAAGGCAAGTGGGATGAATTAGGATATGTTTTCAAGTTATTACAGAAGTCAATCTGGAACTCTGGAAAAAATTTCATTGACTCATAATCACAAAAAGTCGGGTGACATTTGACACGGGTATCTGGCTAGATCTAAGGTAGATGATCAGGTCAGTTGTCACTCAACTTTTTTTGGTGGTTAAACGTCCCTGTCTGCATTTCATAGTTAAACATTTTCCTGTGCATAATTTTGAAACCATATTCTAATTTATGTCAAAAACTTTTTGTGGATTCACAATAATATCCTATTTGTAATCAGCATTAAGCTTTTCCAAGTGGGAAATTTTTTGAAATTTCCAAAATGGCTGCCAGGTGATTTCTTTCAAAATCATTTAGTTTTTCACCAGTTTGAGCACTTCTCAATCTCAAGTGATTTTAGCCATATTTGGGCCAAAATTGTCAAATGTGAACCGCAATGGAAATTTTTGAAAACTGAACCCCCTTGGCAAATCCTGGCTACGGGCCTGGATATGCATTCAAGTTATTACGCAAGTCAGTTGGAAATTTCAGAATGCTTTCTTTGACCTGAGACCATCATAAAATGTTAGTCTCAGCTTTGACTCACAAAAAAAGTTGGGTAACTTTATGGGCCTTCCTAACCTTTAGTCTACCTTGAGACCATGATCTTGCACAAAATCAAAAAAATATAATTCTTGCAGGGATCACATATCTTCCTGAAAAGAACATGTGACTTGCATACTATCAGACAGTCATTACAGTTTTATCGTGCGGAAATACAACATTGGGTAACCCGGAAGTAGATAGCATCTATTTACTGTAATGATACCTCAACATATAAAAAGTTAGAAAAATTTAGCATTCGAAGACTAGATCTAGAGCAGATCTTGCCTTGAAGATTTTTGGTTAGTGCTACATATACTTTTATTGATTATATTATCAGATAGACAACAGATAAATTCACCAAATGACGGGACTGTTTCGTCTTCGATCTACATATTGTTAGTAGATCTAAAGGAAACCGGAACTTCTGGATTTTCAATCAAAAGGCTAAGCAAAGGGGCGTACCAATTTGTCGGAGTGCAGCCTTTGAACTAGTTAAATCCAGACTTATTTTGAGGGGCACCTGAACAACTAGACTAGAGGTAGAATTTTCATATGCATTTTACGCAGTTCAGCTAGCCTTAGATTTGTAGAGGTTACTACAGTGGGGATCATAAAGTCTTAGTAAGTCCAAATATAGTGGAATTTGTGTCCCTAATGACAAATAAGAACTTCAAAAGTTGAATTGGATATTCACATGTTATGCCGACTCTTCAAATGTTGAGGTGATTTTGTCGCCCGATTGCGCCAGAACAGAGGATTGGCTCCCAGGATGCAACATGACACGTGCCAGCTTTCAAAATGCTGTTCCGCCATTTTGAAACCTGTCATGGTAAATACGGTTAACTGATGTTGCATTCTGGGAGTCAACCGTCCTTGGATAACAAACATGGCGATTCATGAAAACATTCATTCGATTTGGTAGGGATTTATCCATTATTTGCAGGTATGAAGCTTTGGATTCATTTATTGTGCTACTTTAGTGAACGGGAATTATTTTTCTACTGCTTGGGAGAGTTTGAGACACGAAACTTGGAAATAAGCTCATTTTGACAACTTGTGAACGTTGAGTTTTATTTTTGTCCCCTACTGTACTTTGCAATTTATCGCATCCTACAACTCCTTACTCAAGTCTCTAGCTCGAATATAGAGAAGGCTTTGGACCGAAGTAAACAACTCCCACTTCGATAACTTCGATAACAGGATTTTGTGCTAGTCTAATATATCCAAAAATGCACAAGAATGAATGTCGAGCGCACACTATGGGGAGAGGGTTTCACTGGGTCAACTTTTTATACAAAGGGGGTGCCGTTGAGATTCAAAATATCTTACCTTCTTCTAAGGCCACTGTATCGTGGCCTTCCAGTACAGATATATTTCTGCATGAACAACTGGTCATGTCGTTATCATAAAATTTGAAATCATATGTCCGCCATTTTTCCACATCACAATTTGAATTGCGAGTTTTGGTCTTATTACCTCACCAAAAATTCCAAAACACACATAAAGTGATCAGTGTATTAGTTCACATCTTCTGGATTGCTAACTTAGAATTTACAGCCAGTTACTAATGTCAGACGTTAACGACATTTCGTCCAGTTTTCGAACATCGCCATTTTTCTTGGAGCCATTTTGTTTTAATTTTAGACGAAATCCTGATGAAATCATGTAATATCTCATCAAGGAACCGAGCTGGGTCCGGTTTGGTTAATGATTTATTTATCTGGCGATTTTTAAAATATTCAATAAATTTATGACACCCCGGCATGCTTTTTTCAAATAGAGTTCACAGTATTCCAGATGAAATCCCCTCTAGCCAAGTATTGGCTAGAGACTCTAGTAAAAAATATCTACCTACATACACAGTCAAAACAGTAATGTTTGTGAGTACTTTGAATTTAAAAAATAAGCAATCAAATGACCGTATTGAAACAGTTTATGTAAAAATAGAAACATTTATATTTATCCTAACTTTTGTATATTTCAGATAGTAATGTATAATGTGCAGCAAAGCTGTGGCCTTTTGTAATTTAGGGAGTTTCAGCCATGTTAATTTTTCCGAAAATGACATGCCAGAGAAGTATCAAAATATAAGAGGACACAGATATGATAGCTAAACTGGAAAACAAACTAAAATATACAAAAGTTTAATATAAATGTTTCTATTTTTACACAAATTGTTTCAATTTGGTTATTTGATTGCTTATTTTTTAAATTCAAAGTACTCACAAACATTACTGTTTTGACTATACATGTAGGGATTTTTTCTCTAAAAATGGACCCACATCTTGGTTTGTTTAAAAAGCTAATTTTTAAAAAACAAGGCCCAATTCTGGCGATTTGTTTTCAAAAACAACACCCAGTTTTAAGATTTAAAAAAAGTAGAACTAATTCTAGGGAGTTTTACATGAAAATGGGACCCATATCTAGGGTGACCCACTTTAGTGGCACATCCCCATATAGTCAATATACTGGAGTACCCCCCCCCCCCTCAGAAAACTTTTTTTATTTTATCAGGCTACATTTTAGTTTAACTTTTGGGCCTCAATTTGTGGGCCTTTTTTGACATTACTTGGCCTTTTTAGGACCTTTTAAGCCAAATTATCAAGAAATGGGCCTTGAATTTTCAAAAAGGAGGTGGATTTGTTTGTCGATTGAATTGGGGGAGTTTTTTGTGTTGCGATATAAACCAAAACAACCCAATTAGGTGTGTATTAAAGATTTACTTTCCTGTTATCTCAAAATCTGCTTGGAACTGTACCATTGGATAACTATGGGAAATTCCTGAAAGAGAAAGTTCTAGGGATTGAGGAATATGTACAGTTTACACAATTTGAGAAATTATTGGCATACATGAAACCTATTTAAAACAGCATTTATATTATTCAAATTTAAAGGCATTGATTATCAATGATTTCCAGCCCCCCGAAGTTTGAAAAATTAAAATACCTGGGTGTTAATCCATAGATAATCCTTGAAAATGAGAAAAAAATTGCGAGTATATGGTGCAGTCTTATAGTCACAGGTAAAATGTACAAGTGTATTGATGTTTTTTGGATGAAAAACAAAAGTGAAATGCATGAAAAAACTCCCCCAATAATGTGAGTAGGTAATTACCAGTTTTACCATCAAAGTTGATAAACAATTTTCGAAATCATATTTTTAGATGTATTTTTACATGTAGATTTCAAATATGACATCACTGTGAATTTTGAATATTTAATGATGTAAATCAAGATCATTTCTACTCGCATCTAGTCTATTCAATCGACAAACAACTCCCCCTTTAAGGATTTAGGGGCCCAATTTTTTTCACCTAAGCGTGATTTGAAATGTGCCCCTCCCCCCTTGTTAGCTTTTAGTGGTTATAGATAAGAGGCATGAATCGCCTCCTAACCATCTCATAAAAGTTGCTAATGTGTCTGAGCTAATGTCAATTTACAACGTGAAAGACTCCCATTTGGGCCAAACTATATTTAAAGGAATTATACAAGACCTTTAAAAGTTATGTTCAAATACAAAGTGTGCACCTAGAAAGTCATGGCATAGCTAAATCAATTTCAAAGCAGAAAATACCAAATTCGATTGAATGAAATCTTGGAAAAGTTGGAAGATATTAGGATAGGTGACATTGAAATGTTGCATTTAGATTTTTATTTTTAGCCAAGTCTTCATAGAAGTATAGTGTGGATGCTTTGGCTCATTTTTTCAGGTGGCCCTGAATAAATTCAAAACAGAAATACAGGCTCCATTTAAGTTAAATCCTTCATGGATTTAGGCGAATTCTACAAGTGTTGATTCATGAAGAGTGATGACAATGATTTGGCGGATTCAACTGTTTGTTGCATTGCTTGCCTGTTGTGAAGCAAACAGTGAAGGTGAGTATGAGCCTTTTATGTACTTGTAAGAGAGTATACATAGTCATTAAATCAAATAGACATCAATTTCTGGCATATATTATTTGGTTGAAGTTTTAGTAACTATAGCAATCAGTACTTGACAACTGTACATTTCAGGGACTACAAAAGATGGCGTGTTTGTTATTGCACCTTCTGTCGTTGGGGTCATGTTATGTGTCACAATGGTACTCCTCCTTGCCTTATGTACATGCCTGGAAAAGAAAGGATTTCAAGTAAGTTATTCAGATGTTTCTATACTTCCCTTACATATATCTTACCAAAGCACTCAATTAAAGTAAGTTTCATACTCATAGAACTGAACCTAAATTGGAAGCAGTCTGCAAGCTATGACTTAAGGGAGTTGTCAGACTCAACAATAAGTTAACTATAATATAACAAAAGTAAATGAAAAAAACTTAAAGGTCCACTATACTTATTAAGAATAAAAAAATAAAAAATATTCATTGAAACATGTTAAAACATGTTAGTCACACACTCGCTCAAATATGAAACAAAGTTTAATTTGCTTCAGTATTGATTATTGAACCAAGAAAAAATAACTCACATAGAAAAAAGCATTTGAAGTTCAAAGATCACTAGTAGTGCAGGCGCATGCTAAACAGAGTATATGTTTTAAATTACATTTGATTTAAAAGATGGCGACACTTCTATAAAAAGGAATGTATCATGTAATACAAACAACTTCTCCATCTTTCAATGACATTGATAAAAACTTGATATATAAAGCTTGACAGATCTAAAATATATTTTGACTAATTATTGTAAGCTTTGATGTGGTAAGATAAGGTTCTTGTCAATACATAATTCTATAAAATTCAAGTAAAAGTCTTTATTTTACCCCAAAACATTGAAAATTTGCAAAGTGGGCCTTTAACATTAAAAAAATAAATATTGCAGGATTTGAACAATGAGACTCATGACATAGAGGCCCAACATGTGAATGTTCACCTGCGTGAAGGTGAAAGTCCTGAGGTTCAGTTCGAGCCTCTCCCTGATGTCAGGCCTGAGTGGAAGAAGCACTACATCCTCAAACCATCTATAATCAACTTGAATACACAAAGGCCAATTGTAGAAGGTGAAAATTAATATCATAGTACACGGATATAACTGAACTATCATAAGCATTCACGTAGTTTATTTAGGTAAACTGTATGTGTTTAAAACAGCAGTACTCACATCTCACAATATCATTAGCATATTGTCAGATTTTGTCAGATTCATTCTTTTTTAGTCAGTCAAAGGATTTATTGCAACAAATGGTTTGTCAGTTCCATTGTTTGATTATTGGTTAGAATAAGTCACATTTACTTGCACCCATTTACATTCAGAATGATTGTCTATTTTTGTCTTAATTTTTAAATACCCCAAAGTCACATTTAGTCAAATTTTTAGAGGAAAGGTCACCTTGTCACATACCGCTTGGAAGCCTATATGAGAATTCCAATTTATTGTTATAATTCTTATTCCTGGCATTTTCCTCTTTCAAATGGTATATTCAAACCTGGGACAACTAGTGTTAATATTTGCTGAACTATTAGCATGAATATTAAGGAAAAGTAATGTAAAAAACATTGCAATACCTTTCCTAGATTCATGAAGTTATCTAACATTAATGTGAAATATTTTAACAATATTTGTTTTGTTCAACAATAAGGTGTCCAAACAGTATGTTTCTTATATGAGTCTGATATTGCATTTTATCATATACTATTATGATGACTGTTTCAGTGGCTAGTCAGGACAGCTTTCCAAGAGGTAACCTTGGTTATATTAAGGAGATTGGGACAGGATGGTTTGGAAAAGTGTTGCTTGGGGAGGCCACACAGACCAATGAAGAGGGTCAGATGTCAAGAACAAAGGTTGTCGTAAAAATGCTACGTGATGAAGCATTTGAAGGTGAAGAACAACTTTTACAGAAGGAGGTATCTCCATTCAGGTTTGTATATTTAGATGATCAAACTGTACATTAAAATCTACATGGGCCACTAATGCCAATGGCCTTGGCCCATTGTCGGACATTGTGTAATGATAGCATTAATGAATAAAACATAACCTTTAAAAATATATATATACTGTATTATATGATAATATAATAATGACCAATTTAATCGATATACTTGTATAATTCAAAGTAATATAAATTGTATTTTTTGATATAATAAACAAAGTAAACTCATTAGGATAACCCTGCAAATAGTTCTTTGGGACTTCATATCATATCCCTTTGGTTCAGTTGCATGTTTATTATGAATGATGCTTGTATATTTGTCTGCTGTCATCCCATCTGTTATTTATGTCACTCACATGTTGAAGGTGCTGGGTCATTGTAAACAATCATTATATTGCAGGAAGCTGGAGCACCCTCACATGCTGAAGGTGCTGGGTCATTGTATACAATCATTATATTGCAGGAAGCTGGAGCACCCTCACATGCTGAAGGTGCTGGGTCATTGTATACAATCATTATATTGCAGGAAGCTGGAGCACCCTCACATGTTGAAGGTGCCGGGGTCTAGCAAAGCCATGATGAGGCATCGTGTTCTATTGCCTGTGGCAAGCTAGGCAAATAGGGGGAGCACCCTCACATGTTGAAGGTACTGGGTCATAGTATATAATCTTTGTGTTACAGGGAACTGGAGCACCCTCACATGTTGAAGGTACTAGGTCATTGTATATAATCATTGTGTTACAGGGAACTGGAGCACCCTCACATGTTGAAGGTACTGGGTCATTGTATATAATCATTGTGTTACAGGGAACTAGAGCACCCTCACATGTTGAATGTACTGGGTCATTGTATATAATCATTGTGTTACAGGGAACTGGAGCACCCTCACATGTTGAAGGTACTGGGTCATTGTATATAATCATTGTGTTACAGGGAACTGGAGCACCCTCACATGTTGAAGGTACTGGGTCATAGTATATAATCATTGTGTTACAGGGAACTGGAGCACCCTCACATGTTGAAGGTTCTAAGTCATAGTATATAATCATTGTGTTACAGGGAACTGGAGCACCCTCACATGTTGAAGGTACTGGGTCATAGTATATAATCATTGTGTTACAGGGAACTGGAGCACCCTCACATGTTGAAGGTACTGGGTCATTGTATATAATCATTGTGTTACAGGGAACTGGAGCACCCTCACATGTTGAAGGTACTGGGTCATTGTATATAATCATTGTGTTACAGGAACTGGAGCACCCTCACATGTTGAAGGTACTGGGTCATTGTATATAATCATTGTGTTACAGGGAACTGGAGCACCCTCACATGTTGAAGGTACTGGGTCATTGTATATAATCATTGTGTTACAGGGAACTGGAGCACCCTCACATGTTGAAGGTACTGGGTCATTGTATATAATCATTGTGTTACAGGAACTGGATCACCCTCACATGTTGAAGGTACTGGGTCATTGTATATAATCATTGTGTTACAGGGAACTGGAGCACCCTCACATGTTGAAGGTACTGGGTCATTGTATATAATCATTGTGTTACAGGGAACTGGAGTACCCTCACATGTTGAAGGTACTGGGTCATTGTATATAATCATTGTGTTACAGGGAACTGGAGCACCCTCACATGTTGAAGGTACTGAGTCATTGTATATAATCATTGTGTTACAGGGAACTGGAGCACCCTCACATGTTGAAGGTACTGGGTCATTGTATATAATCATTGTGTTACAGGGAACTGGAGCACCCTCACATGTTGAAGGTACTGGGTCATTGTATATAATCATTGTGTTACAGGGAACTGGAGCACCCTCACATGTTGAAGGTACTGGGTCATTGTATATAATCATTGTGTTACAGGGAACTGGAGCACCCTCACATGTTGAAGGTACTAGGTCACTGTACAGATGGTAATCCCCACTTGGTCATCATGGAGCTATGTCCTTTTGTAAGTTAAAACTTTAAGTCCTATTTTAGTAATTTCCCTTTGTTTTTATTCTAAAATAGAGTCTATGGATATTGGTAAATACAAATAGTATACAAAAGAAATCACATATTATAATGATCTTTTCTGGGAAAAACATGATGCCAATGATCAGAACTGGTAATGGTAACAAGGTAACAATGTAATGAGTTATGCAACTAGTTTAAAAAGTGTTTCCATATCGACCAGGTAAGAGAGCATGTCAAAAGTTCAATGTCTCCAAATAAGCTATTTATTATCTGTTAGGGGGGGGGTTGTCTGGAACCAACAAATAAGCTTCCTTGACTTTGATCCCCAGGGAATTGCATCAGTCATTTTTCCTCCCACAATCCTCTTTGCACGCCTCCATATTGAAAATATTTCGGTGTTTTAGAACATTTTTGAACTTCTTTTTCACTATAATGGCACAGCCAATATATGAAACCCCATCTAATGAATATAAAAGACTCATCAACAAGGAATGTGATGCTATATTTTTTGTTAATAATCACGCATTTCAACATTTTCCATATATCTAGGACTTAACTGATAATATATAGCTTTTGTGCTACATTGAACTTTTGACACGCTCCCTAAGTAATGATTATTGACCACCATTCAGTTTTTATGTCCCCACCACATAGTGTGGGGCCATATTGTGGGCGTCCGTCTGTCTGTCTGTCCGTCCGTACGTCCGGCAGTTTTCTCCAAAACAGCTACAGATATCACCTTCAAATTTTCCCTCGATACCTACTTCCTGTCGGCCATTTTGAAGTCAAATGCTAAAATCCTTGTCTGCAAACTTTAAGAAAAACTGCTACATGGTTGCTTTTAAAACTTTAACATCTTGTTCAGCTTACTTCATTCTACATCTGATTAGGTTTTGGACCTGTTAGCTCAGTTATGGCAGCCATTTTAAATGTCTTAAGAAAAGTTAGCGTGCGATAATAATACTTTGTATCATGTTGAACAGTGTTTTTGAGTTTTCATACTTTAACTGTTTAGTAGCTTTATAAATAATTTTAGGTGTACTTTGTTGTAAAAGCTTATGTTATTGTTAACAGTAGTTATATGTGATAATTTTGTAAAAAGAAATCAGCAAAAACTAATAATCGCTTTTTTATTGTCGGCCATTTTGGATTTTTCCATCCTAAAATCTTGTCTGTAAAGTCTTGTCTATGCGTTTTCAGGTGAGCCATTTCTTAGATCAATTTCAAATTTTAGGGATGATTCTTCGTATAAAAATCTAGATCTGATAAGTTTTTTGGCATTCTGGGTAAATGTCAAGGCAGCCATTTTAGATTTTCCGTCCTAAAATCTTGTCTGTAAAGTCTTGTTTACGCGTTTTCAGGAGAACCGTTTGGTAGATCAATTTTAAAATTTCAGGGATGATTCTTAGTATGAAAATCTAGAACTGATTAGTTGTTTGGCATTCTGGGCAAATGTCAAGGCAGCCACTTTGGATTTTTCCGTCTTAAAATCTTGTCTGTAAAGTCTTGTTTACTCGTTTTCTGGTTACTGTTTGATGGATCAATTTCAAATTTTCAGGGTTGGTTCTTAGTATGAAAATCTAGAGCTGACTAATTTTTTGGCATTCTGTGTAAATTTTAAGGTGGCCATTTTGGATTTTCCATTCCAAAATTGTAACGGTAAAGTCTTGTCTACTCATTTTCAGGATAACCATTTGACGGGATCACCCATTGGTGGGGACATATTGTACACATTTGTGTTCTTGTATTTGTTCGATATGATGACATTATGGCCTGTGTAAAAGGTACCAGGAATAATGGGTAGACACTTGAAACATGTATAATATAATCTATACACTAACAGGTAGTTACTTGCAAGAGATCATACTTATATTCCTTGTGTTCATCCTTTTCTATTTCATAGTCTTTAAAATTAAGAAGGAGAGCACCTAGAACTTGCATTCTTGAAAATAGAAACTCAAATGCGAAGCTTTGAAAGTTGTATAAGTGAAGTGATAACATGCCAGAAGAATAGCTCATAAAGATTCATATACAAAAGTACAGTGCCAAGTCATAAGAATCCTAGATGCAGAAAGCTCATTTGAATATTTTTATTCTAGGGAGACCTTAAATCCTATCTGGCCATGCTCCAAGTCAGTGTATGTATGCTGCTAATCTTAGTGGTGAAATATACACCTTTAATGCATGTTGTCTCTGGTTGAGCCAAGTATACTAAAGCGAGAATTCTATTAGTCCTCAGGTTTTCAATACACCAAATGAGAAAGGGAATGTCAGGAATATTAATAAAATAAAAATTTAGGCCTAACATTGTGAGAAACTTTTGAAATCAGAGGCAAATTTGATAAATTTATCTGGATAAAGGCCATGACTACTTTGTTTTGATATCAAGTCCACAGACATTCAAATTAAATTGTTTTTGCAAAAGGTGATCAAACTGTCACTGATTCTTGACATAGAAAAACAACTATTATTTTGTTTTAGTTCAAACTAAATAGTTTTTTATTTCTGGGGATGCAGCATTTTTAGTTAAATGTAACTCAGTGAGGGGATATTTGATCAGTTTAGTTTGGATAAGCTGTCCCATTAGTGCAGCATTTCATCTCCCAATATGCTAAAAGTTACTAACTTACAAAAGTTCTAACAAAAAAATAAGATCAGTGATGGGCCACTTAGTATTTGAATTTTGTCTGGCGGACCTACTATATACAGAAGTTATAAAACTAAATCAACCTTGTAAATCAGAACACTCTATGTTATATGGGTTCCCTGACATGTTCCCCTTCCCAGCAGTATATGGAAACTCTAAGGCAAATAGCATCAATCATTTTTTACCTTACTTTGCTCACAGATTTGAATGTTTGAATCTTGGAGAATGACATAAAGTTTATGTTAGTGAAAATCAGTGTTAAAGAGCACAGTAGATAGTGCATCTAATTTCAAACAGCCATATCTTGAATATTATGAAAACATAATGGTTATTTTGACAGGGACGCACCATTAGTCAGAATCCAAATGGTCCAAAACATTATGATCATAATTCCACCTGTCTGAATATCAACTGTCTGAAATTCATATACCTTTTCAAATCCTAATGGTCCAAAAATGAACAATTTGACAAAAAGCACTGAGAAATGGCAGCTATGGGTGTTCAATTGGATTTGCTACACCTTGGCATTGCTGTTATCTAGTTAGGAACAAACTAGATAGATAAGCATGATTTCATGGATGGTTTTCACAGATTTTTATTTTGCTTTTAAATACTTTCAGCCACTTACCTATTATGCATAACTGTTATGACTAACATTCTTTGTGATTTTATTGCATTATTATTAACACGCTGATATATGCAATTTGGAAGTTTCAATTGTTTTCTGTTTTACTTGTGGTCAGTCATCTTGATGAATCCATGGGATCAATACATTTGTTTCAGCATTGATTTTCAGATTTTATACCCCATGTCAGTTCAGAAGCTGGTGTACTATGCACACTCGCTGTATTAATAATTTCATTTGTAAAGGTGTATCAGCATTAAACTCCCTATGCTCAATTTACCCATACCAATAATTTTAGAAAATTTTCACCAGGCCGTTCCCCTACTCTCTCTGTAACGATTCTGTCTTGTTTTTCAAGCTAGATATTCCTTTCTGACAAAATGAGAATAAAAAAATTGTTTGATATCGAACCCACAAACCCTTCATATCCTGGCGAGTGGCAACTGCTTTGCAGATTGTGATGTATATTATCCATAAAAATCAATGTTATATTCTGCTATTGCTTTAACGCTGTTGTTTGTATAAGTTGTGTTATTTTAAGCCTTGTTTTCCAGGGAGACCTGAAGAGTTATCTTGTGGGCCATAGGGTGGCAGAAGATATCTTAAATGAGAGAGGTCTTATGTTGAAGTTTGCATCTGAGATGTCTCATGGCTTGCAATTCCTGCATCAAAATGACTATGTGCACAGGTCAGTAATCACTCTGACAATTCACCAGAATAAATATAAAAAAAATGTTTCCCCCATCGACTTATTCTTTTATTCTTTGATTACTTTTATAGTTTACACACATGTATTTTAAAATGTCATGATGTTTCTGTGAAGGAAGTCCATCTGACAGCTTTTTATCATAAACAGTTTTAATGCATGGACATAAACTCTTAGCTTCTGAAGTGTGGTAATTTGATTTATATTGTAGAGATTTCTCAACAAGAAGTTGTCAGCTTGCTGCAGATCTTACTGTGAAGATAGGAGATTATGGCCTCTCAGAGTCACTGTATAAGGTATGTACTTGTATAAGGTTTATTGTAGAAATGGGAAATTAAGGCCTATCAGCATCACTATATAAATATCGGGACTTTTTCGCAGAAATCATAAATTTTTCATTCTAATCCAAAGTAATTAATATTATTGTTTGAAATTTTGGTAGTATATTCGCAATATCTATCTATTTCACATATATTCCGTGTTTTTCAGAAATTTTCGCTAATTTTTAGATCTTTCTGAAGTATAGTTTTATTATACTCAAATGAAAGGCAATTAAGAGTAGATTGCAAATATTGTATCTTTTTTCTGATTCGAGCCTCGTAAAATTCAAAATGGCCGTCAAATGTACGATTTCGCAATAATAATAATACTCAAATTGAAGGAATTTTGGAGTAGATCACAATTATGGTATTATTTTTCAGATTTGTACCTCAGAAAATTCAAAATGCCTGCTTTGCAGGAATTCGCAATTCTAAAATCTAAATTTTTCAATTTTCAAGTAATGTAATGAGTATAATTGATTGGAATTCGGTAATTGATATTTTGTTCGTTGGGATTTGCTACTCCGCGGAGTTGCCATTATCTAGTTTTGTCTAATTTTGGCCAGACCGGATCAGTTCCCACTTTGTTCCTTATTGTTTTCATATTTTTCATTTCAATAATAAACAACTTACAATAGTTTAGATAAAAATCTTGGACAAATCATCAAGATTGTAATTACATTCTGTTGTTTTGACAGTCCAATAGCTTAAACTCCATTTTTAGCTGTCATGCTGAGCTATTGCAATCACTCATTTCATCTCTGTCTGCTTGTCAATTGTTCCATCCATCTATCTGTAGATCTGCCATCTTTTTTGAATCAAGTTTAAAGTTATTTTTGTTTAATATTGTAGATACTAAAAGTGTGTATGACTCACAGTTCAAAAGCTCACCAATTTTTAAACTGACCAACACCTTTATCAGTTTATTGTTCAAAAATCAAGTTTTTGGATTTTTTGGTCATACTTCAAAAGTATTTCATTAATTCTATTGGAATTATACAGGTACCATATTTTATTCTATAGGTTACCAACTATATCTTCTAGTTTCAGCAATTCAGCTTGCTAGACTGAACCTCCCTTGCTTGGCAAAAGCTGAATGTCTCAGAGGAGAATGAGATTGAATAAGCAATTCAAAATCTAATAACATTTACGCAAATTTATGATTATTTACAAAATGTAGCATTCTTATATATATTATATTAATAATAAACTGACTTTCTGCAGGAGGACTATTACTGGACAAGTGATGATGAGGCTATTCCAATACGATGGTTAGCACCTGAGACTGTCAACTGGAGTAACAACCACCTCCAGTTGAACCAATTTACAAAAGAGGCTAACATCTGGTGGGTTATTATCACATCTGTATTTTCTCTTAATTTTTATTAATAAAAAATTGACTGTTTTGAAATATGTCAAAATAAAATTGTGTCTCTTTATGAACAGATCTATACATGGACACCATTTGCGCCAAAAGAATGGTGTCATTTGTATGGTTTGCTTTATATACATGTATTCATCAAGATGTATACCACCGTTGTGTTCTAGGTCATTCGGTGTTACTTTATGGGAAATATTTGAGTTTGCCAAGAAACCATATGGTAATATGACAGATGAAGAGGTCCTGGATAATGTGATTTCTAGCAAGCCATTCCTTTTAGAAGCACCCTCAGCCAATGTGAAACATAAGGAGAAAATGTAAGTTATTGTGAAAAAGTTGTTTGCTGAACAGCTGATATGTAAATAATTAATGTTGGCTACTCAAGAGTGGTAGTAATATGAATTTCTTACTTTGAAGTTTCATTCAAATTCACAACTATCATATCTTATCCGATACATTGAACATTTGCTGGACAGTTTTTCTGAAAACTTTATTTTCGAGATTTATCTTCAAAAACAAATGAAAACCAGATGGATTTTTTAGTCTTATTTTTTTCCTGAGAAATTATCTTAAGTGTAATATAAATCAACAACTGAATGGAAAATGATTATATGAAAACAATATTACACTTATAATTGTTATGTCTTTGTCCCCAGGTATGAGGTGATGAAGTTCTGTTGGTTAGAGCCTTCAAAGCGACCGTCAGCAAATGAACTCTTTATAGTGTGTAATCATCTCCACACCAATAGGGACACCACCGACACAATATCATTTGATGAAAAATGGAACCAATTACTTCCAAATCAGCTTAATAATGTAGAAGCTAAGATTGCTGGTGCTATAGACTCCACTCCTGTCAACCAGGAACTTGCTCAACCAGAAGGGTTTGGAAACAATTTTGTAACAGAAGCTGAAGTTGTAGCTGATTTAGGAGAAAGGGATGAGCCCTTAGGGGCATCAAACCCTGATAATCCTAACTTTGGGAACATGGTTTATGTCCAAGAGCCCCAAAGTAATCCTTCATCATTAGTCGGTCCTTTCAATGAAAATAGTCCAGATATCTGCTCATTGATGCCTGACAAGGAGCAATCTATTATTACAAACCAAGATGTCAGAGAAAGTGCTGTAACTCCTCCACCAAGAGAACCAGGAATTAAAACAAGCACTCCAATTAAAGCACGAGAAGTAAAACCTAAAGAATTTGATAATTTATCAAAAGACTCTGTCAGCTCTATGGAGAACTATGCTACTCCCTACACTGAAGATACAGACTCTGTTAAAACTGCTGATTTGAGTCTGGAGAAAATACCTGAGATAAATGTTGACAGTTTTGAGGATAACCTTGGAAATCTTTCTATGGAAAGTCTAGAGTCCACAAATAAAAGTGAGCATAAGGATGTAGCCGAAGAATCACATGGTGCCAGTGATGACCTCAAGTCTGTCATAGCCAGTCTCATACTGAATGAGCCTACTGTTGAGAATACAGATCGTCAACCAGAAAGCATCAATAAAACAAATCTGAGTCCAATTCATGGTCTTCCTGCAAATGATGATAATAGTCAGCCATCAAGTGCTAATAATACCCAGGACATAACAGGAACATCTGAAAACACCACCTTCCATTCGTTGCAGTCTTCCCTCTCAACCACTGCTGGTTATGAGACCGCCAAGAGCCCTGATGCACTGGAATTGACTGGCACCAGTCTAGGCGACACTCTGCTTTCCCTTGATAGCACTATGGGTACCCTGATTGCTAGTGAGGACTTTTCAGATAATGGAGCTCTGGACTTGATTGCGAAGCATGACTCCATTGAAGATGAGCCAAGCATTGGTCTTCTTGAAGATTTTGATCCATCTGCTTCACCGTCCCAATTCACACTTAATGGGTCAGCCAGGTCTCCATTCAGTGAGGCATTAGGAGGCAACACACCACTGTTCTCTACAATGGGTTCCCACGATGGTGATGAGCTGTCTGCTGGCCTGCAACAACAGGAATATGATGCCAGGCTAGCCAGTACCAGTACAAATGACTCTTTAGACATGGAGGAGTACAATGATGCCTTGGATACCAACAAACGAGGAAATTATCAACTCACCTATGTCAACTCCTTTGAGGAAAGTGGTGAGTTGTCTACATCATTCAAACCTGAGGATATATTCAGTGCCATACAGGAGGAACAGAGCAGTAGAGAGGACCTCAGTGATATAGCTAGTGCTGATAGTCTCAATAAGTCCACAGATAAACTCATCAAACAACAACATGATATCAGTGACACAAACCCACCCAATTCTTCAAATGAGAATGTAGCTGACTCCACCCCAAATACAAGAAATGTAAATCCTGGAGAAGTTGATCACAACCAGGACACTACCAAATCAAACACAAACGCAACAGGTGATATCCAAGTTGAAACTCAACATACCACAGTGCCATGTGAAGACAATGATAATGCAACAACTGATGATGAGAATAGGAATAAGATTGCAGGGGATGGTGAACAACTTGCTAATAAATCCAAGGAGCCAGAATCAACAAAAGAAGCTAAAGCTTAAAAGTGTCTGTAAGGTAAAATTTGTTTATTTGTAATGACTTACCAGTATGTATCTTTCTAATCCAAAATAACATCATTTATGAAGTTTATACTGCACATGTAGTAAATAAATACATCATATATCATATCCGGTGCCCCAACTACACGAATATGTGAGTTGATAAATGTAGTGTTGTGATAAAGTGACAACAAAGGATAGGCACAAAATATTTTCCCTTGAAATCCTTCTTTGTCACACCATTTTTCTATAAGGTTGAAGGGTTTTGATGTTGTACTATTAAAATATGTTGATTGATTTGGTTATTTGACAACTTGCATTAAATGTATAAATGTATATCTAAAACTAAATTAGAAGGGCACTTTTGATCGTTAAAGCAGTGTAAAATGACTATGTATTTTATTTCATCTACTTAAATATTTTTACAATAGTACAAGGTGTAAAAATAAACAAATCATTAATATTTATATTATAAAAAAATAATTTTAAATAATTTTTTTTTAAATGTGAAAAAATGTTGACAAAGATTTGAAAAAAGATTTTTTAAATGTGACATGAAATGACTGGAAGCGGGAAGATATGCACCGAAGTGGGAGATATGGCGGGAGATATGGAGGTTCTGGATATGGAAACCTCAAAATCAGGATACGGATACATCTTACCAACTTATCTCCCTAAAACTCTACTTGGCATAGGATAAAGGGAGTGATTGGGATAAAGTTTGGATATTATTTGCAGTGAAGGTATTGTTTCTGTGTTAGATGACATTTTCATTATATGAGACACACACACATGTATATTTACATATATATAATATGTACGCATTATACATAGGAAAGTTGGTATTCATCTAGGACAATATCAATACATGGACTTGCATGAATGGACTGGAAACTCTCATTGATTCAATGTATAAGATGAATTTAGTTTAAAATTAATTAATTTTTGTGAGCAGGCAACTGAGATCAAACTTGACAAACTAAGCACCACTGATTGATTTTACAGAGACAATATTTCCCTAGTATCCAGTCTATATCTGTAAGTGCATGATGAGTTTTAATGTTTATATAAAGATTTTATAGTCTATCATTTGTTATATCCACCATACTTTGTTTGGGGTGCCTTCCATCCATCTGTCCAGCTATATTTTATTTAAACTCTGGCAGGGTTGTAGATGTGAAATAGTTTTTTAACAATAGCTTAGAATAAACACATGATTGGTTTCATTTTATACAACAACACATGTATTCTGTAATTTACAATGGATTCTGCTTTCGACTACCACATAGCACTGTAAGATATTAGAACATTTTGGATAAGATTTGTATTTTGAGCATTTGTAAAAGTTTTCAAAACCTCTCATTCTGGTTGTTCATATACTTCTGCTAATTAGAACAATATAAACAGCTGTATACATATTACCATGGCAAATCCAATATCAGATGATATCACATTATTTTCTTGAATGATATTATTGTAAATCATACTATTATATGACTTCTAACCACTGTATGCAAGCACAAATTGTACACTTATAATCATATATTGTCCATCTACATACATAGATGCATCTATCAGTTCACCATTAATTTTTAATTATCCCAATAAATGAATTCATTAGGGATATAATGAAGCCCCCCATCTCCTTTCAATCGAGTCTGTTTGTCAACAAGTCCATCAGAGAAATATCTCGAACACTAGTGGATACCTAGTGGATGAAAATTGTTCAAGCATGAAATGTTTTTTTCAAGCAGGTCACAACTTTTAAAGTGGCAGGCATTTTTGATATTTTTTCATTCCCAATAATTTGGAGATTTCAACCAAGATTTGTACCATGGAAAATATAAAGTAGGTGTCTACTGTAGGAATTTATAATAATTTGGAGATTTCTTCTAAATATGGCTATATTACATGTACAGTATACTCAAATCTTTCGATTTGAGAAGTTAAAAAAAATATGATGTATTGGCTTTGAAAATGGACCCTTGAATGCTCACATGTGGTGACATATTGTTATGGTCTCCCTTTTTTTGTGACTGCAGTTGGTGATCGGTGGTCTGCGATTGACGTCTGTAACAATTCTTATTAAAACTTCCAAATTAAATTTGACTTTATTTTTAAGATTTGACCTGCCGTGATCTTTTCAAGGTCAAAAAGGTATTTTTTCAACTTGCTTCAAATTGACAATTGTTTTTTCGAAATCATCTAGAAATTCTCAAAACTTCAAATCTGACTTTACATTTGAGATTTCACCTTCAATGACCTTCTCAATGTAAAAAAGGTATTTTTCAACTTTAAATTGACCAATTTCTTTTTTCAAAATCATCTACAAGTTCTCAGAAATTCAAATCAAACTTCAGACAATTGAGCAACTAGGTGGTGACATTTTGTCATGTTAATGCCTTGTTGGGATTTGCTACTCCATGGAGTAGCTGTTTTCTAGTTTATACATGTACACTATGTAATTATAATATCAATGTTTATGCTAACAATCTATGTCGCAGCATATGTAGTTTGTTCTTCTGTTCACATATCAAATGTGTCTGTTATCTGAGAGGGTTCAAATCAAGACAAATAGAAAAACTACAGAACTTGTAGCACACATCCATCTGGCTCCCTGCTCATAATTGCATTGGGCAATATCTGGATGCTATACAATGTGTATAGACTGTATCCAGACTGTATGACTGTGGGAGGAGGGGTGACAAGCTCCAGTGACATGTGTGATAGAAAGGCTAGCGTTTGATTCAAAAATTAATATGAAATGGCTTACTGTATTCCTCTTTAATTTGGCGAGTGTTTTAAATTGGCGAATTTTAACAAATTAAAAAAATCTCTCAATTAAATAGTCACCGAAATTCCTGGGAATTTGACATGTTTTTCATTTGGTGCATTTCCGGTTATAAGAAAGATATACGACGATGGCTGGGCCATTTAAATTGAAAGAAACAAGAACTATTGAAGAAATGTATAAACAACAGGAAATACTGAAAAAAAATGTTCATCAACAACACTGACTCGAATTAGGTTAGACAGGAGGATGTCTGGGACACTTGAAAAACCGCCAAATTAAATAGACGCCAATAGGCCCAAAAGCAAAAATCACCAAATTAAGTAGCGCCAAATTAAAGACAAATACAGTAGTTAGCCTCATATAGATCATTCAAAACCACAAAAAATATACTTTTTATAAATATTTTGTATAAATATTTTATTAGACATATGGTGCAATATATAATTGTGTACTGGACTAACTGCATGAGATTTCACTAATGAATTAATAAAGTTTATGATTCTAATATAATAATAATAATAATCATGGTAACATTGTTGTTTTATATGAGTGGTGTACAAAGCATATTTTCTCCATCTCTAGAAGCTTTGTGTAAAATAATTTCAAAGCACTTGTAGCTTTGGTGGAAGGGTTGTTCAGAGAGAGACTTGCATATTAGACCTCTAATGACTTACATTACCTTCTTTTAAATGGTATATTTGAATTCAGTGGAATGTTTTCTCCTAAAATAGCTTTGATTTACACAGTTATGTAATTTGAATAATTTTCTATGACAATTTAAAAAAAGTTGGGCCAAATGTCCATAGATGCAATGCTAAAATTCTTTAAAACCGTGGATTATTTGTATGTCAATCAACATTAGCATGTTTAATCACAACATGTTCATAAACAGGGTCATCATGTGGTATATCATTCAAGTTTTATACAGATTCAACAAACACATTTTGATAAATCATGAAATTAAGCCACTTTTCCAAGATTTTAGCATGTAAGTGAATGGAGCTCTAGCCAGAGTTAAAAGCTGAATAAAAGATGGCAGCACGAGATTTCATTGATTTTTCTGCTATTTAGAAACTATCCTATTCAAGTGCATGTTTTAAACATCAAGTCCATTTCCTCAAAAGTACATTTTTTCTTATAAAAAGGTCAGTTCCCGATCATACCTCTAGTCTATTGCACAAAATAACTAAATTTAGTTGCAAAAAGCATATTCGATGACTAGACTTTGAGGCGGTGACAGTGTGAGCAACTGGTACGTAATATAGATATCACTGAACTTGGCAGATTCAATTTGGCACTTCGTATATTGCACTATCATTTCACTTTAGTCCCATTTGATTTGCCAGCTTTCTCTCGTTTCCAAACAATTACAAGTCCAGTGGAGTCGCATGAAGCAAGTAGGCTCTCATCATGAGTGAAGCATACATCTATGACAGCTGCTGAGTGACCTTGGAGTTTGTTTACGCATGGTTTGGCATCACGTTCTACATCAAAGAAGTAGACAGTCATATCTTCACTACCCGTCACTGCAAAACAATGTAAAGCAAACCTATTTATTATAGCATTAGGAATTGGGCATTGAGATTCAGTGATGGGATGTCTATCAATGTTAATCCTATTCTAAAATGTAAACTACAAAATCTCAATTGTTCAGTTCATTCCCTAGTCGACCTTGAATAATTTAATTGTGCATTTGAAACTCCCAAAACATCTGTCAAAAATGTGGGAATTTGCAGGAATCCGAAGATATTTACAAGTATATTGCTAATATTATAACATGAGATCTTTCAGATTCATTTTGTTCATTGGGATTTGCTAGTCCTTTGCTACTTGCCGATCAGAATAAGAAAGGGCCTTCACTTCACTATCAAACTGAAAACTCTAATACTTAAATATTGTACTAACCTACACCGATAAGACCTTAGCGCATCCATGCCACTGCAAAGCCCTATGTAATGTCAAACTGAAAACTATTATACTAAAATATAGTACTAACCTACACAGGCACCCATTCTGAATGACATGAGAGGACAGAAGATGCTACGTGTGTGTTCACTGCGCTGTTTAACTGGAAACTTTTTTTTCAACTGTAAATTGCCTTCCTCTCCCTGAGCCCTTAAAGTAAAACAAGAACACACAATTTACAATATCTAATCCATTCTGAAAAGAATAATGCTTTTTGTCCCGGTGTTGAATATACTACATGAGAACATTCCATTGGGAATAAGGAGATAACATAATTTGGATATACCTATACAAAGTATAACACTATGGAATTCGGCTTATCAAAAAGTTGCTTTTATGAATAGGGATCAATAGTTCCAATTCTTTGAAATGAGGAAAAACTTTGGGTAAAAATTGCTCAAATGAGTTATTTTTCCATCAAATGGACTTTTGAAGATTTCTTTATATTTTTTAACAGAAAATCTACTAAAGTCTATGTCAATGCATTAGAAATGAGCATTTTTGCTTAAATCATATGTACTAAAGTCTATGTCAATGCATTAGAAATTATGTTGCAAACGGAATGCCTCTGTCCCAACTGAATTTGTGATTCAATAATTTTTTCTTCAGTTGATTTAATTTGTACAGCTAGAAAACAAAATTGGAGGGTATGTACTTCAAGGGACCGTCTCAAAGGTATAACTAAAGCTTTTTATAGTAGTAAGTACTCAACTAGAAAGTCACGATCACTACTTGAATCACAAAAATATTTTTTTTCTTTTAACAACCTTTATTTTACTAAACAGGACGTTTCGGATCCTGTCTGGATCCTTTTTCAACTGTATAATAAAAACTGAACTGAAATGTTGCGCTACAAGGGAACTATAAATTGGCGGGAATTTGGAATGAATTTTTGGTGAATTAATATGACATAATATTGTTTTTATTTAATTGTTTTGTAGCACTTCAGTTCAGTTTTTATACAGTTGAAAAAATCAACTAAAATTATTGAATCACAAATTCATTTGGGACAGAGGCATTCCGTTTGCAACATATTCCTATTTTGTGGATAAAAATTTTTTGTTGGAAATTAGAGCAAAAATGCTAATTTCTAATGCATTGACATAGACTTTAGCACTATTTATAGTACGAGTATATATTTTTCAATTTTGACTTCATTTACCTTCAAATATCCTTGTCAAATAATGTGAAATAAAGACAAAAAATATGACCAACAGTTTGCAAGATATTTTGTATTTCCCCAAACTGCCAAATATTCTTCTAAAGGTGCAGGTGTCTTGGAGAATATTTTACAGACATACTCTATTTCTCTGACATACATATAGTGCTATTTATAAAAAGATATATGTTTTACCTATAAAGTCGAAGTGTGTTATCACAACAGTTGACTAGCACTGTGGGGTCTCTAGCTTCTCTACTAAGCCAAGTCCTAAATTGGATACTAGTTACCGCATGTCCTTCATTCACCATTACTCTAAAACACACAAGATATAAACAGAATAAACAAGACACACAGCAATAAATATTGCACTTTTAAATTTGGAGAGCAAAATGATTTTAGGCCCTGACTCTTCATACAATTTTAACAGACTCCATGACTTTAAAAAGCAGTTTCTTGTTGCGTTTATGTCAATAAATGATATGGCTGTTAAACCTGAAAAAATCAATAAAATATCCTCATGGGATCTGGCCATTATATGCAGCCTTAATAGCAGCCATTTTGAATTGAGCAGTCATACTGGATATTCATTCTCAAGCAGAGGTCCTATGCCCATAAGCCATAAGTCTAAAGAATTTTAATAAAATTCATTGACCAGTATTTGAGTAATTACCTGGACAGACAGAGGGACATATTTTCTATATTCATACTCGGAGTTTTGGTGGGATAATAATGCTATGGTTGGTGTGATCAATAGTTCAATATAGCATGTAGTTAGAACAAACTTCATTTTTGAAATAAATATATACTTACTTCTTGGCTTTGCTTATTTTTCCTGTTGCAATATTGAATATAAATGAGTATATGAATCCTTTGTCATCGCCCACCCATAGTATTCTGCCTGCTGTATGGAATGCTAAACATAATGCTTTTCCTTGAGTGCGACCAGTTCCATGCTGCAATACACAAAAGCCACACTTTAAATGAAACAATCAAGGCATTTATATGCAAATTTCACCACCTGTCATTTGTTACAGACACTGAGCACAAACCGCCAAATGCCAAACACCAACCATCAAACACTACACTATCCACAAAAAAGTTGGAGACTATGACAATATGTCACCACTTGTGATGTCATTAAAATGTGAGTCTTTATCAAGATTTTTCTATCATTAGGTCTATAAAAATGTTAAACAATATTTTTGGATCACAGTTTTGTACATAGATTGAATAGATTTTAAATAAACATGTAATAATGCTTTATTGAAACTTTCTATATTTAATATTGGGTTTATATAGGATTATGATATTAATTATGCACCTCCAAATTAAAAACTAATTATTGTTACCTTGACAACCTTGCCAGTAGACATGTTCCATACATATACTTGACCTTTACTGTTTCCTGTCTATCAAATGGTCAAGGATTGCACTTTTATATTACATTATAATGTAAACTAGAAAAACAGCAAATCCCGGATTAGCAAATCGCACTGAAAAGAATCACTTGTCATTTTGAACATTTCATGATGGAAATAACCATGCTATAGTCTCTTTTGATAAGATGTACAGCCAGAACATGATGAGATATGAAATTCCTTCTCAAATTTGAGATCATATGCGCATAAAGCATCAGCTCATGAAAGGATGGGTCTGGGAATGAGTCTGGGTATCGACTTAGAAATTATTGAAAATTGTAATGTCTGAAAAACCAACTCAATCACACATATTATTAGGAGGCCCTCCTGAAAGGGCCTCCTATAGCTTTTGTAGCTTTTCTTTATTCTTCTTTATTAGGAGGCCCTCCTGAAAGGGCCTCCTGTAGCTTTTGTAGCTTTTCTTTATTCTTCTTCTTCTTTCTTCTTATTCTTCTTCTTATTATTATTCTATCAAAGCAGTTTTCTCCTACTTTCAACTAGCTTTCAACTTTCTACTATATGCTCCTACTAGATACCTGGTTTGATCTTGATGGGAAAATATTTCATATCTAGGTCAAGGTCAAAGGTCAAAATCTAGGTCAAATCTAAGTTTTTTTTCAAGTTTCTCAAGTTTGGATTCAAATTTAGGGTTAGCCTAAGCATAAAAGACCTACTGAGCTCTAAAACAGTAATATTTTCAAGGTCAAGGGTCATGGTTATCAAATTAGGTCAAAGGTCAAAATCTAGGTCAAATCTAATTTTTTTTAAGTTTCTCAACTTTGTCCTTATACTTCATTATTTCTTGCGATGAATTAAACTGAAACTACATTTTAGTATTTTCTACAAATTGTTCACTAGATGTCAGCATTAAATTTTTACCGTTTTTGAGATATTTGACGTCAAAAAACGGTCGAAAAATGCCATTTTTCAACTTGCTTCAATCTGACCAAATTTTTTTTTAAAAGTCATCTACAAGTTCCCATGAGTCCAAAGCTGACCTCAGATTTGAGCTTTGACCTTTAGTTGACCTTCAATGACCTTCGAAAGGTAAGAAAAGTTGATTTTTCAAATTGAGTCTTTGGATTCAAATTTAGGTCAGCCTAATTACAAAAGACCTACTGAGGTCTAAAAAAGTAAAACTTTTCAAGGTCAAAGGTCAAGATCATGAAATTAGGTCACAAACTGTGCTATCTAAGTTTCGCAGAGTTCGAGACTACAAACCAATATTTTTAATCCGAAGTTGAAATATACACATTCCTCTAAGGGTTCTACACATATTAGCAATTGACTATCTAATAGAATTTTGTCCCAGTTTGAGATATAAGAGTTCAAAAGTTGAAAAAAGGTCAATTTCGAAATTTTCCAAGGTCAAATTTCAACTCGCTTCAAATTGACAAAATTTTTTTTGAAAATCATCTACAAGTTCTCAGGAGTTCACATCTGACCTCAGATTTGATATTTGTCCTTTAGTTGACCTTCAAATTGTCAAAAATGCCTAAGAGGGCCTCCGTGAGATTGCTTGCAATCTTCAAAAGTCTAGTTAAACTTCAATATCTTATCCTTCTTCTGAGATTACAAAAATATCAATTTGTATCACAATTGATGAAGAATATTGGCATCAAAGACAGTGCATATCACTTTGTCAGAATTGAAAAAATATCAATGGCAAATATTAAATGAATTATTTATGCAAAAAGTTTGAAACATATCTTCCAAAACATTGGTTACTTTCTTTGTATAGACATTGAATGGTATTTCTGGATAAGTGAATTGGTGTTTATCTGGGTAATCAAGGGATTATAGTCACTCAAAGTTACTGAGCATCCAGTTTTGAGACTTCAATTGTGTTGGTGATGTTACACATATTTCAGTCAAATTCATGCTGAGCACAACATTTTGGTTTCAATTTTATAATCTCTATACATGATCCTGGTGATGAAGAGTCAGAATCAGTCAAAAGACCTAAACCGTAAAACTGTGCTCATTGTGAAAACTAAAAGTGAAGCAACCTTTTTTCTGATATTTCTTACATCAATTGGCAACCATCTTGTTTTTCTCCCTTCAAATTAAACTGGCGGGAAATTCAAAAATTTGAAAAAATTTTTTAATCCTTAAATATATTTCAAAAATATGATTTTATTTTTAATTCTTCATGGGTCTTAAGTTATTTCTTCTTTGTACAACTTATAACGTATACTTATACTTATAGGTAAACGTACAAGGTGTTTCATAATGTGGGCTTTTCGTCAGGAAAGATCTTCTCGGACTGTAATAAATACAGGTCAAAGGGATGCCATTTGTACTTTCTTGAATTGTAGCATGTTTAGTTGATCCAAATGTGTTAGTCTAGAATAAAATAGGCTCATATATAGTACATATGTTATAGAACCATCTCTTCTCAAATTGACTTTTGGAGATGCTCGTTATGAAACACCCTGTATGTCATATGTTGAGCTACTGAATGGGTCGTTTCCGAGAATTGCTAGAACCTACTGGTTTGATTGGTGTTTCAAATTGATGGTTAAAGTATTTGATTGGATACTGTTCCCACTCAGCCAATTAATTTCAAAAAATGCTTGCGGTCAATTGTTCCACACACATGTAGGCAAATCCTCATACGGAGATCCAACTGTATACGTTATCATCTACGTAAATATACCGTTTTGTAAGTTCATTGAACTTATACTGATCATGAAAACAATGAAATAATCAACTTGTTTATGCAATGACTCACTTTAAAGAATCATGATTCACTTTAAAGGATCGTGTTTATAATACACTACAACTACAAGGACACGGAAGCAAGCATTTAATTATAATGTGCATAATCTACACGTGCAGATGACAGTGCATCCACAGTCTCTGGTTGATGGAGCTTTTCTGTATCGGGAATAGTTATGTTCCATTAAGTACAATTTAAAATTGGTTTTAGTAAATATAATAGTTCGACATGACCCTTTAAACTATACGTATACGTATAAGTTGTACTTTCACTTATGTGCGAAATCTCTCTAATGACTATTTTTTGTTTTGTTAAGATACTTATTCTGACTCTCAGCTGGGGGTTAATTATGCATCAAAACTCGTGAAAAAGTAAATATACTAAATCAAATATAACTAGGACAGTAATGAAAACCATATTTCACATACATTTGACTGAGGGACCAAAAGAGCATATACCCGGACACATCCTTTGGACCATCAAATATAACATTTTAACAAAAAACAGCAGTCGTCTAGATTAAGCAGCCATATCGGAAATTCTTTCTATAATTTCAGGCCCGTAAGACACTTTTCTCCAAGGGGGGTGCGGTTTTTAGCTTACTAAAGAGAATATAAAATTGTCATTTTTTTGCCGCGTAATCAAATCGCGTAAGACAGAGGGGGGGAGGGTCAGTTACTCCCTATATTGGTTTGGAATTAACAAATGCAACTTCCAAACGTTCCAATTGTTTTGTGGGGGGTATGAGGAGTGGTCCACTCCCCCTAGAACATTTTACAGTTTTGAGATGCTATTTGGTGCTTTCTGGGCACTTTCAATGTGTAAGTTTCTAAGTAGTACGCCACCACCACGGGAATAAGAGCTGAGTGAATAAAAAACTGAGCATTCAGGGCCTAGGGGGTCTGGGGGTTCTCCCCCCAGGAAAATTTTGAAATTTGGTTGTATTTGGAGCAAATTTGCAACCATCTGGTACGCCTGTGCGATATGAGTCAATAAGAAAAATGTGAATTTTATTTTCAAATTCTTTTAGGGGTGTCAAAGAGGATGAGAGGGGGAAGTGGGGTGGGGTGCCAGTAGGGGCGCAAGGGGTTGTCCCCCAGAAACATTGACCATATCAAGGTGCTATTTGATGATGTCTGGGCACTTAAAAAATGTCTGAGACAATACATGAAATTCAGAATATTTTCTTTTGTTTTGTGGGGGATGTGAGGGGTGGCTAACTCTCCTAGAAAAATTTACAATTTAAAGATGGTATTTGGTGCTTCTGGGCACTTTTAAAGTGTATTAGTCAATAAAAACATTGAAAAACAATCACAATTTTTTTCAAATTTTGGGGGTGTCAAAGGGGGGAGGGGTGCCAGAGGGGGAGGTGGGGCTGGGGTGCCAGAGGGGGAGCAAGTGTTTGTCCCCCATATCAAAATTTACAATATCAAGGTGCTAATCGATGAAGTTTGGGCACTTTAAAAGTGTCTGTGCCTAAAAGTGCCTATTTCCCAAGAAAATTTTACAATTTTAAGATGCTATTTGGTGCTTTCTGGGCACTTTTTGGGGTGT
Organism: Owenia fusiformis; assembly: GCA_903813345.2. Taxonomy (NCBI): domain Eukaryota; kingdom Metazoa; phylum Annelida; class Polychaeta; order Sabellida; family Oweniidae; genus Owenia; species Owenia fusiformis. The sequence continues at coordinate 14,473,050 of CAIIXF020000009.1, read as the reverse complement.
TAAGGGGGGGGGGGCTGCCAGAGGGGGAGGTGGAGTGGGGATGCCAGAGGACGAGTAAGTGTTAGTCTTCCAGAATCATTAACTTTATCAAGGATCGAGCTATTTGATGATGTCTGGGCAATTTAAAAAGTGTCTGAGACAAAACACTAAAATAAATTTAGAACTTTCCATTGTTTTGTTTGGGGTGTGAGGGGTGGCCCACTCCCCCTAAAAAATTTTACAATTTTACGACGCTTTTTGGTGCTTTCTGGGCACTTTCAAAGTGTATGAGTCAATTAAAGAATTTGAGAAAATCACAATTTTTTTTTTGGGGGGGGGTCAAGGGGGGGGGGGCGCCAGAGGGGGGGGGGGCGCCAGAGTGGGGGGGGGGCAAGTGCAAGATGCAAGAGGGGGAGCGAGTCCCCCAGAAACACTAACTATATCAAGGAGCTATTTGATGATGTCTGGGCACTTTAAAAACTAAAAGTGTCTGAGACAAAACACTAAAATAAAAGAACTTTCCATTGTTTTGTGGGGGGTGTGAGGGGTGGCCAATACCCCTAGAAAATTTTTCAATTTTAAGATGCTATTTGGTGCTTTCTGGGTACTTTCAAAGTGTATGAGTCAATGAAAAAAAAATTACAAAAAAAATATTTTTCAAAAAAAAACATTTTTTTCAAATTTTTTTTGTGGGGTGACAAAGGGGGGTGCGGTCGCACCCATCGCACCCCCCTATCTGACGGCCCTGAATTTGAACCAAATCCATCAACTGAGTTTTAAACCAGAAAGATGAATGGACATACAAACAAATGAGTGGGCAAATGGCTTCTTTGCTTGAACTTTATTCAGTTCAGATAAGAAGGCTATCTGGTATCTATAAAACTCTATAAGGCAAGGGTTTCATGTGTGTTCCTCTGGAGTGGCCACTTATATTTTCTCATCAGTAAATGTAACTGTGACAGTGCATGTAGGATTTATTTATGTAAAGGATACAACAAAGAAGTTATTGTTGAGTGGTTGGAATAGACAACAATGGACTTCTGACCTAAGTGGATCCTCTATAATTCTAATGCACTTTCCCGATGTAACATTCCACAACCTAGCAGTACAATCCAATGACACTGACAGTATGATGTCATTTGACACTGACCATGTGAAATCTGAAAACACAATAAATATTGGCTTATTTTAATTATTGAATATAAAATCATAGTATACAAGTAGAAAATGGCAATGCCAATTCATAGTCAATTCCAAACATCTTAAGGATCAAACAAAGCTACCCGCCATCATTTCACAAAATAGATGAATTGTCAAACCTATCATTCCCCTCTTTCTTTTTTGAATTTTTTTAAATATTATGGTAGTTGAGAATGACATATGCAGAGATAACTGATTCTTTCAAGACAAATGGTGCAAGTGAATGAATCAGATAAATGGTGCAAGTGAATGAATCAGATAAATGGTGCAAGTGGATGGAACATATGGTGTAAGTCAATGAATCAGATAAATGGTGCAAGTGGATGGATTGAACATATGGTGTAAGTGAATGAATCAGATAAATGGTGCAAGTGGATGGATGGAACATATGGTGTAAGTGAATGAATCAGATAAATGGTGCAAGTGGATGGATTGAACATATGGTGTAAGTGAATGAATCAGATAAATGGTGCAAGTGGATGTATGGAACATATGGTGTAAGTCAATGAATCAGATAAATGGTGCAAGTGGATGGAACATATGGTGTAAGTCAATGAATCAGATAAATGGTGCAAGTGGATGGATTGAACATATGGTGTAAGTGAATGAATCAGATAAATGGTGCAAGTGGATGGATGGAACATATGGTGTAAGTCAATGAATCAGATAAATGGTGCAAGTGGATGGATGGAACATATAGTGTAAGTCAATGAATCAGATAAATGGTGCAAGTGGATGGATGGAACATATGGTGTAAGTCAATGAATCAGATAAATGGTGCAAGTGGATGTATGGAACATATGGTGTAAGTCAATGAATCAGATAAATGGTGCAAGTGGATGGATGGAACATATGGTGTAAGTCAATGAATCAGATAAATGGTGCAAGTGGATGGATGGAACATATGGTGTAAGTCAATGAATCAGATAAATGGTGCAAGTGGATGGATGGAACATATGGTGTAAGTCAATGAATCAGATAAATGGTGCAAGGGGATGGATGGAACATATGGTGTAAGTCAATGAATCAGATAAATGGTGCAAGTGGATGGAACATATGGTGTAAGTCAATGAATCAGATAAATGGTGCAAATGGATGGATGGAACATATGGTGTAAGTCAATGAATCAGATAAATGGTGCAAGTGGATGGATGGAACATATGGTGTAAGTCAATGAATCAGACAAATGGTACAAAGGCCTGAATCGGACAAATGGTGATTTGGAGAAATGGTGTAAGTCAATGAATCAGATAAATGGTGCAAATGGATGGATGGAACATATGGTGAAAGTCAATAAATCAGATAAATGGAGTACAAGTGAATGAATTAGACAAGTAATTGATTGTCATTGATGCGAGTACAATACCTGTTACTCCAGCCTGGTGCCCCACTAGTACTGATACGACACCAGGTGGCTCTGGTGTCACATGACATATAGATAGTTGCCCATCCATAGAGCTACAGGCCAACTTGCTCTTGTCATCATTGGCAAATTGCACACGTGTCACTGGAATAGAATCATATTTTCAGGGACAGAAACTAGTATCTATGGATGACAATAAAACATCAAAATTATGACACTATATTATTCATTGTCCATTATGCAATGGACAATCAAAAAATGGGTATACTTTTGAAAAAAAACCAGATGACTTTATGCTTCAACCAATGGGATACCTATGATACCTGCATGATATTTCTGTTCTTTATCAACTGGAGTCACACATAGTCTTTCGAGTTATTCTTGATAATCCTAATCATCTTTGATATTAAGGTGTTTAATAGATCCATGTTCCTCATTTTTAACGAATGTTTGAATATGCCCCATGTCATGACAATGCTCCTAACTATGCTTCCATTCTTTGGAGCTTATAAAAATGAATCTTGCATACAGTTTTTGAGGTGTATGTATTCTAGCTCTCAGTCCAGACCTAGTTTGTGTGTAGTCATCTGATTTATTGTTCATGTATTAACCATTACCTATTCCTCATACAGTTTTTAACTTATATTTGAAAATGACACTTTGAAATCAAGTCTTTTTGGAATTTCTTTCTGCATTGGTCCCTTCGTCTTAGATATGATTTTGTCTTATGGTTGATTTCATTACAAGTTAGTACTGGGTACTGAGTCATACCATACCATCATATACCATACCATACTACCATATACCATGACATACCATCATATACCATTATCATATCATTATATACCATACCATACCATTGAATACCATATGTAGAGTTACATATTGTTCAGTTTACTAACCTGATGCCTGGTGCTGGTCAAATATATGATGCATTCCAGCAAATGCATAGTTTTCAAAAACACTGGTGTCACCAGCCATGGCCCTGCAAACAAACATATCAACAATAAGAGAGTACAATTCATAAAGATGTCTGTTCGTGTAACTTGGTGAACACACATGTTCAATTTACATGTAATTCAATTTTATACTTATGTAGTTAAAGCTAATAAATTATCTTGAAAGCAAGAAAATGTATTTGTAACCATTTCATCATCTCTTTGATAACTGATCCCTTAACTTATTAGAGAAACAATGAAGCAGAATAAAATAATAATATTGTAAAATCTATAGATTACTGATGTTGTAGTAGTCCATCAGGGGTGTATGTGTAGGTAACACCATTAACTGCTTCCATTGAATGTTCTATTCCAATCTCAAATCACACTTAATTTTGTTTCTTGGTTTCAAATCCTTGCCAATACCTCAAAATAGTAACTATCAAAACTGACACTTAAACAACATTATAGATCAAGGGAATGCTTTTAATAATAATAGAGAATACATCAAACCTGGCACGTTGCAAGATTATTTTATCATACATGTACTCAACCTCTAAATGAACTGGATAATGGCATTGCCAAGGTGAAGAGAACCCCATCCAGCCTATTGCATGCATTTTAAGAAACCTTTACTTGAATAGACTAAAACTTTTGTCATACCTACAACAATTTTAAAGCAATTGTTAGAAATGAAGAGGATCTCCAAAACAGAATGACAGAATTTTTTTATTTGGCACATTGGATAGAAATAAATCGAAGGTCACAGCCTCTAAACCTAACTTAGGCATGTTATATTCAAGTTGAAAAAACTGAGTAACTTTGATTGAGTAGCTTTTGAATAATTACTCTATTCTCAAAAATAGTTCAGTAAAAAGAACTGGAGGAATTGTTTAATAAAATAAAACAGTCAAATCTCAATGTCATGACACTAAAGCCATGACATCAGATTTATTTCATTATACTACAGATTACTGGATCAAAGGATAAACTCGTAAATGTGGGCCAAATTAATTCTTGATCTTTTAAAAGTGAAAATTCACTGCTTTGAGGGTAGACCATCTTGAATTCGATTATAAAGTTTTTAGTTGTTCTAAACTGACATCATAAAATATTCTCTATAACTTAAGAACAAGCAGAGTTAAACAACAACTGAAAGCTTCTTGATAACATGTTGTCTGATAAACATAGAATGACACTGAAATAAGATAACATAAACAACTTTTAAAGTGTGAGAACCAAAAAATACTTATGTCAGAGTAATCTATATTTACTATTATACTATGACAAATGTGTATGGGAGGGGTGATAAAGAAAGTTTTAGGGAGGGAAAATATACATATATCTTAAAACATAACAGTTTAAAGATGAAAAAGTACAGTACAGACCTTGTTAGAGTATAAATAAATTTAGGATATTGAATATTATACATGCATATAGAAAAACTGTGTCCATGCAGGTATTAAAATACAGGATTAACCTTATAAGAGTAAAATAATGTGCAAATATAATAAAGGTAGGGATAATGAATATAGCATACTGTGTCTGTACTGTGCAAAAATTGATATCAGGAAAGGCCAATAAGTAATATAAAATGCCAACCCATTCTGATGGTGACATAAAAACAGAGATATTGAATAAAGCACCCTTTGTAGACTGAAATGGTGCCAAAAGCTAAAATCAAGTTCTTCAAAAAATACAGTAAAGTTGACACCAAAGATGGTACAATTTTGAAACTACATGCATTGTATTCCCTTTTTTGAGCCAATTTGAATTCTCCCTTCTCTTTTTTGAGCCAATTTTAATTTTACCAAGGGATTTTCTTCCTGGTGCTGAGGAAAAGGAGTCTCGGAGGAAAGAACTATGTGCTGTGGTGAAAGAGGTGAAAAAGCTAAAGTTCAATTGCAAGCTATGACTGATTTTTTAGACTTTGAAAAATCCTGGGGATGCCCCTGTATATGATAAAAATATGGCAAGTGATAATTCAATAATCACCTAGAAGGAAGAACGAGCATGGGCATTCTACTAATCTCACAAATCTTGGATTAATCAGACCCAACTGTTAATCCATGATTTAAGGCCTGTCCTGAAACTTTTTTGGCTACGAGCATGAAATTATGGCGGCATGGAATCTTGGCTACACACATGGAATCATGGCTCAAGCATTGAATTATGGCTCAAGCATGGAATTATGGCTACAAGCATTTAGTATAATGGGTAGAGGAATACCAAGGAGAACTCCTACCTAATCTGATCATCAGTGAGCATGCTCCATGTACTGCCTGATGCCTGATCAAATGGGCCCTTTAACTTGGGTGAAAAGTTTGGGCTGTACATGTGGATAGGGCTAGATGGGCTAGATAACAGAACAGCCAATGCTGTATGTAGTAATGTATCCATACTATCTTCATGACACACATACACATACGTACATAAGCAACATTAAACAAGCCTCAATCTTAAGTATGATGATTGAAAAAACAATGCAAATGATAAAACAAGGAATCGAGTGAAAATAGAAAGAAGAAATATTTGTTTTACTGAAAACTTAAATCTTCATACCATGCTTTTAATACGAAGGATTATGTTTTAAAATTCAATGATGTCAACAAAATCAATATTACAAAAAACAAATAATCTGAACACTTTTGATTAGTCTAGGCCAAAAAGTGTTCAGATTAGACAAGTTTTCATGTGCATGTAGTATGGCTCTTTGATACATACTTTGGCTTCTTAATGTCATAATCATATTAGAATTGCGAAGTCTCTTTTACGAGAACTACATGGAAAAGTTGATCGATCAATACTTTTAACAAATTTTTACTTTTTTAAACTGTAAAAAAATTCAAACCAATTGCCTAAATAAAATGACTAAAATAACAATTAATATGAAATTTTATGAAAACTAATATACGTATTTGTCTTGTTAAGTTTGTGCTTGTAAATATTATGGCAATATATATTTGTATACATATAGCAGAGGGTAAACATTTAGCAAACAGATGCTTCACCATATTGAGAAACATAGTGAGCTTAATTCATTGCAACTAAAAATCCTATAAACATTTGCTCTCATGACATATTTAAGATTGAGACCAAAGATGTGCATATAACAGTTATTATTAGTAATGCATTATATTATTAAATACAAAATAAAGTTTATAGTTATAATACTAACACCAAACAGATACTAACAAGCATAAAGAGATAAATAATAGTCTATGGCAAGCATTATTTATCAACATTCAACATTCACCCTCTGCTGACTGTTCTAAAGAAATAGCCACACTGTGCCAGTGTGGGGGAGACTAAATGGATTATACTTTTCCTTTGACCTTCTTGCTCAAATATCTGAGTCAGAGCTACTTCAAAAGGCTTTTACTGTTTGGCATGCCATGTCTTGAGGATGTATCAGAGCTAACCTAAGCTCTAAGAATTCAAGATGATCAATGAATGGTTTTCCTGACTGACTTATAATCATACTTTCTTCATCAAGTTCCTCAACAACATTGGATTGCCAGCAATCCATTTTGAATTTGCCAAAAACTAGATTCAACAATGATTCTTTTCAGAAAAACATCGGTTATATATAAATATGTGTTTATGGTATTCATGATTTTGGAATTGGGCAACCGTCTCATTCTGTTAACCTGTATTGATTTTATTCCTGAAACGACTAGCCATATATATAAGTACTGGCAAAGTCTGAATGTAATATGATCAAATATACTGCCATTTAAATGTCACAAATCCTGCACTACACTTTGTAATAAAAAAAATCTCTCCATATGACATGCCAATCTGTAAAAGCTCTAATATCTGGTCATGTGATCATTGTTACAGTAGAACAATCTAGTGAGAATTAATGTTTATATTTGATGAACCAATAGAAGGTAGAACAACCCAAAGGGCCATCCATGTAAAATACAAGATTGCATTGTGATACATTATAGTCACATTTGCAGAACAAGAGATGCAAAATAAATTGTGCGAATTTAAGTAAAGAAAAAAATATAAGGAATACATATGCATACCAAAGGTTAGAAATGTATATAAACTACATGTACGTATATGTGATTCAAATGGTGCAATGTGTGATTCTCTTACCTGCTAGCATCTGCAGCATGTGTAGGCACCACACCTGTCGGTTGAAATGTGGGCAAACTGCGACCTTGAACTACATCTAAGGGCTCAAGGTTATGTCTCCCAGAGTATATACTGCTTGTTCTGCTACGAACACTTCTAAAAGCACATGATACCACTGTGGTAGCAAACTCAACATGACGTTACACAATTTTTAAAACTCTTAAAGGCCCGGCCAAAGTTTGGAAATACTGTTTAACTATCTAAATATAATTGATCATGACTTAAAAAGTTGTTTTGGATTTTTTTGAGAAAGGTGACTTTATTTGAGAACAATGCTTCGCTGTAGGCCATGTGCTTATTTGTTTGATATTATTATGAACACAAACTGCAAAAGAAAACATTTAAATTTATTGATCATCAAATACTACACTTTAGAGACAGGAGGGAGGGTAGGCAGTGGTGGGAGGGTAGAGAGACATTAGGGAATGGCTAGGTAGAAGGGAAGGATGGGGCAAGAGTAGGGGGAGTGAAAGGGGAGATAGAGGGCAAGGGGAGGGAGAGGGAAAGAAGAGGGATTTATGAAACAGGGTGCTTTGCTTATATATTTATGAGTTTACATACCCAACCTCAGAGACTGCTCCATATCTCTGTGACAGTAAAGTGGCACGCATCTTCAAGTATTCCTTTCTTACAGCAGGATCCATCTGAAGAGCATTATTCATAGTGAAGTACTTATGCAAAAGACATGCATGTAAACTACAGCACAGGATAAACAGTGTCATGGGTTTGTATTCTTAATTACTGTACTAAAAATCTAATCAGGAGAATGCTGCCTTTACTACATGTACTTGCATTCAAAAATTAGTTCTTGCAATTTTTCTACATTTAAGTAATTTTTCATTAGAACAATCAATATCACTCTATTTTTCACAGAATCTAGATATTTCTCAATGTTTTTGGTTCACCTACCAACATATAGACTATAATTTTTGTAGATAATAAGACAAATGGTTGTCTATAATTATTAAATTTTGGACCGCTTACCTCTTTTTTGGCATTTTCCCTCAATAGCTGACTGCGCCTTCTGATATACAAAGTCCCTAAAGGTAAAAGAATTTTATTAGGTAACTGCCAAAGCTCTGATTCAAGATACTATCTGTACTAAATATGGGCTTATAAGAATGAGGGCTCTGCCCGATCTTTCATACCGTGTACAAGCCCCTGTAAATTTAGGAATAAAATATTCTGGCATTTCAAGCTTGCCTTTCTAATGCTTACAAAGGAATATGGTGCATGTAACACTGATTAAAATATCACAACGACGTCTGGTATTCGGACACTAGATCTAGCTGGTGAAAATTCGTACAAATGAAGTATATGCATGCAACACAACAACAAGGTAGGCCTAAGCAAGAGATGTAATTTTGTCTGCTTAGTTCTGGGATATTCCCTCCTTTAGGCTATAGAAAATTTGTAAAGAAGCATAGTGAACAGAACCCCCCCCCCCCCATGTTATCTATTCAGTATATATATATGGACAGGAAGGATTGGCAGCCAGAATGCAACATCGATACTCCCTAACAAAGCTAGCATCAGACGTCAGTCCTGGAGTCATACTTCTCACTTCAAAATTTGAATCTAGTTTTGGTCTTATTACTAAACAAAAAATTCAAAACACACAAGAAATGATCAACGATCATTAGTCGCTTAATTAATGGTCATTAGTTTGGATATTTCGAATGCTAATTGTGAATTTATCACATGCTATATATTGCAAGGCTTAGGCCTGGCACAACCGTCACCATGTTATTTAGTGTTTTTAAGTTTCGCAAGGATCCTGCCATGAACGTGGTAGTGTTATCGTGAAAGCCTGGTATAACCGTGACAATGTAATATTCTATTGCAAGGCCTGTCTTGTCATTTGAATGAGATTAGAATTATAGTTTGTAGAATTGAATTATGACAGGGTTCGTACACCTTTTTCAAAATGAATTTCCCTGACATTTCCCTGACATTTCCAGGCATAAAATGAAATTTCCAGATCTAGTTTTCCTTGCGCAGCCTCTAAAAAGTCTGTAACAACTGTATTATTTAAAAGACAAGACTTATTTTGAAACATTTTGGGTTTGTCCTTTCGTACCATTTCTCATGACTCAACTTTACTTCTACAGGCCGTCTAATTCACCAATTTATTCCTGATACATCATATTCTTAATTTTACATATTTACGAAGGTAAACATACATGTACAGGGGCATAGTCAGCAAGTGTCAAGGGGTGCACTTTTGGGGTATGCATCACTGCAAGTGAAGGGAACCAAAAGGGGGGTATGGGGGTACACCCTTGGAAAATTTTCAAAATTGACAATTGTATATGGTGCATTCTAAGCATTTCAAACTATAATTTGTCAATGTTTTGTAATGAATCCAAATAAAAACTGAAACTTAAAAATGTTAATCTAAAGAAAAATAGCAACTCCCTTGAGGGGCAATTCCCACCTAATGAAACATATTTTATTGTGAACATTATATGAAAAGTGTCAAGTGTCTTCTTGAGCACAAAAGGGATGCATATTTGGGGTTTGCATCACTGCGAGTGAAGGAAACCCAAAGGGGGGGGGGGTATGGGGGTACACCCCCGGAAATTTTCAAAATTGACAATTAAATATGGTGGATTCTAAGCATTTCAAACTATAATTTGTTAATGTTTTGTGGTGAATCCAAAAACAAAGAGCATTGGTATATAAAATTTTAACCAAATCTGTCAACTGATATTTGAGTTAGATAAATAGACTGAATATGACCGGACTGTCCAACAGACAGCTCCTTAATATAAATACAAACTGTAAAGAGTTCACTGATTTTTTGTTTTTCACCTCCCACCATCCTTAGATTAACCCCTCAACAAACCATGAAACATATACCAGTAATTAACTTTGAATGGCCTTAAACTAACTTACTACATGGAAAAGCATAATTGTATTGAACATATTCTTTATTGTTCGGTTTCAGTATAATGTTCACTGTTCTAAACCAGATTTAATGTCATTCAATCAACCCTAATGAAAAGATTTGCAATTTATGGAAACAACTAAATGTGCGATTTTGGATTTCATTGATATCCTATCATAGCCTTAAAATGTATTTTGCTGGAACATTTTTATTTCAACAATGATAGAAAATTCCCTGACATTTCCCTGACACATCTGCTGTTTCAAAATTCCCTGACATTTTTGGCCCTTTTTGACCCAATTTTGAAATTCCCTGACATTTCCAGCACCTGGAAAAATAAATCAATTTCCCTGACATTTCCAGGTGTGTACGAACCCTGTATGAGTTAAAGGCAGAATCTGATCTATAGGGGGTGACAAAATTACAAGCAACATATATAATTGACTTACCAATCTATTCCTTACAATATCAAATACAATATCTCCCAAAAGATTCAAAATATGTTATAAATTGGTGAAGGTTATTAATGATTCAAAGTGCAAAAATGAGTGAAGAATGTTTAAATTCTCCCAAATAATAAGAATGGTAACCATTCTTATAGAAAAATAATACATTATTGTAAAAATCTTTAGTTTTCCTGGAATAAAGTATGCACTTTTGTGATTTTTAGAAAATAGACATGCCAAGGAATGACATGAGACAAAAATATTCAAAAATTGAAACAATTTTTTGTTTAGCCTGCTCGCTATATCTGATTCTCTCTTTAAGTAGTAGTAGTAGTAGTCTAGATATACATAGTTAAGGTAGATAACCAATGAAATTTTTCATTACAGTATTCTCATGCTACTAAATGTAATTTAATATAACCATTGTCACGGTCATATTGTGCTTTAACATTACCACAGTCATGACAGGCCTTGCAACCATTGTCATGGTCATATCAGGCTTTAACATTACCACGGTCATGACAGGCCTTGTAACCATTGTCATGGTCATATAAGGCTTTAACATTACCATGGTCCTGACAGGCCTTGCAACCATTGTCATGGTTATATCAGGCTTTAACATTGTCACGGTCATGACAGGCCTTGCAATAATTGTCATGGTCATATCAGGCTTTAACATTACCACGATCATGACAGGCCTTGCAACCACTGTCATGGTCATATCAGGGTTTACCATTACCACGGTCATGACAGGCCTTGCTACCATTGTCATGGTCATATCAGGCTTTAACATTACCACCGTCATGACAGGTCTTTCAACCATTGTCATGGTCATATCAGGCTTTAACATTACCACGGTCATGACAGGCCTTGCAATATAGTATAGCATTGTCACGGTTATATCAGGCTTTAACATTACCACGGTCAGGACAGGCCTTGCAACCATTGTCATGGTCATATCAGGCTTTAACATTACCATGGTCATGACAGGTCTTGCAATATAGTACAGCATTGTCACGGTTATATCAGGCTTTAACATTACCACGGTCATGACAGGCCTTGCAATATAAAATAGCATTGTCACGGTTATACCAGGCTTTCATGATAACAATACGACAGTCATGGCAGTATCGTTGCGACACTAAACACTTAATAACATGGTGACGGTTGTGCCAGGCATAAGTCTTGCAACAGTTAGGGTCTCGAATTTATAGCCAGGTAAATATCAACAATAATGACGCCAGCTTTGTTGGAGAATAGAGTTAATTCTCCCTGCAGCTGGAGAAATATACAGGCATGATCGGCAATATCGCATTACTTGGAGATTGAAGAGTATCGAGTTGTAACTCTGGCTTCCAATCCTCCTTGTATATGGAGAACTTCCCAGTAGCCAGTTATCCATCCATGTACAGTTGGGGACAAAAATAAATGACAGGTCGATTTTCGATCACCATTTCCTAATTATGGTGGTCTGAAAGCCCATAATTTCCAATATTGTCTAGATACATATCCCTTAAAATTTGTATATTTTACATTTTGTATAATCTCATCCACTGACTCACGGCCTCTTGTAAATTCTCTTATTTTTAACATGGGAAATCCTCACTTCAGCAAATCCACCTGTCATTTATTTATGTCCCCAACTGTAGGGAAGGGGAGTAAGCTGATCTTTTAGACAATGAATTAGCATAGAGCCTAGATCTCTAGCCTAGCCAGTGAAGGTTTAGGTAACCTGGACCTAAGCTAAATCATACTCACTAAACTGAGGATTGTTCGGGGCTCTGTGTGCATTATATCTTGCATCAAGTGCAAGAGCTTGTTGCCAAACTGCTGCCATTTCAATGTATATGTCGGGGTTAAATTCCAGATAACAAACTTTGACAATTGCTTCTATTTGAGTGAATATTGACATTAATGTTGAATAAATCTACTAACTTTTATATTTTTTGATGACATTTAACAAGATTTGTCAATAGGCGATAAAACAAATCCAAAATAGTATCACGAATTTGAAGTGTCGATACACCAAGCTTACTATCCGGATTTCACGCTACTACAACAGTACCCACTCTATGTTAAAGGTGACATTGTATTGTTAGACGTTACAATTACTAAAATAATAGATGTAGAACATTAGGTTACATTTTGTTTGAATTATTCATTTTTCAAATACTACTTACTCAAAGTTTCTTAAAAGAATTTTACTAAAAGATAGATCTATCTTTTTCTGTCATGTTGCAGAAAAATGGCGTCCAAGGTCGCGAGAGCTACCGTAAAACAAGTGAAGCCAATGCTTTCGTTAGACCACTCTGAAGCTAGAAGAAGAGTTCTAAATCTATACAAAGCATGGTTTAGACAAGTCCCATATGTTGGTAAGTGCAAATAGGTAATTAGATGTTATATATCTTCATATTCCTCTTGTTCGTCTTAAAAATTTTGAAATAAAAATCCTTTCGTTCCTTGTTTCAATGTTTGGTCGGCTTTCTTCAGGTTTGGTCGGTCTTGATGGTGGCCATAAGGCATTAGTGTTGTCGCGATTAATTGATACATCGCGATATACATCCCCAAAGCACTGGTGATCCGCTCGATTACGCTGGTTACCGAAACCATGGGCTTTCAATTAAGCCAATGCACATCGAAGGTTCAAATTTTCTTTTTCCTTATTTCACAAGTTGTAGGCAGAATCCCCACGACGTTTTTTCTCACAAACGTGTACCAGAATGATCATATGTTTTAGAAAATGTACATGTTTGCGAAAAATAGCTCAGAAGACAACAGAATCGTCGATTTAATTTCTCACTTAAGTTACATAAACGGTTTGGGTTAAAAGTGCAGATCTTAACTGTTTTTCGAAAAACCGTTCATGTAACTTAAGTGAGGAATTAAATCGACGATTCTGTTGTCTTCTGAACTATTTGTTCGCAAATATGTAGAGGTGTCACGGATACCCGATTTTGTTCCGATCCGCGGAATTATGCCCTCGGAACAGAACACGGAACAAAAATTAAGAATTTCGGTTCGGTTCCGGAACAAGAACATTTTACCCTTTTACAACTTCTGGCCCTTAAATCTCCACAAAACAGCATTTTTCTTTCAATATTTTGTATCAAAAGAGGTTCATTCTTTTTACTCCTTCTCTTTGAAGAGCTTTTCGCTACCAAATAGACCTAGATGATCAAATTATTTTAATCAAATACACGCAGTCACTCTGTTCCGAACCGTTCCGAAATTGTTCCGTTCTGAAGCAAAATGTTCTGAACCGTTCCGATTTTTTTTGTTTCGTGACATCTCTACAAATATGTACATTTTCTTAAACATATGATACTGATACACGTTTGTGTTAAAAATGTCGTGGGAATTCTGCATACAACGTGTGAAATAAGGAAAAAAATTCGTACCTTCGATGTGCTGACATTTTGTTACTAAAACGAACCGTTTCGGTAACCAGCGTAATCGAGTGGATCACCAGTGCAAAGGTGATTCTGGCGATGCATTGATGTATCATACTAGAATCAAAACACCTATTCTAGTGACCAGTTCATATGGTTAAGGGGAGGCATCAAAAGTTCGATGTCGGATCGGAAACTAAATAAATCTAGTTTTGACTCTGACCCCCCTCCCCCAAAAAACTAATTACCATGAAAGTTGATCGCTGACTTCTGGTTTGAGAATTTGAAAAATTATTGCTAAACACGATCTAGTTTTTGTTAATTCCTGTCGTAATTTGCGGCTTTTAACAACTATTGATAGAATAGAATCCATTGCATATTGGAATGATCTCGACGAAGAAAGCATCAGGTAAAATCTTTATTTTTAAAGCATTCAAAGGCATTCTTAGTCGAAATTGCCAAAAATTTGAAATGTTGAAATTTGTCGGATAGCAAACTGAAATGGGTTTGAACCCCCTCCCCCTAACTAGATTTATTTAGTTTTCTATCCGACATCGAACTTTTGATGCCTCCCCAAAGGTTCAGCTGGAAAGTAACATTCCAAAAGCAAGGAAATACACACATACCTTCATACTTAATTTTGTACCAGAAAATAACATGTGCAGGTATAGCAATTTTTTACCAAAATGTTATTTTCCAGCTGTACCTTAAAATAACGAAATAATGTTACCATTTGTGTCTACTTACCAGTTTGTTCTATGTCAACCATCCTGCTAGGTTACATTAGTGGTCAGAATGTATAATTAGGGTCTCATTTTGAAGAAAAATCTTTCATGTGTAAGATAAATGTCACTGCAGAACATGTAGACACCATTAAATAATGAATTACCCATGCTTCGTTACCAAATCATCATGACAGACTTCAAATTTTCAGACTCATCTTTTTATTGATTTCTCCCTCAATATTTCATCAATCAACTCATCAATGGCTCAATTTTGCCTTTGAAGTTACCACCCAAATATCCATGAAAACAATGCCAAGTTTCCTTTTTGGGCTTGGACCATTCATGTGACCCAAGTTCCGCCTTTATTAGCTTATAAGGCAACTGCCAAGTTGTCAAATGATGTGATGGTCATTCGAAGATATGACAGATCATATAAACTATTACGTCAGTCACATATTTACCCCAGTTTATATGTGTGTGGAAGGGTAGTTGTATATGTGAAAATCTATGGTATTAGAATGATTATATTGACCGTTATGTCTAAAAAACTTTTGATTGTAATCACTCATTTTAGACATTATGCATACTTGAGATGGAATTCTACATTACATTACATTACAATCAGAAATGCAACTCACCAACTCTTGTGGTGATACAATATCCCATATATGGTATGGTGACCTCTAACCTTATTTACACGTGACAGGTTCCAGAAACATGGGAGCCAATTCTCCCCCCCCCCCCTTTAGGATATAGCAGGACTTTGCTCAAGAAGGAATTTTCAATAAGGCTGCTCAATTCAAATGGCTTCAACTTTGTATGAAAAAATGTAATATTTAATAACTTAAATGCCAGTTAAAGGATTTGGTGCAATTTTATATGACATGAATAAAAGCAATAGTTCAGAAGAATGAGGTTTTGTCTAAAATTATCGATGGATGGACAGAACAGAGTGAAGGACATACAGCTTTTAGTTGTCAAAATATCATATTTTTGACAATACTGTTTTTTCTTTCAGTGAAAGATTATGATGTCCCAATAACAGTTTCGGATGGACGTGCCAAAGTTCGAGAGATGTTTGAAAAGAATCGTCATGTAACTGATGTTAGAGCAATAGATCTATTAGTCATAAAGGTAAGGCATCCATATTACATGATATATAAGGAATCTATGTTGCATATTGTATAAGTCATTAAAGGAATATTCCTTGCCAAACCATCTCTCTCCTCATATGGTAGCTATAACCATACATATGCTTGCCATATTTAGCAAAACACGCAAAAATGTTTTGATATGGTCAAATTTGATCACTTAGAAATGTGATGCTCAATTCTAGTACGCTGCCATCTTTTAAAATTTCACACAGGAAGTGATGTCATCGACTCTCAACTTTGCATATAGCATTAGGTGAGGAGCTATTAAGAATTACAAAACCAGCTAAATATTCTTTTTCAACTTTGTATCTTATTTAATCCTTCTGAAAAACTTATTCTAAGTTGACAAGCCCTGAAAATATTTTTGCACAGAAAGTAATGACCACTTGTCTAGAAGTGATTTTGTGCTACTTTCCTATACTGTTATGGGCAAGGTTATAGAAGTTGAGAGTTGATGACATCACTTCCTGCAAGAAATCTTAAAAGATGGCAGCTCACTGGAAATGAGCACTAGATTTTTAAATGATCAATATTGACCATATTTAAACATTTTCCCATGTTTTGCTAAATATGGAAACTATATATATGATTATAACTACCATATCAAGAGAGAAAGGGTCTGGCAAGGAATATTCCTTTAAGGCTGGGAGGTCCATTTTGTACATGTTGTATATTTTTGTATCAATGGAACGAGTGTATAAATTTTACATGTTTTAGGCATTTTTGAAACTAATTGAAGGTTGAATTTGTTAATTTTCAGACTTATATGGAAGTTTAAAGGCAGAATCAGATCTATAGGGGTGACAAAATTACAAGCAATATGTATGATTGACCTACCAATCTATTCCTTACAATCTCAAATACAATATCTCCCAAAAGATTCACGATATGTTCTAAATTGGTGAAGTTATTATGGATTCAAAGTGCAAAAATAGGTGAAAAATGTTTAAATTCTCCCAAATAATAAGAATGGTAACCATTCTTATAGAAAAATAATACATTATTGTAAAAATCTTTAGTTTTCCTGAAATAAAGTGTGCACTTTGGGGATTTTTAGAAAATAGACATGACAAGGAATTATATGAGCCAGAAATATTCTAAAATTGAAACAATTTTTTGTTGGGCCTGCTCGCTATCTCTGATTCTCTCTTTAACATATTTTTGCATTTTTATCTGTAATATTTTTATTTCCACTTTCACTCATTTGAAAAAGTAGATATGTTATATGTTAATAGAAATTGTACCCTGATGTACAGTAGGCTCTGAAAAGGAGAGATAGAGCAACAGTTTTGATGCCGATATTCTGATAGGGCAATGCTAGATCAGGGGATTTTCCCCAAATCAATAGTATAGATGGAGGCTCTCTATTAAGGAAGCAAAAGCAAACTATTATAATGGGTAGGCCTATAGAAACTGCTTTACTGTTGCAATATACAAACGTGTCTGTTTTCTTGCAGGGGCAGATGGAGCTAGTTGAAACTGTAGAAATCTGGAAACAGCGCAACCACATTATGGCCTACTTCAAAGACACTGTAAACCCCCAACCACAAGATTTCTTATCAAAGTTTTACTCAGGACAGGGATAATAATATAGGACATAGGAAATACAGAGGGGCGTACAACAATAAAAAGAATACACTTGTCAATATTATTTAATTAGACGACCATGGTCCAAATGTGTATAACTTATAGATGCACACATCGCACAGTGCGCCAAAACTTAAACTTTATTCAAAAAAAACAATTAGGATTTATTACATTTTGCCAAAATGCTGTATGAAAATGACTAAGATATTTATGTTCATAAATTATTTGTCAAATTAAATATTAAGACTATTTTCTTTGTTGGATTTGGAGGGGACAGGTGCCCAGGCTTCCTTCCCCCAAAGTTTCCTCATTTTGGGATGAATTAACATTGGAATTTTTGGGGCTCAATTTTAAAAGAAGGCTTTATTGTTCTAAATTGGCCTTTTGGTGGAAGTAGGCCTCAAAATTTAATGAGCTAAAAATGGGCCCAATTTTCAATTTTTCATTTGAGTGTTGTATTGTGAATTTCGTAGCAACCAAATCTAATTGCTCTACTTCTACTTCGGAAAATGCTTATGAGTGTTATGTAGATTCTTTGTTCAGGGTATTTAAATATATCTTCGTTCAAAGCTTCATAATTTTTTAGTTCTCATCTTTTTGAAAATATACATGTATTCATTAACTGTTTTCCAAGTTACCCAATAGATCGAGTAAGATCTAGTTAAAATGAACAATTGAGCAAATATCACACAGTTTCATGTTCTCCCCTAGGCCAATGGCTATGAAACTCTGCACACAACAATTACTTAACTTGATATAACAACGACATCAAGGCTAAGCAAATCCTATTGAACAGCCATAGCTGCTGTTTTGGAAATGACCAAATATTAAAATAGACTAGATGCGAGTAGAAATAATCTTGATTAAATATTCAAAATTCAGTCAAAAGTGATGTCATATTTGAAATCTACATGTAAAAGTACATCTTTTTTTGAAAATGTGACTTCTAGTTCGAGTTGATTCTCCACAGACCCCATGTTACAAAATCACAAAAAGCGAAATATCTTTCTTGTGTTGGACAGATAACATTTTCTTTTACTGGACATGTTTTGATTTGCATAACTATTAGATTCATAAGGGTTATATGAAAATTGAACCACTAAAACAGATGTAATTTAAGTTTAAGGGAACTTTCTTCTCTACCCACCATGCTATCTGACCCTACTCACATCTGCGTTATTGTCATTAGACAGTGTAATATTCTAAAATCTAAGTATTCATATTCACATATAAAATTTCAACAAAATCACTCCACTGCTTTTTCAGTTCTTGCAAAAATGATAAGATATCACATAAATATGACCACCATTTTTCAAAATGGCCACTTACTAGCTGAAGTGTCATTGGAAAGTAATATGCTTCTAAGTATTCACATATAACATTTCAACAAAATTGCTCCACTACCTTTACAGTTATTGCTACAACGTAGAATGGCACTCATCCACCATTTTTCAAAATGACCGCTCATTAGCCAAATTGTCATAAAACATGTAGTATGCTTCTAATTATTCACAGATAAAACTTCAACAAAATCTCTACTACTTTTCCATTTATAGAAAAAAACATAAAATAACACACATAACAATGGCCTACCAAATTATCATAAGAGAGTGCACAGGTGCAATATGCTTCTGAGTACTCCCATATCAAATTTCAACAAAATTGCTCCACACTACTTTTCAAGTTATATGGTATTAAATAACATGAAATAACACACATAGAAATGGAAGCAATTTTTTCAAAATGACTGCCTACTAACCAAATTGCAAAGTGTCATAAGACATTGTAGACAGGTTCCAATTTCAGAATATCTCAAGGGAAAGACTTTTTGAGGCATTTTTTAGAAAAAGCAACAGACCTATTTTTTCTGGATCAGTTTTTCATGCTGATAAAGATATTAAAAGATGACAGCTCAACGGGGTGGTCACGACACTGCATTTTAGCATTTTTACCCCCCTAGGAAATTATCTTAGGGGGTACTATAATATTAGTTCATAACTCAAAGGATATATAAACTATTGTTCTGAGTTCTACAGCATACATTGTTAGTGCAGAGATGAATACTATCCTAAAGTTATAGGTTGATATCTTTGTTGGTTTCGGAAAAATACAATTAATTAGAAAAAATATGCAATTTTTGTCATTTTTTTCTTGCTTATTTTATATTTGTAGCTTCAAGCAAAATATGATAACTTCAACAGCTCAAAGTAGTATTCTAACAACATTCCTAAGCTATGTTTGATATTGTTATACATCTATCATAGTGATGAAGTACTATTTTGTAATTTTAATATGACTTTATAATGCCCTACCCCTGGTAAATAGAAGAAAGTTGGTGTGGTTTTCTTCTGGTTTTAACATTTTATTGACTTCTTAGTTGAAGATACAATCAATTCTGTCAGTTAACCATGAGTAGCTTTACAATGGTTAACTATTCCCATCATGAATAGAGGGTTGGGACCTCAAAAATACCAGAACTGTTAAGTGGCATCCTTGGGCATCCCTCTTCAGAGCATTTTCCTTATACTCCGATGAAATCTACAGGGGATACTATAAGAAACCTATATATCTAAGATACTAATGAAGATACTGAATTCAAATTTTCAGGATTTGGTCCTGGTATGATAGGTAATCTGTATGACAAAAATGACAAAAAGAAAAACTCTGTTGCCATAGTAACAAGAATACCACACTACTATATTTGTTTCCCAAGAAATGTGTTTTAAGAGGTTTTGTCATTCTCTTCATATTTTTAATTCTAAATATGTCTACAATGTGGGATGATTAGAATTATGGTAAAGTAATCTTTTCTATTGTTTTATTGTTCTCTAAAACAGAAGTTGCTAAGGCACATAGATATATAGATCATAGAAAAAATGCTGGGATGATCGCTCTATTTGTCAGGAAATTAAAATGGAAACTGAAAAATGAGTTTCTTCCCACTGAATAGCAATTAATTTGGTAGACCATGGCTGACACTCACAAGAGAAAACGTTTATCAGTTCTACGTCATTGTGTTGTTATTTTTTATTTATCGTGGTCTGGGACTTATAACACCTAATGCCGAGTCTTCTCCAACTGCAAAGGAAGGCAAGATTTTAATAATGAACATTCATATATCTCAACAAATATGGCCTAAGACAATGATGAAGAAACTCTGAGGGAAAATTAGACGAAACATTAATGTTAGTGGTCCAAAAACATGTCTTGGAAAAGTTGTGCTCTCGGGTGAATCGGTGCTCATTTAAGGTTAGTCTGAATCAGGTGAATTTTTTAACTTAATTGTACCCCTCCCCCAAAACCCCCAAATTTTGACGAAATTGTCGAAAAGTGGCAAACAACATTCATTAAAGTTCAATATGGCTATTTCTCTTCTATGTCATAAAGATATGATATGATCTCAGGTCAATCAATAAATTTCACAAGTGACACTCTATCTTATGAAGAAAATACTATCGTATATTTGAAGACATGTCAAAAATTTGGTGGAAATAAATTGTGTCACTCCTGATTTGACCTGCAAATGTTCAGGTAAGTTATCACAAACAATTCCAGACAGTTATATCTTTGATTATGACTATTTCCTGACCATGAAGACAGGTATACAGGGATAATAAAGTCAATCAGACTCGGAGATATTTCACTAGCAATCAACCCATCAATATATTTTTTCAAAGTTGTTGACCTCATTTTCACCAAAAATGCAATCATTTTAACAATGCTTAATGCATTACTATTCTTTATTTTAATATATCAAATAGCTCTTGAAACGAAAACTGAATTCCCCTAAGATTAGTGTTCCCCATGTTATTTCCCCTTTGAAAAAATTCATGCTATCCATTGGTTTCAGTTCATTTTGGTCATCCAAATTCAGTGTCTTTAAAGTCCCTGGAGCAATCCACTTTTCCTCTTAGGAAATAGAACATGTCTCAAAGCATATTCTAATTATGCATTCAACAATATAATTAAAGGTTGCATCTTTGGTAAAAACTAGGTCATCATTTTTAGTAAAAAGTATGTTGATTGGGCCATTCCCTTTAATATCACTTAGGTCTGATTAATCATTATATTTACTTTTCTTGAAGATAATGAATAGATCTAAAAGATATACCTATGTTCATGGTCAGAAGATATTCATAATTCAAGTTAGAATTGACCTTTTTCCATATAAATGAAAAAAAATAGATGGCATCATGGGTATTGGTAGAGCTTGGGTAGGGCTAGAATACATGTAAATGTATTGCCAGAGTCACTTAATTTCTTGATTTAAGAAGTAATTCCATTTGGATCAACTTAAAACATCATTGGAATGTAACTTTATGATCTTATTGACATGTGGATTGTGATTTCACATTAAAATTGTGATCCTTGGAAGAGTAAATGAACTTTTTAAGGTTTTTCAGCATTGTGTCAATGGGGATTTAGCCCGACCTTTTTTAGACAACCAGTAAATCATTAGAATTTGAATAATGGTAAATTACAGTGCAAATCAAAGTTGTTTTGATAGAGAATTACTCACAGAATTCAAATATGCCATCAGATGGAAGAAAACATTAGTTTTTAATGGTTAAAAATGCAGATCTCCTAAAATCTCATTAAAAACAAGACCTTAACGAGATTTCAAAGCTATATGGAAAAAGGACCATTGTCTGAAGTTGTTTGCGATAACCTACATGCTCCTTTATAACATTATTATGTAAATACTATCAAATGCTTTAGTCATGACAGTTAAAGTAAA
Source organism: Owenia fusiformis (assembly GCA_903813345.2). Lineage (NCBI taxonomy): Eukaryota > Metazoa > Annelida > Polychaeta > Sabellida > Oweniidae > Owenia > Owenia fusiformis. The sequence continues at coordinate 14,450,495 of CAIIXF020000009.1, read as the reverse complement.
CTGAAGTCTTGGTATTTAAATGCAGAATCAGATCTATGTAGAGTAAACAAAATTGAAAGCAACATGTACAGTTGACAGTACAGTGTGATGCAACATCGGTGGGAAAGTCATCTTTGGTTAATAAAAAAGATTCTTAGCTACTTTTCTAACATCTGGCTGTGATGCATCATGGCTTAATGAGGACTCTGCTATATGGTCAGATGATGAGAACTAACAGTTTAACTTTTGCCATGTTTTGCACATTGTAAATGACCCTTCTAAATGCCAATGGGTTGTAAAGGTATTTACCAGGAGGTATATATGGCTCAAATGACTCGTGCCCTAGTACATGGGGCACTGTAGTACATTACTTGTGCATGATGACCACCATAGTCTAGTTGCTCAAATGAGATCAATTGATGATTATAATGTTAAGACTTTATGTCAATGTCCTCTCTAGTATGTGATTACACTAGATTTCATTATGATACATGTACTAAATTGAAAACTTACATATAAAATATCTTAAGTCCTATATTCTAGTAATAAATGAATTAGAATGTCACCTAACATTTGATGATGGTATGAATTTATTGATTTGGTGTCTATCAATACATGTTTCCAACTTAATGCTGCAAAATGATTAAATTCACCACATCCACTTTCTTCAATTTTCCAGGGGTAGGGCACTATAAAGTCATATTAAAATTACAAAATAGTACTTCATAACTAAAATAGATGTATTACAATACCCCATATAGCCTGGAAATGTTTTTAGAATACTACTATGAGCTGTTAAAGCCGTCATATTTTGCTTGAAGCTACAAATATAAAATTGGCAAGACAAAAATTGTGTATCTTTTTCCTGTTTATTGTATTTTTTCTGAGACCAATAAGGGTATCAACCTATAAATTTAATATAGTATTCACATTTGTACTAGCAATGTATGGTGTACAACTCAGAACAATAGCTCATATATCCTTTGAGTTATGAACTAGTTTCATAGTACCCCCTAGAATATTTTCCTAGGGGGGTAAACATGCCAAAATTCAGTGTCGTGACCACCCCGTTGAGCTGTCATCTTTTAATATCTTTATCAGCATGACAAACTGATCGAGTAAAAATAGGTCTGTTGCTTTTTCTAAAAAATGCCTCAAAAACTTGAATTATTAGAATTGGAACCTGTCTATTGTACATGTTCTCTGCTTATGAGTATTCACATATCAAATACATGTATGAACAAAAATACGCAAAGTGGGTCTTTTATGTTCCCCCTTAAAAATATACAACAAAGTAAATACAATAGCTATAAGTTTGAACAAATACAAAATAAATCTGTTGACAATAGTTTTTCTCATGTTTTGGCCAAATCAATCATTCTTCTACAGGAATAATGTTGGAAGCCATCTTTGATCCAATTTTAATGATCAAATTCAAGAAAACTACCTTAAGTCTGTTTTGGACTCTTATGGTCAGAAACTGAGTCAAGGCAAGATCAGGGTGCTTTGGCCTGAAAAGTGATAAGGAACAATGGGGTCAAGCGAACGGTATTTGGGATTCCTGTAGCATGAATATCAAGGACTTTATCCAACATCCCATGTTTGTTTGGCATCGTTTTAACAATGAAAAACAAAGGTCATACTTTAGATTGATGTTTAAAAAACATTAAAGAACAATATATATTACAATGTACTTGTAACAAAGATTGATTATTCTTTAGTTTAATTTAGTTTTATTTTAAATATGAATTTTTACTCAGATTGTAACTGTAAATGCATGTTTAATCTAGTGTGTGGCACTGTTTTAAAAGTGATTCCAATAAATAAATAAAAAATAAAATTAAAGAAATGTGGTAAAAAGTTATTAAATGAAGGATTAAGTGGAGGATGTCTGTGCAAGTTACATAACTTTGTATTGGATCAGAAATGCCAACAAAGTACAATACAATACATGCTCTGATTTTGTTCTGAAATTAGACATTCCCACCCCATCTTTCCAAGTTTTTATGTCAAACTCCAAACGCAGAGCACTGTCCACAAAAAAAAGTAGGAGACTATAACAATATGTAACCACTTGTGGTGATGACATAAAAATACTATACAACCATTCTACAGATGATAAGTAGTTCAAATTGATCTTCTTATATAAAGATCCCTGAAGTTTTAAGTAATTATAAATTAAGTTGACGAATAAATAAATAAAACACAATTTAATTGATAGGTTTTGAATCTTATATTCTCAGATATACATTATCATTTAAAATGCATGAACATCACCAACATAGCAATATCATAATTCAGATACTGGTGCATCATGTCCATTATATATAATCCATATCTTCCCATATCAGTATAATCCATAAATATAGTCTACAGGGTGACTTAAAAAGATACATTATTATATTATTAGTCCCCAAAAGCAATCTTTGCAATCAACTTCATTTTTAGAGAAACTACAATTTATAGATGGTATTCAAAATTGTTGCATTACATTAATAATTATCATTCATCTTGGCATGAACAAAATGAACCTCCTTTCTGCATTGTTCATTTAGTCTGAGCTATACGTAATTTGATCTCAATGTTTATTTTCCTAGGGACATATTTTATTTTATTAAATATCATGACATATGCATGAAGATCAATAAACTTCAACTTAAATGATATTTTTCATCCATATACTTCTGTACCTGAAAATAAAATTGATTGCATTGTTTCAGAAAAACATTATTACAATTTTGGGATTTTCTACAGTTTTTGAGATTACCTTATACATATATCTCATCCCAATGAGCAGGATATTAAACAAATACTGGATGATCAGGAGCTGGATATGGCAGAATACCTATTCGAGAAAAAATATTGGGCGAGGCCACAGAGAGCTTTTTACATGGTAAAAATGTACATTTTTACACATTTTAACCATGTAAAAAGCTCTCTGTGGGCGAGGCGGCAGCCGAGCCCAATATTTTTTCGAGGATAGGTATTCTGGCCATATCCAGCTCCTGATCATCCAGTATTTGTTTTATTATGCACCTCCCAATCAAAGTTAAGTGGAGTACTTACTGGAGTACAGGCTTAAACTGTCGTTTAGTTGACATTATTTTGACATTTATTTATTTATTTTTTCAAAACTCAGACGACTTCCGGCCAGTTTATTCGCTACACTGGAGGAAAATATTTGCCCCGGGAATTTAATTTTTATTTATTCGAGACGTTCTTGCAGAATTATATGTAACTTTTGAATGATAAGGGTAATTGTGATTGATTAAGTGCATTCTTTTCTTCTATTTTCCGCCAGTTTCAGATGTAAGCTTTAAGTAGTACTCCAGTTATTAAGAAATAAAACTCTGAAGTGGGAATGTTGCAAAAACATTGAAAAAAATATCCGACCCTTTTTCTCGAAAGGGTCAGATATTAAAAAAATATCTGGCAGTTTTCAGAAAAGAGCAGAGTATTGCCAAATTACAAGCAACTAAGAACCAATCAGATTTGAGTATTTTAATGAGGTGCATAATAATGCCTAATATCCTGGCAGAATGAACATGGCAAAAATATGCCATAAAATCTGAGCAAAATATCAACTGGAAATGTATAAATAACACTACATTGAATAGGAAAAACTTTTATGTCATCCTATAGTGCATGTCACAGCTAGCATCAGGATAATCCTAATATTCTAATCCAGGGTTGCCACATTTCCAAATCAAAATTCCTGACTAATCCCTAATCATTTCTTTATCAATGAGAAATTAACCTAAACAGGGCAACATATAAAATTCATTGAAGAATATATTTTTAAACAGATCATTAACAGAGAATTTTTAACTAAACTTAATAATTTTTTGCTGAATTTATCAGTGGTGTGGCTATATCTGTATATGTACACAAAGTATGCACAGGCATACACTCAGTTTCAGAGAAAAATAATACTTTGCAAAACATAAATAAATACCTAAATAGAAATAGATCTATTCCATAATGAAATAAGTTTTACATTTATCAATAATTGTACATTTAATAATTTGTTGTGCATAATTAAGATTATAATATTTTAAAATAATTAGTGAAATAATATAATATGTCATAATAATGAAGTGGCTATTTACATCGTCCCACAGACTCAGCTAAAATGGTTGATGAATGAAATGATTATGCCACAGTATATGTTTACATTTTACCATCTCTCCAATGTGATCTACTGTAAATTGCTTTAATGGCCATTTTAATTTGGTCGACTGATAAAAACTGCCAAATTAAATCTCCGCCAATTTTTGTAAAAAATGCCTGGGAATCTCATTTTCGTCTGGTGACTTTTCCATGTGTTACATTGCACAATAAAACATGGAATAAAAAACTGATATATGCAGAAAATGTGTGGTTCAGACAAAACAATCTGTACCAGGAGAGATAAAATTGTGTTGTCGGTGGCGAGCTGTGAAGTAAGTAATATGATATGATTCATGATGAACAGTATGGCAAACAAGATGGAGGTAGCTTTTTACTGATGGGTCAATCCATCTAATTAAACAGGAGCTAAAATGACAAAATTTGCCAAATTCGCCATATTAAATTGCAACAAACTAGAAATCGGCAATTCCATGGAGTAGCAAATCCCAACAACCACTTGACTATATAAATAATGAATCTGTACAGTCACAATATAATATTTGCCATCTACTCTTCCCTTCAATAAATACTTAAGATCATTGTGGTATCATGTAACCATACTTTAAAGAATTCCTGGTCTAGGCAGCAATTTTGAATTTTCTGAGACACAAATCAGAAAAAATACCATAATTGTGATCTACTCTTAAATTCCTTCAATTCGAGTATAAGATAACCATATTTATGAGAGATCAGAAAATTATTGTGAAATCCAACATTTGGCCGCCATCTTGAATTTTACAAGGCCCGAATCAGAAATACAATACAATATTTCTGTTTTCCCAAACCCCCATTCATGGCCCCTGGGGGTCAGGGTGAAAAACACGGAATAGATGTGAAATAGATAGATGTTGTGAATACACTTCCAAAATTTCAAATAATAATATTTATTACTTTGGTTTAAAATGAAAAATATAAAATGTTTGCAAAAGATTTCCGCCTTTTTTTAAGCAGCGGCTATTTTGAAAATTTTTTTGCCTAAAACTATTCACCAATATACATCTTTCCACCAAATATGAAGAAAATCTGTCCACTAGTACATGTATTTGAATTATCTTCCGGACGGACGGACGGACGGCCGGCCGGAGGGCTTCACTATATCCCTACTGAACTTCGTTCGTTGGGATAATTAAAGCAATTTACAGTATATGGTATATTTTTCACTAAAAACTCCACCGATTTCACATGCATTTATGATTTGAAATTGTCAAGAAAGCATATAAAAATGCAGTGTCACTTTAGCAAATTATATCTGGAGGCTTAAGGAGCTGCATGAACATCTGGTATATTTACAATAAAACATATTAAAACTATATGGTCAAGCCAGAGGCAGTCAGGAGGAAGTACTGAAAAACCAAAGACATCTTCCTGATTGTGATTGTGACTGCTACACCTATACAGGGCATATAAAAAACGCAACAAGTAGTTATCTCGTAAAATCACAAAACTAGTGATGACTACATCAATTTCATTTAATGTACCATAAAGCCATGTCTCTCCTCTTTGCAATGATATGTCATTCATTCACATGTGGTAACGGTTGCCTTCCATTTGCACAGTGGGTCAAAATCGGCTCTGCACCAAGTTTTAGATATTGCAAAAATCAGTACAAGGACTAAGTGCCATTGGAAGTTACCCTGACTTGAATTGTTGTGACTTTTTCTTTTGGAGCTATCTCAGGAGCATCTGTGCTCACAATTCCTCCACCAGATATTGCAAAATCTCGAGAAAGATTTTCCCATGGGCTGCTTTTCTTTGCTTTAACCCACACATGATTCAGGGCTGAATCATGCATGACATGGACAGATGAGCGCATCTTTATGTGCAAGGAAGTGGTGGCAATTTGGAGGGGTATAGAATGTTTTCTTGCAAGAGTATGAGTATGCACACTTTACTGTCTATGCCATACCTGTCACACCTTCTTCCAATAGCCCCTATGCCCCTTGTACTGACTTTTGCAATGTTTTAAACTTGGGTCCGAGCTGAAATTTGCTCCACTTTGCAAAATTAATGATTATTCGGCCAGAGATGACTCCCTGTGAATGAGTGATATTCCATTACAAAGAGGAGTAATTTGGCTTTTGGTACATGGAATTAAAAGGATGCATTCAGCATTGGTTTTATGTTTTCGTCCAATATTGCATCAAGCTCCGTACACTGACTTTTGCAATGTTTATAACTTGGCCCGAAGCTAATTTTGGTCCACTTTGCAAATGGATTGATTACTCGCCCAACCATGACCAAATATCAATGAATGATATATCATTGTAAAGAGGAGACACATGGCTTTATGGTGCATTGAATGAAATCAATGCTGTTATCACTGGTTTTGTGCTTTTCAAGATAACAATCTGTTGCGTTTTTTTTGATACGCACTGTATATTCATTTCACGATCTAAATTACTTTTTTCATTTCAATTTCAATGCGATAGTTCAGAATGACAACAATATTATCACCTCCCATGTTGAATAGCTCAAATTCTGGGAACAGATTTTTTACATCCAGGTTTTTTCCCCATTGAAATATACAGGGTCTGATTTTGAACACATCATTTCAGCTTTATTTGACATTCCTCTTCACGTATATTTGCAAGATCTATAAAAATATAGGGTGTATGACAATCTGCAAAGCATTTTCACAAATATTTTTCGAAACTGACGAGAATCATGAAATGTTCTACCGTGGCATCACCGACTTAGTTCCCCGAACCTGAGACTCGATGACTATATATGAAACAAGAAGCAAGTTCTCACGTATATAACGTGGGCTTGATTTCATGTTTATATATATTTGATATTAGTATGACCTTTATCGTCCTGACAATACGCAAAAACATGGTTTAAAGGTTGGGAGAATTAACATTGAAAATGAAAATTTGTCCCAGTTGAAGTGATGCATTGCGGGAGATGTTTATGTTAATGACCATGTTTTCGTCTATCGCGTATTAGTCTATTGCCAGGGTAACAATATCGTTATAATACACAAGTTCAGGCTAAAATATGAACCATATATCTTTCCAGGGTATGTAATAATATCATTGAGCCCAGATGTATAAATTACATTACAGATGTACTACACCACAGTTATTGTAACAGATGTCTCTTTTTTATTATTCAAGTCTGTTCGTATATACCCATTAGTTCCATTTGAGGAAGATTGGTATCCGTTAGTTCCATTTGAGGAAGGTTGGTGCTTTGCAGTTCCATTAGAGTGAGCCTGATGTTCAGCAGTGTCAACTACAGTGTCTGTGCCTTTACACAAGGTGCTTAAACAGGGAATAAGAAGCAGCAAAGCACCAGATAGTACTATGAATGCCCCTGATGCATAGAAAGCCGCATCATATGAACCGGTATCATCAGAGATTTTACCTGCAAGTACAAAACATTGTCATAAATATATGGCAAAACAAAATAACTTACAAAAAAACTATTTCTGCATATATCTATTCTCAGGAAATTTTTAGACCCCGGATTTTGGATTTTTCACGGTATCGCAACTACTCCTCCTATACTACTTCTGACCTCCTATTCCTTGTTTCTATCCAGTTTTATGTATTTTCCTAAGAGTTTTACCACAAATAATGTGACAATAATGTAAAATTAGACTCCGGAAAAAACACTTTAGATTCAAGAAAAGCTATTAGACTCTAGAGCAAGAGGGTCTAAAGACATTAGACTCCAGACTACGGCAAAACAAAACATGGAAAATATAGAGGAAGTGAAACAGAAAAAGTTAATATTAGAATTCATCTTTGGTTCCAAGCTGGTCATGTTTTTAATAATGGACATACTATTCTGATAAATAATACTATTTTGGGTTAATTTCCCATTAATGGAGTTTCTATTGAAAGATCCTTCAAACTAATGTTTATTTTACATAATGATAACAAGGTTTGTAAGTGACATGATCTCTTTACTTTGAGAATACTGATCGCATTTTGTTTGGTTTACTTATGTGGATTCATTCTTACATTATCAAGAAGCAACTGAAACCTTGTGAATCAAGATGTAGTTGACCCATGCAAGTTCATCATGCACTAAGCACACACTTTGCCACAAATATAGAGTATACTGCATAATTTCATTCCACTTGTGATAACCCAGTGTGTATAATGTATATGGCTTACCTGCTAAAGGAGGTCCAATGAGGTTACTGATCCCCTGTGCCATCATGACTAAACCCATAGCATTAGTTAGTCTCCCCATGCCAACTAGATCCACCAGGATAATGGTTGTCAATGAATAGTTTGATGCAATAAAGAATCCAAAGCCTCCAGTGGCTGTGGCAAGTAATGGATAGTTGTAACACAGTGGTATTACTATAACAGATACACCACATATTATGATAGCTGTCATGTAGAGGAACAGAGAGTTAACTTTGGGATGATCTCCAATAACTCCAAAGATCACTTGACCGATGGTATTAACAATACCAATGATGGAGATGAGAAGTGAAGAGAGGGCCTCAGAGTGACCCTGGTTGATAGCTCTGTCAGTCACATAGACATATACAACATCATACCACATGTAGAGGATAATGTTAGACACACAGAACATGATGAATGACAAATTCTTTAAAATAGTTATGTCCATCATTTCCTTGAGAATCTGTTTCACTTCAGAAGATACAGAGATTATACTCAAAATGTTGGTATCTGTAGCCTCAGTTTTGGTTTTTACGTGGATATTTGGACAACTTGATGATGTTTTAAAGCGAGGAATTCTCACTAAACTGCCTCGATAAAATATATCTTTGCGATACATTGGTTGTATTGTCAATGTATCAGGGGTTTTTCTTATAGTATTTTGTTTCCAGGGTCCATTGCTCATTGCAGGAGTACTATTGATTAACTTATCTGGTGAGTTTTTACGTGGAACATTACAAATAGGGAACTGTTCATCACAGAGACTGACAGAGTGTGACTGTGATATTTCCAGGACATTGCAAGAGTCGTCTGCTATATGAGGTAGACTCCCACTGAAGTGTTCATCATTGTCTTCATGTATTACCTCCACATCTCTATTGATGTGATCATTGTGGTAGTATGTTGGTAGAGTCATAAGGGACTGTGTCACAGGATCATTCAACATGCTATGCTTTTGCATATCCAGATCTATACAATTATCATTTATACTGGCACTACCATTCAAAGGTATATGTATTTGGTTTATATCGTCCATACTTATGGTGGAGTTCTGTCTCGAAAATTTTGCTAATGATCTGAGATATCTTTTACGCTTTTTATCTCTTTTGGTTTCAAGAGGTCTGAAAAGAGCCCCAGCAACTACAATGTTCAGCATGATACCCCCCAGTATTAAGATAGTTCCTCTCCATCCATACTTCCCCATGAGGAATTCAGTCAGTGGGGCAAATACAAATGTTCCTATACCAGATCCACTAACAGCTAAGCCTGTGGCAAATGCTCGCTTTGTCTCAAAATAGTAGGCAACAACAATTATTGCAGCAACATATACCACAGAGAGACCCAGTCCAGATATAAGTCCTATTGTTACACATAGCATCTCAATGGAAGTCACAAAATAACTGAGGAAAAATCCAAACATTGCAACAAATCCACCACACATGGTGACTGTCCGACAGCCATATTTGTTAGTGAGTGCACTTCCAATGGGTGCAGCAATCAAGGGAACAGAGAGGAAGAGAGAGGCAACCCATGACGTCTTAGCTTTAGATTCTCCAAACTGCTCTAATAAGTTTGCATAGATGACTCCAAATGAGAAGCCTATTCCATCGGCAATGAGATGGCATATGAATGAGCCAAACACAACTATCCATCCCCATCCACCATCTGGAGGTGTGGGTATTGAAAATGCAGATGAAGAGCTGCTATCTGACTGGTTGCTACTGCTTGAGTGACGCTGCTTTTTAGTTAGAGGCTCATCAGCTTCATGATCATTGTTCTTAGGCATGTTGCACTATTGTTAAGCCAGTTACCTACAGACTGGCTGATAACAGACTGACACAGTTTAGTTCTATAGGCTGTTGACTTAAGATAACTACAATCACTATAAAACACCTCTGTCCAATCTATCACAAATAATATCCAGTGTTTTATTGTGCCTCTATCACTATGATTTAAGATGTTATAACAAAATAATTCAGCTATATTAATGCTGAATATATCTGGCAGATAGAGTTTCGACATGAGTCTGCATAGGTGTAGAATACTGTGGGTAGGTAGAGTGAATGCCATGCAGCTGTTGAAGCCCTGGCCAGCAAGTCTGAAAATACAAACAATCTTGTAAACACTTGATAAAATACAGGATCTAAGTTTGCATTTTACTTTGGACTTCCTGTTTGTTTTTTCTTAAAACTACCGGCTCTTGGCATTAATTGATGTTGTATACAATTTATGTAAACACAATATACAGACCCAAGAAAATTCTAACACATTTAATGTTAGTTATATACAGGGTCTCAAACAATGCTCTTAATGGCATTTAACATCAAAGTTGAGATGTCGAACATTGAAAAAGTAAAATATGAGAAGTCTAGATGTCAAAAACAGAAATAATCTAAAATATCAAGATAATGTTTGCTTCCATATTTAACTCTCAGCATTTAAAAAGCTTGAAGCAGAAAAATCATTTCATACATACGAAAATTTTGAATTAAATGGTTTAAAAGTTAACTAACAAAATTGTTTAAAAGATTGAGCCAAGAAAGATGATGAATTGGAAGCAAAATCTGATAAAATTTACATGTGCTGCAGTGTTGTTTTATTAATACATACATGCATTAAGCTAATCAGATAATTTAAATTCTCAAGCATGCATATAAAAAGGATTGATTGGCAGAATAATGCATCAAGTAGAATGGAAACAAGACACACAGGGATAACAAATATTGCAATATGAAGAGCAAAATGGCCATCTTGTAATAGACTAGAAGCAAGTAGAAATAATCTTGATTTACTTCATTTAAAATTCAAAATTCAATCAAAGTGATATCATGTTTGATATCTACATGTAAAATCATATCTAGATATATGGTTTTAAAAAGTGTTTATCAACTTTGAAAATTCAATTTTCTTTGAAGGTCTTGGAGATAACATGGTCGCATGTTTTCAACAACAAAACAAATCCGTGATGTCTTTCAAAAGAATTCAAAAGAGTGTCGGTGCACCCCAGGCGGTGCGCATTGCGCTCAGACGATTTTTTTTGTTGTTGAAAACATGCGACCATGTTATTTGCACTACGTGGCTTTTTTTTCTTTGTCTTGATACCTGGGGGGAAATCTCATTACTATTATGCAATGCACCATCGCCGTGGGCAATTCAAAAATGCAACTTACCTACCTTTGCAACTTAGAATATTGAATATTGGGTTTGACATATTATTTTTCTTATTGCAAGTTTTCAATGTTTGCCTTGATATTCGATTTTTCTTGTGCAATGTTTTCAAATTTTTGCTTTAATATTCTATTTTTCTTATTTGATGTTTTGTACCATTTGCTTTGGTGTTTTTAAACAATACTTTGATTTATTGAAAAATGTAATTGCAGTATATCAACAATTTCTGACACCTTAAGTATTCCCAGAGACTAATCACTTCAAGATTGTATTGTACAGAAAACGGTCACAAAATTTTTGTATGCTTTCATTAACTTTTAAAAAAAAGGGAAATTATCCATACATGTAGCTATGATAAATACCTTGACAATATTCAAGTCCATGATTATAAATTCTATATTTATCCTTTGTTGCTTAAAAATTCCTATTCTTTCTCATTTAGTTGTTCAGATGAGATGTATGCCTCTGGTTCTGTCCATGTGCTTTACTTGAACATGCTAGTCTGACAGGCAGATTATAACAGAACAGATAGGCCCATGTAGTTAGATGTCTAGGGACTTGACTTCAATGTCATGAGACTAAAGTTCAAATGTGATATGTTACAATCTAATTTATAAGTAACCTACTGGGGATGTACATTTGTATTTGGCTCAGTGCTTATTTTTGCATGGTATTCATCTTCTTATGGTAAGATGCCTGCATGAACCAGTGCTGTTTATACCATCATACAGCCCAATGTACCATATCAACAGAAAATAAAATGTACAAGCAAGTTTAATATATTCATCACAAAGATATTACCCACATTAGAACCTCCTGTAGTTTATTTCTCCGTATAATTATAGTGACTGACTGTTCAGTGAGTTAATTTGTTCTGGTGAAGACATCCTTAAAACAAAAAGAAATCCCTAATGTTTATCTTCTTAAATATTATCTCTCGTAAAATTTAAAGCAGTTACATATGCTGACATCAGAGAAAGTTGCATTATTGCGCACGCTACAACTTCCCGCAACTTTCACCTTTTGATTTTAGTACAAGTAATGAGGAAAATTATTCTTATATCAATAATAAAAATCATTTTAATAAAATAATTATTATCAAGTTGCATAAGTAGGTCAAATTACTTATTTACTTGGTATTAAGGATAACTATAGACTATATAACACAATAATAAGATAAAGTAAATACAAAAATGGTGGCAATTTTGAAAATTCACTGCCTTAGTTAGTTACTGCCTTAATTAATTGCAGCTAGGTATAAGTCTCAAGGCTGAACCTAGAATAAACCGTGTATCAAACCATTCGCCTAAATGCATCAAAAACTGCTTTACTGATATATATGTACTTTCAGTTGTAATGAATACAATGCCTGATAACAATTACCATTTTATGTATATTAAAACCTGTGCTGAATTAATGGGCTTAGAGTCCATTTCACTGCTTCATTTCGTCAGTAGAACGGCAAAAATAAGAAATTGGGAGACCATTGTGCAATAACATATGGAAAAGTATATTCATAATGTACATGAATGACATTTGTATATTTCAGATTTTTTAGTTTAATGTATTATAAACCTGTGCCGTCTTGTAATTTGAAGAATTTCAGCCATGTTAAACATGGATATTGTTTCTTATTTTTGCCGTTCTACTGACGAAATGAAGCAGTGAAATGGACTCTAGGTAGTTACAGCACACTGGCATAAAATGGATTTTATAATGCTTTACTCTAGGATTTGACGAGTATTCAGCTTTAGGGAGTTTTGTGGTATCTTACTTTGGAAAAAAAGTTTTTCAGTTAATCTTAATATTACACTTCAGATGGATACAATGATTTATACCCAGTAATTACATGAAAACAAACAAATTAATTGAATATCATTATTCTTCAAAGAGCATATAATAAGTTAATGATTTTGGAGATTATACAAGTCTCTGTCTTGATCGCTTATTTTTCCTTTATAAATTAAAATGGAGGACCAAAATGTTTTCTATAGCTTTATGTAACTCATGAAATTGGTGACATCTACTTTTTTGATCTATTCTGAAACATATTATACTCGTAAAATGAACCTTAGTGGCAAAAGATCCTCCCCTATCATTATTCATAGCTTAAATCGCCCACACATCCTTCTTGAAATAAGATTCATTCACTTTCACACATCATTTTCCAAGACACAAAAGTGCGAATATAACTTTAACCAAGAATCGCATCAATGGAATATTTAGAGAATGAAATCGTCTCTAGACATTGATGGTACACGGGACAAGTTTCACAGAGATACAAAGTCTAAAACCATGATAAAAGTAGCATTATAAACCTGAAGTGGAAAGACTCACGAACCGTTCGCCCACCCATCATTTATAAGGTCACGTGACAGACTATACATGGGGTGATGCCAAAAAAAAAAAAAAAAGGTGCAACAATTAGTGTAGGAGGGCCATTCAACGATCATGGACCAGTGTCACTGGTACTCACCTAGTTACGCTGACGATATGTCAGCGTAACAAGATGGAAGAACTTCCGGGCTTCGTTTTCGGTAAGATATTTTTATTTCTCGATTCTACACCACTTATAAGGCAAGTTAATAAGTCATGAATATTGCCAATGTGACAATATTCATGAAGATCGTCAACGTAACAAAAGCGAGGGTCAAAATATGTAAAATTGCATCTTCGTTAATATACCAAACATAGAAACGCCTGCATATTCTCAAACTAGACTATCTTCCTTAACTTTGAGCCAAATTATTATCCACAACTTGACTCATAAGTGGTGTAGAATTGAGAAATAGAAATATCTTACAGAAAATAAAGTCCAGAAGTTCTTCCATCTTGTTACGCTGATGTATCGTCAGCATAACTAGGTGAGTACCAGTGAGTGTGAAAATATATTTAAGTTTGGATATTTCATCAAGACTAACATATATTTTTATTATCTCCAAAGAAACCTCCTGAATGAACATTAATTCAGCTGATATTCCTCTTGAAACGTGGTGGATCTTAAAAATCTATAAATGGTACTCTCTTTATAGAACCTGTCTTAGTGAACACCTCTCTCTAGTGACACCTCTGTTTAGTGAACACCAATTCAAGACAAATTTTCACAAAAGGAAGATACATTGTCTGTCTGTTACTGTGATCATATATTTTTCATTTATCTTTTTAATAAATAAACACAACTGTGCATACTAAACTATGAATACTCCTCTGGAAACCACCGCTACGTCCCTTGGAAGACTCAACGCCGGATTAGAATCCAAATCTGAATTTGCAGCAATCTAATGTTATAATGAGAATGGCGCGAAATAGTGAAGTTTTTAGACCTCTCTCTAGTGAAGACCTGTGTTTAGTGAACACCAATTCAAGACAAATTTTCACAAAAGGAAGATACATTGTCCGTTACCGTGATCATATATTTTTCATTCATTTTTTAAAATTAATAAACACAACTGTGCATACTAAACTATGAATACTCCTCCGGAAACCACGGCTACGTCCCTTGGAAGACTCAACGCCGGATTAGAATCCAAATCTGAATTTGTGGCAATCTAATGTTATAATAAGAATGGCGCAAAAAAGTGAAGTTTTTAAAAGTTTAAACTGTGTCGACCGGAGTCGCCGGCAGTCACATCGGATAGTAAAACATGGGCGACTCCACTCGCCGGCAGCATGCTTTAAGGTCAAAGGCAGAAAGAAAGATATAAGAACTGTCAAAATTGCAAAAAACATGCCCAACTTTTGGAAAAGTTGATCATTCAATTTGATTATATTAAGTGCTCAATCTCACATATAATTTTGTCATCCACTACATGAGCTGATTGTGCCTTTAATATACAGGGCTGTATATCCCTTCAATTTGAGTATAGTATTTAGCCCTGCTTTTAACCTCTTGAATCCCAAGCTCTAATATCGGTTGTACCCAAAGAGTTTCTCATTTTTGCCACCTTTTGACATTTTACTACATACCTATACCACTTAAGATGATTAAAATTGATTAAAGATGAGAAAATGTCTGCTGCGGACATTGAAAAACGCTGATAGATGAGAAAGATATTATTGTCTAGTCCAAGTATCAGATTTAGCTGACACGTATATCATTTTAACAGCTACCATATTCTCTGTAATCAGCGCTTAGAGAATACATCCTTCAGACCATTTCATGCATTCATTTCATGAATTTTTCCTGCCAAGAATGCCTTATTTGCAACATCAAAATGAAGTAACAGCATATTTTCACAATAATGATATGTATTGTTATTATTTCACTGTCATATTCCTCATTATCTGATTGGTTCATGTCCTACACATGACTAAAAATATTGAACAAATATTTCACTCTATTGAGGTGAATACCTGTAAATCTTTCACAAGTGATATTCCACGAAGCCCGAAGGGCAAGTGGAATATCACCTTGTGAAAGTGCTACAGGTATTCACCGAAAATAGAGAGAAATATTTGTTTTATTATATCACTGTCTAGCTAAACATCCCTAATATTATTAAGTCATAGGTTAACATTGAAATACATTGAATCTACTCGGTTCATCTGCCATTTTGACTTACACTGAACTAAATTATTTACACTGAAGGAAAACAAATTCTTTGAAAATTCCCGGGAGTGTGGGATATCGCTAGATATCTCACGGTTGTCTTATCTGATTAGCATTGCCATTGAATGTCGCCAGATATCCCACGACATGTGACCCGGTTTTGACAAATCATACTGTCGCTAGCTAGATAGTGATATAATAACAAGTGATATTCAACGGAATTCATGTGACTTTTTGAATATCAAATGATATTCACCAGTCACAATCTAGTCCTGTGTTTTTTCAATAGACTCATACGCGATAGAAGATAACATGGTTATTAACATAAGTATCTCCCGCAATGCATCGCTTCAAGTGGGACAAATTTCCATTGGCATGTTGATTAAACCTTAATTCTCCAAACCTTAAAACCATGTTTTTGCGTATTGTCGGAACAATAAACTTTATACTTATATCAAGTTATAACCCTAACAATTGATACGAGTCGGACATAAATAAACATGAAATCAAGCCCACATTCAAGTTTCACATCAGGTCATCAGGAACGAAATCGGTGACGCCATGTTAAAACATTTCATGGCAAAACATTTCATGATTAACTGTAGTTTCAAAAAAATATTTGTGAATTTGTTAATGTGAGTGAGGAATATAACAGTGAATAATAAAACAAATATTTAATTCTATTTTCAGCGAATACTTGTGACACTTTCACAAGATGATATTCTACTAGCCCCTAGGGCTTCGTAGAATATCACTTGTGAAAGATGCACAGTATTCACCTCAATAGGATTAAATATTTGTATATTATTGGAGAGATTAAGGTAAAGGTAAAGCGGTCTAGTGTAAGCATTCTATATCGCACACTCGAATTTCTTTGAATTTCTGATGTTGATACTGGGTCATTCCTCAATATATCTTGAACAAAGCAGGTGGGCACTGCTTTTTAGAGAATGGGTGCTAATTACAGAAAATATGGTAAGTGTTTGTTTAATTTTAAGCCTCTAACTTGAGATTAAATACATGGTAATCATAAAGGCTAATTTTGTCTTATATTCTCTAATGATCATAACAGAACACAATTACAGAGCAACAAGAACAAAACATAACTGAACCAAAAACTGAAATGAACCGAAATTTTTATTTCCAAAACTTTTTTGAATTTTGAGTGGAATTAATATTCAACGAGGAACAAAAATCAATAAAAGGGTATCACCACCCATATCATGAGATAACCAATATTATTACATCACTCATCTTCCATAAGTAATATTGCACAAAGCCTGGAGGGAATACTTTTGCCAATATTTGGGTATTTCAAAATGGTCCAGACAATATTTGAATATTCAGAGTTATGCTTTAGTTTGTCAAAGTAACAATTTAATCTAGCATTGCTCAAGTCGGTATCTTTTACTTATCTTGATTTTTATTATGACCGCATTGTAAAAATGAGAAAGCCACATGCTTTACCGATCCAATGTTTATGTCAGTAAATTTGACCAATCAACGATGGCCCTGCAGTGTTAACTCATTATTATGCACGGTCAAAACAAGTACACTTTTCATGAACAAATCTTGCACAATTCATCACGAAAATACAAATATTTTATCATATAAATATCAATCAGAGTTTAGTGGATGCAGTGGATATAGTGGACATCGATCGGATACCCGGAAGTGAAAAGATTTCAACAAGAACAATGAAAAGATTGTCGAAATGATCAAACATGATAGCTAGATCTAGGGTGAGATTCATATCCTACACTGAATCATATCGACGACTACATGGACTTCGTGCATTTTCATCGCGAATTCAGTTTTAAATCAACATTAAATCGCATGATTTAATTTATATTAATGACTGCTTACATTCCAAGTACATTTAATTACAGAATACATTGTATATTGTAACTCTGAAGAATTGCTCGATCTGATCATTGAAAATTTCAAGTCGTAGATGGGTAGTTTGCTTTGTTTATGCATGGGCTTTCAATTAGATTAGATCTAAATGAAAGCCCATGGTTTATGCAGGTAAACCTGATAATGTTTTGATTGGTCAATCAGCCTGAAGTCACACGTCGTGGCCATGCAAATATCTTGCCTATCTGATGCGGCTTCACGATACCCCTCACAAATACGCGTAGGAATTATGGAAATCTCAAACCGCTGAATAACTTAACATTTCAGCTGTGATGTCAAAGGCGGTAATAATTCAAGATCAAATATGTAAAAAATACCAACTTGGGCAAGGCTAAATGTAATCATGAACCTGATATATTTGAACAGGTTTAAAATGTTATATCAAATTACTGATGTTGTATTTTTATCATGAAAGACATGAAGCAAATAACAGATTACATGGACCCTATGTCACTTGTTTATTGGATCAGGTATCAATATGCAGGGACGGATCTGAGAACTAATAAGGGGGGGGGCAAATTTCAGGTCAGAGAAAAAAAACTAAAACCAAAAAGTGGGACCAAACCCCCCCCCCCCCCAGATCCGCCAGTGAATATGTGATTAGTTTGCGATCAATAACTTATTGATAAGAGGCTAACATACGAGATCAGGTTGAAGTGTCATCGTCTAACTCGTAAATTCGATACAACTGAGTAACAGAATTCAATTTCTGAAAGACTAAAAGATGGATCATGAGGTTAGGTATTTTTTATGAAAGTAGAATCATGTAGATATACCAAAGATACGTTCTAATATGATACATAGCGATTAGCGACTGTATGGAAATTGTGTAACAGCAAATCTATGTTTACTTATCACTTCGGTAACAGGCCATTTTGGATACTCCCACATATTCAAGCACCTGTCTGTCAGAAATACAATATGGTGCAGACTGCAGATGTAATATCTATTTAATTTTACTCATACATGTAGCATAGCCACCCTATCATGTTTAACTTATATATCATTTTGTTCCTTATGGAAAGTTACATAGGATTGCAAAGTTTCAGAATCAAGGAGTGTCGCTGAAAAAAAGATACAATGTATCAAAGTATGCAGGTACGGGGTCATTTATAAGTACCCTATGAGCATCTTTGGACCCAGTCCAGTGATCTGTTCACTTTGTCCACAGCCCATTTTTAGTGATAAAAGTGGTATCATGATGTCTGGCTTGCTTATAAGGCATTGTATGCATCATGGCAATATATCTCTGTGCATAACTGTCACAGACATGTGGACTGAACTCTGCCATGATGACAACTGCTAGAAATGTGCAATACGGAAACTAATTTTGACTTTTAAATTGCCATCAAAATGACCAGAAATTGCTCTCTCAATAACCTGTAGCCACATAAGTTGATACATTGTATAACTTTGCAATCTTATGTGACTTTTCACAATGAACAGAATGGAAAGAATAAACCAGAAAAATTTCCAGGGGGGGTTCACATTTGACAATTTTGGCCCAAATATGGCTAAAATCACATGAATTTGAAAGGATTTTTGGCGAGTTGGGGGGGGGTTTGCCCGAACCCTTTCAACCCCCCCCCCCCTGGCTACGGGCCTGATGGTATGTAACATGATAAGGTTAAATAGATATATGTATGAGTTTGGAGGGGGATGCATATATATGAAACGTCCTGTATATTAAAATCACACCTATTCAATAACCCAGATGCGAGTAGAAATAATCTTGATTTACGTCATTAAAAATTCAAAATTCAGTCAAAGTAATATCATATTTGAAATCTACATGTAAAATTACATCTAGAAATGTGGTTTTAAAAAGTGTTTATTAACTTTGAAAAATTAATTTTCTTTGAAAATGTGACTTCTGGCTCGGGGAGATTCCCCATAGACCCCATGCTATAAAATCACAAAAAATGAAATATCTTTTCTTTTAGTGGACAGATAATATTTTGCTTTACTGTATATTATATTTTCATTAGTATAAGTATCAGACACATAAGGGTTATATGAAAATTGAGCCACTTAAATTGATAATATTCAAGTTTAAGGGAACTTTCTTATATACCTGCCATGTTAATTGACCCGAATCAGCCACCTGGTGGTGAAACTGGTAACTACCTACTCGCATTTGGGTAATTGCATTTATTGACTGTCACAGTCTAAGATGTCACCAGATACAGTGTTCCATTTAGCTATTGTCCTAAGCACAGATGTTGGCCAGATCGTTTTGTAGTAGGATCTCATAGGCTAAAAGAATAATTCAGAAGATGCGTCACTAAATTGGAAAATTTCAAAAAAGTGACCACCTTTCAAAACGTTCCTACATTCATGTACATTATGAATATACTTTTCCATATATTATTGCACAATGGCCCGGGTACAATGGTCTCCCAATTTCTTATTTTTGCCGTTCTACTGACGAAATGAAGCAGTGAAATGGACTCTAGGCTAATCTAATGCTGTAGTATTGAGACTCAACTGAAGTTAAAAAATGAGGTGAAATATACACCAAAATAGTGATTATGACCAAACAAAAACGGGAGTCCAACCAGAAGTCAAAAGAGTAACCGCACTTTCAGTCTAATATTGAATAATGAAGATTTATAGTGGTCACTGTGAAAATTCCCACAGATGGCAGAATTTTTATGGAAAAACATTTTTTTTATTTTCATTTTTCAGGATTTACGGCTGCAAATCGAGTTATTCACGTGTACTTGCCTCATATCCGCATCTTAGTCAGCTGTATGGCATCATAGGGTATGTCTGTGTTAGTACTATATAGAGCATGCGAACATGGTAAACATTTGAATCGATTTATTCTGCTTCTGAAGTGTTTTTATCAAGACGTAACAATCTCCGAGTGTTTCGTTCAGTGCGATCATATCCTTGCACGCTGACCGAAACTGCCCGGGTGGAATCAATGTCTTATGATTATCTGTAATAAGTCCATTTGAAACAGATATATAATTGAAAAGTAATAGAATTTGAATAGAACATTATTTAGTGTAACGGGGCTAAGCTTATAAAGCTAATAATGAATCAACTCAAAATCTTGGCCCGGGTAAGAGTGAAGAATTGCACTGAACGACTTACTTGAAGTTGGTTAATTTGAACTTTGACCTATCTAATCATGGCGGCCTCCTCGGAAGAAGATTACGACGTTTGTATGACTGATTTCAAGTACATATTCAATCCTGATTTACTCAAGTAAGTAATGGACACAAGCAAAAATATATCACCTTCAAATGTTAGTGTTTTGTAGTTGAAATTTAGTCTACAGTTTTTCTTCGTGACGATCTAAGAAATTATTTCAGAACTCAAGAAAAAGTCAAAATGTTAGAAGTCACTCACCTTACTCGAGTCTCTAGCCAATACTTGGCTAGAGGGGATTGCATCTGGAATACTGTGAATTCTATTCTGTACGTTACGTTACGTACACGGCATGTTACACAACACAACACAGCTTTAATTTAGATCTAGCTTTGGCTTGTGGTCGCTACCCTTTATTTGTAAATACTAGTACAGTTGGGGACATAAATAAATGACAGGTGGATTTGCTGAAGTGAGGATTTCCCATGTTAAAAATAAGAGAATTTACAAAAGGCCATACATCAGTGGATGAGATTATACAAAATGTAAAATATACAAATTTTAAGGGATATATCTAGACAATATTGGAAATTATGGGCTTTCAGACCACCATAATTAGGAAATGGTGATCGAAAATCGACCTGTCATTTATTTTTGTCCCCAACTGTATATGTGTACATGTGACAAGATCTTTACAATACTTTTAATAGATATCGTTTTGTAAGACTGTTTGCATGGCCTGCTCATTGTAAATCCTAGTATACGTGTACATATGGCAGAAACTGTGCCGGGTATATTGTACAATTAGTAAAACAGGTTGTATGCAACGTTTAATTGTTGCCTGATTGATATCAAGGTGGTTGATCACCATTAAAACCAAAGATGCTATTCGACTGAAGTCGATGCCCTATGGAAAGGTATAACCCCACCTCTCAACCCATCAGACCCAATCATAGATAAACTCTGTTTGAATGCAGAAATAGCTTTTTAAAAAATTTTGCTTAACATTTTTTGGAGTTCACTGTTCGGCGACCAAGCCCAGAATGACTTCTCTATTCATAAAACTCACTCACTAAACAAGGCCTAACACACAAAAATCTTTGCTCAACTCGAACAGCATGCTACATTACCAAATCATGATTCATGCCTTTTCTTCACTTCACTGCACATATATAGAAAGTATTTATATTCTTAATTCGCTTCGCTCAAACGAATATAAATTTTCACTCTATTTGAAAAAAGCATGCCGGGGTGTCATAAATTTATTGAATATTTTAAAAATCGCCAGATAAATAAATCATTAACCAAACCGGACCCAGCTCGGTTCCTTGATGAGATATTACATGATTTCATCAGGATTTCGTCTAAAATTAAAACAAAATGGCTCCAAGAAAAATGGAGTCGGGGCAATCTGCGCGAGATTCGGTTTTTACTTGGTTCGGTTTTTCATTAAAGGAAGTACTTCATTCCCATGATTCAAAGTGCTTTTCTGCCATCGGTTCGGTTTAAGTTTGTACAACACACGTCTACAAATCCGGGGCAGGTTGATATTATGTCATTACATTTGTTTTGGGTGCATACTTTTTGTTTTGACAATAAACAAAAATATTCCCGCACTATATGGTGCATCATGGGTAGGGACTGCTGTGAAAAAATGAACGTAAGTGACATCTATCTCAAATTAAATGTTCCTATAAGTTAGTAATTGCGCATGCGTTATAATAATTTGAACCAATTAAATTGCTGGATTTATTGCGCATGCGCTAAAAACCGAACCAAAAAATGGAATCTCGCGCAGATTGCCTCTAGTGGAAAAATGGCGATGTTCGAAAACTGGACGAAATGTCGTTAACGTCTGACATTAGTAACTGGCTGTAAATTCTAAGTTAGCGATCCAGAAGATGTGAACTAATACACTGATCACTTTATGTATGTTTTGGAATTTTTGGTGAGGTAATAAGACCAAAACTCGCAATTCAAATTGTGATGTGGAAAAATGGCGGACATATGATTTCAAATTTTATGATTACGACAAATTTCAAATTTCAAATTTATTAGCTTTATTGTATTTCAATCCCCATCAGGGGTCATATACAAAGCATACAACTAACTACAAACTACTTAAGTACAAAAATGAAATATAAATGTGTAATGCCCACGGATGGTGGGAAGTCCTCAATATATTACTTAGATAGATGGAGGACCTCCCACCATCCGTAATAATGCCACTAGACCCACTAGTATGACATGACATGACATGACCAGTTGTTCATGCAGAAATATATCTGTACTAGAAGGCCACGATACAGTGGCCTTAGAAGAAGGTAACACTCACCAAGCTTATAGCTCTTATAGACTATTAGACACTATATGACTATGGTATTTTTTAGTCTAAGCTTACTTTCCAGTCACTAGTATGTTACGGTTTATTATGTCACCATTAGATGATTATACTACTATTTTTTTCATGGCCTGAGTTCGTCGCTAACATGCTAAATATAAGAGTTAGACTAGCTGACGTTTGGGAGTCTGACTTACCTTCTAAAGGTTAGAACCCGAATCTTAATGAAACCATATCACCTTTGTTCCGTCAACCATGGAGCATTTTCCACAACATCCAAGAGGTAAATCATGGACCGTGAAAATGAATGATTTCCTTGTAAGTTCCGGAAGTTTCAATACGAAAAATTACCGAACATATGTGAAAACCGAATATTTGTTCGTTGTTTTCACGATTTACAGGCTCGTTTGTTCTCCAATGTTTTGATCTAAATTATAAAGCATCACCAACAGGTCTTACTCTATTAATCGACTAATACAGCAGACAGCTCATATTTCTACGTAGCATTTCGTTCAGACCAATAGTGGGAGTGTAGATCACGCAGGTTTCGTTCGTTGCGTACTTCACTTGAAATTGGTAATTTTAAATATTGGCTACTTCACTTAGCTTGGCGGATGTAGAACATTGCTTAATATTCTTTTAATTTTCACACCAGACATGCTTGGTTGACACGTCAACAAAGTAAATAAAAGTTCAAGGGTCAATGCGTTATTTCGTGATAACTACAACGCCTTCCCGGAAGTCAACATTGATGAAAAATGAAAAAGTCGGAAAAGCATTTACACTAATTTCTATCAAATGCTGTGTTTATGCATCATCATCGACGCAACAAAGGTGATATGGTTTCATTAAGATTCGGGTTCTAACCTTTAGAAGGTAAGTCAGACTCCCAAACGTCAGCTAACTCTTATATTTAGCATGTTAGCGACGAACTCAGGCCATGAAATAAATAGTAGTCTCCAACTTTTTGTGGATAGTGTTAGGCAGAAGGTCCCCCTTTGTTTGCACAAAGCTAGCTCCTGAGAGATCGAACCTTGGACTGAAACCTGTGCCCAGTTTTCCGAATCTGTTAAGCTTTCCTACGCTTTGCTGAGCTTTGTTATGCTTCGTTAAGCTTTGATATGCTCTCGGCACTTTAATCAATTCGTGACAGAGCACCCAAAATTTTTAAACAGTTTAGAATTTTTTGGTGCTCTTGCCAAATGTCCCACTTTACTCCGAGCTATTCCACGATCTGCTACGATCCTGACTCTTTAATATAGCTTTTCACGCTTTGCAAGCCACTTTAAAGCGCCGTTGGTGTGAACTTAGCTTTAGGGGTTTTCACTGTTTTAAAAATTCCAGGGGGTTCACATTTTACATTTTGGCCTAAAAATGAGAAGAAGGCAGATCTTTGAAGAAAATGATCCAAAACAACCTCAAATTAGGATATTTGTAACTACTATATCACGGGGTACCATCGAATAATTTTGGCAACGTACCGGAGAACGACATTTTACTAAGAAATGGCAATAATTTAGCACAATATATTTTTAAACTAGAGTTCTATTTTAATTTTGACAAAAGTAAGTATTCCATGCAATAACTATTTCATTCATGGGTTTGTAGGAATTCTGTTGGAACCCAGTTCTGATCAAGTACGAAGTTATTGAAATCGGCGCAGACGGACTTTACTCCGAAAGATGGTTTTTCGATTATAACTTTTCACAACATTTAAGTATAGACTTTTGAAAAAAGTACAGAATAGTCCTTATACTTTTCAATAATTCTGTTATTTCTGATTCACACGACTCTGATTTGTTTAATTAAAAAAAAAGTTTAAAAAATATTACTTAGGAACGTAACCAGAGCTGGGAACGTAACCGGAGCAGATCAGTTGAATTATTTAATCAAAAAAAATTAAAATATATGATTTAAAGCACATATACTAATTTTTTAAAAACATACGGGATTGTTCGAATGCGTATTTATTACATTTTATTTAAAGAAAAACATTTATCCATTATGAAAAATTAAATTTGGTATTTACCATGCATAAGTGCACTTACCTTAGAAAGGCTATCAAACATAGAACAATCATTGTATGGAGAATGAAGTGATTAAATGTAGTAAGCAAATAATTCCATTTGATTTCACCCATTGTATTTGTTCAGCGAACTATTAGAACCCACTCTGTTATACTATGTCAAGAAAATGGACTTAGTGATATTGAAGTACGATCCTTTAAAACCAAGGAATATCTGGACAAACACAGAAGGATTACCCACGGAAAAGTTCTATTTGAATGTCCCCATTGTGTTAAAACATGGAAGAAAAGGGCAAACATGATCAATCACATTAAAAAAAATCACTGAACAATTTAGGAATTTATTAACTCATGAAAAAATAACTATTTTATGGCATCACTTTTGTATTAGGCCTATTTGCTTTTAATTAGCGATGCGACTGATGACTGCCTCTTCTTTGTTTGACAGAACTTTGTACTATACATGTATCTCCTTGTGTTACTTCCCAGCTTCCCACTGAAGCAATAACTATCAGTGAATTTTTTGATACTCTAAAATATAAGTGCAAAAAATATATCTTTAGAAAATTTATATGTTTTGCCATGCATTGATTTTTCTGTAAGTGAAGGGTAATAAATGCTCATTTTAACATTCATATGTGTTTGTAAATAATATATATGCTTTAAATCATATATTTTATTTTTTTAAATTATGTAATTCAACTGATCTGCTCCGGTTACGTTCCCAGCTCCGGTTACGTTCCTAAGTAATATTTTTAAAACTTTTTTTTTAATTAAACAAATCAGAGTCGTGTGAATCAGAAATAACAGAATTATTCAATAGTATAAGGACTATTCTGTACTTTTTTCAAAAGTCTATACTTAAATGTTGTAAAAAGTTATAATCGAATAACCATCTTTCGGAGTAAAGTCCGACTGCGCCGATTTCAATAACTTCGTACTTGATCGGAACTGGGTTCCAACAGAATTCCTACAAACTCATAAATGAAATAGCCATTGCATGGAATACTTACTTTTGTCAAAATCAAAGTAGAACTCTAGTTAAAAAATATATTGTGCTAAATTATTGCCATTTCTTAGTAAAATGTCGTTCTCCGGTACGTTGCCAAAATTATTCGATGGTACCCCGTGTATATAGCACCCAAAATTATATACAGTGAACCCCCCAGGGGTTGTTTGCTCTAACCTACCCTGGCTATGGGCCTGGTCGAAATTTAAATTGTGCAAAGAATTTATTGCGCCTGTAATTTTTCTTGATGTGGAAATGTTATTCACAAAATAAAGATACCCAAGCAAGCATTATGAGGAAAAACACCATCCTATATCCTCCTGTGTCCTCGATGGGAGTTGTCATTCATATTTGACTTCACTGGATGGTGTCATTTAATCTTAATCATCAATCTACATGTACATCATCGTAGCATTATGGTCTTTCCTTTTTATACGTTTTTCACAAGTTTTAAACACAGAAATAATAATTTTTCTGTCAATAGGTGGTGTCAATTTGTTATAGTGATAATCCTCCACGAGACAACCAATCAGAATGTCAGAATTGCCAAATGCTGGAACTACCTTTTCTTCTCGAAATTTTGTCATGATCTGGCTAGACTCTTCATACTTTCTGAGACCATCAATTTGAGTAGTCTAGCTAAATTTCAACATTCAATTTCATCACGTTTATGTCGGATATCTTACTTTTATTTCACTCACAAACGGGTTGGGTTGTTACAAAATGGTGTCAGAAGTGGGATCTTTCATTGTTGTGTCATTGCTTAAAAGCATAAAACAAGCATATATATGTACCAAAATTAGCAGAATATTAATTGCATGCAGCATAACACAATAATAGTTACTTGAATGTTACACTTGAACTCTTATATATTTTCTTTAGTGACTTCCTGATCTATACCCACTCCCTAACAATGACTTAACGGTGGGGTCGTTACATAGCTTTCAAAACTTAATTCGGATTGTGGTAGCATCGAAGAGACAACTTCTGATAATAAATAAGTAAATAACCGTCATCAACACGCTGACGCAATGTGTGTAACAAATACATTAATATTCGTTTTCTGCATTTATAATCAGATTATAGGCATCAGTCAAGGTTGCGCATTAATCCTTGAGTTGATTTAATACTAGTATCCCCATGAATTTTTTCGATAACAGTTTCATTTCACCAAAAGTTATTTTTTGGCGATCCATAGACATAAATGTCTGGTTCAAATATACACTTCATAAACCAATCAGAATAGTCACATTTACTCTCATAGATACCGTCTCACATTTAATGCAAAAAGGATGAGTGGAATCGATTGATGGAAGGTGTTTGTACTCTCCAGTATCTTTTGCAAATTATGAAGGGAAACTGGTTCAAAATTCGGAATAATAAAAAGCTGGAGATTAGATTCAAACTTGTTGAACTACCAAATCCCCTCAATGAAATGCCTAAGGAAGCAAAAATTTCAGATAAAACCCGTCATTTTGAATATCGTGATTTATTCTGTGCCTGATACGGCTCAAATGGAGATGATTTTTGAGTGTCTTGATAAAAGGTTGTAACACATTTTAATTTTAAATAGTGGAATAATTATTAATTACCCATAATCCCATGTCCATATTTTGATTAGGTTATTGGATTGTACAGTGATACATTTTAATTCCATTTCATGCAGCTTTATATGCATTGAAGACACCATTTGAAAATTTGATTTGGGTTCAATGGTAAATCAACTCATTTGCTTGTTTTACCGATTCTTTAAGAACATTCAACAATTTGAATTTGAAAGTTAAATTACAGTTTAGATGTGTTATTATCCAACGTACAAAAGCTTTATTTTCGTGTTTGCCGTAACCCGAACACATACATCACTGAGACTGGCTACACTTAAAAGAGAGAAACATCATATGCATAGATTTGGTCAATGGAGTAGAATGCAGAGGCCTTATTCACAAAGCATCGCAATTTGAATGCGATTGCTATTGCTATGCGATTGCGACATCGCAATTTTGGCGCGGTATTCACATTGACAAGATATCGCGATCGCGTAGCAATAGCAATCGCATTTAGGATAGCAGTGTGTTAGCAGCTTTACTGTAACAAATAAAGCAAACATAGGCTGGTTGAAATGGTATTTAATTGATTTACGACTGTCCGTGGAGTTAATAATAAAAACAAAGATTAAATAAAATAAAATTGTTGTGTTTAAATGATTTAATAGACCCAACATCCATTTATTTGAGTAGTTTATTCGATTCTATCCCAAGATATATTTCTAAATTCTATTTTGATGGGTATGGGAGGGAACCCGCTCAACCCTCTCAAAATTATATCTTCTAGGAACTTAGTTTATGTTAGCTGTTTTCCAATAATCGTTCCATCAATCCCCTTCGTTGCCTCAAATCGTTCACTCCTCCGTATTTTTACAATTTACTCTTTATCTATTAATGGAATTAAAGTTCATGTCCATTCCCTCATATAACGAAGATACCTCTCGATCATCTCATGATCATCGTAAATATCCAATGGATGTGTTCTGTTGCGAAATAATCTCGGTCTGACTACTACTGTCTGCGGTTCACCGCTATCATCGCCATTTTGTTTTACAGTGTCTCAGACGACTGATAATGGCGGGAATTATAACATTGCGAATCATTGATAGCAATTTTAGATGAAATATAGAAAATATTCTTCCATTATTTAAGACGACTTTAGACCCTTAGTATCTCGTCAGAACACATGAAATGACCATTTTTTTAAAATCACATGTTGGTTAGTATACCGAAAAACGTTGTATTAAAATAGCAAATGATTCTGAGAACGCTAAACGCATTTAATTAAAACATAAAGCAACCCTTAATATTGCGACTGTATTGCGGCTGGTAGAGGGTAGTCGCAATTATATGACGCTATTGATGCGATTGAATTGCTAAGTCGCAATCGCACTTTGATTGTGAATAAGAATTTTAGCGATTTTTGCGATGGCGATTGCGATGTCGCAATCGCATAGGATGCGACACATTGTGAATAAGGCCTCAGGTTTTGATACGTTGCGCAAAACTTTATGTAAAGCCTTTTTATCATGATATTTCCCTGTGGTCGCTCGGAAAATATCATGTCGACAATTGTAAATTTTTGCATCATTAGGTTTCGGTCAAATAGATTTGGAAGAAAGGGATTTTGACCTTTTGGGATTCAGACTTTTGGGTTTTGGACCAATATGATTCAGACAATTGCCTTGGGTTCCAGATGATTAGGTTTCAGTCTTTCAGACCAGTGGGATTCGAATAATTGGGTTTCGAACCAATGGGACTCAGACAATTGGGATTCAGAAGATCAGAATTTAGACCAATGGGATTAAGCCCAATGGGGTTTCTTTGGTAGGTGTTTGCCATTTGGTAGTTGGTGTTTGGCATTTGATGTTGTAAGAAATGGCAGATGGTGACATTTTGCATGTCACAGTATAAAACATGTCTTCGTGAACACCTTTCTCTAGTGAACACCTGTCTCTAATACTCGCCACATACTCAACTGACTTCTTTACAAATTACGCTCTTTGCAATGAGTACCTACCAACAGTGAACATATGTTTGTGGCTCTGTATAGATGTTCAGTATTCACAGGTTTCGCTGTAATATGCATCCTTTCAGTTATTATCCCATCGAACGAAGTTCGGAGGGATATAGGGAATGCCTCCGTCCGTCCGTCCGTCCGTACGTCCGTCCGGGCAATAACTCAAATACCGTTGGCCCGATTTTGTTCATATTTTGTACACATATACCTTATGGGGGTAGAAGTTCTGCTCGACAGCCGATTTTCAAAATGGCAGCCATTTTAGTGCCGATTTTACAGTAATTTAGGTGCAATATGTAAAACTGTTATAGCAATATGTTTTAAATGTAAAAAAATTATAAAGGACATTAATAATGCTACAAATGTAGATATTAAAGAAGCACATGGCAGCCATCTTGAAAAATGGTGGCCTTTACTCGTCATTTTACGATTTTTGCTATAACTCAAAAAATAGTGGAGCGATTTTGTTCATATTTGGTATGTGAATACTATAAGCATTGTACACTGTCTTAAGACACTTTTGGTAGAAGGCGGCCATTTTGAAAAATGGCCGCCATTTTAACATGTTTTACTATAACTCGAAAAGTAGTGGAGCGATTTTGTTCATATTTGGTATGTGAATACTATAAGCATGGCACACTGTCCTATGACACTTTTGGTATAAGGCGGCCATTTTGAAAAGAAATTTGAAAAATGACCGCCATTTTAACATATTTTACTATTATTATCGAAAAGTAGTGGAGCAATTTTGTTCATATTTGGTATGTGAATACTATAAGCATGGCACACTGTCTATTTCTAATGACACTTTTGGTAGAAGGTGGCCATTTTGAAAAATGGCTGCCATTTTAACGTATTTTACTATAACTCAAAAAGTAGTGGAGCGATTTTGTTCATATTTGATATGTGAATACTTTAAGAATGGCACATTTTCTTATAAAACTTTGGGGAGTAGTTGGCCATTTTGAAAAATGGCCACCATTTTTATGTGTGTTATTTTACAAGTACGTGTGCGATTTTTCAAAAATTTTAGAGGTGGCTACTGAAAAGCATATTATTTCTTCTGATGACAACTTGGCTAGTGAGCAACCATTTTGAAAATGGTGGCCTTTCTTATGTGTGTTGTTTTATGATATTTGCTATTCGTTTGTAAAAATGCCAGCCATTTCTGTTCGATGGGATTCGCTAAGCTTTGGCGTTGCCGTTGTTCTGGTTTTCTTTTGGTTCATGCAATTTTTACGTTCGATAATAACAGAAATATAACAATGTACAGTACTATATTTTTGAAAAACTAAATGAGATAACAATATAATATATAAAATATGTTTTAATACTTAGGCTATTATGTCCAATCAGTGATCGCCTGTCTCTTGATGTTGATGAGTCTCATTGATGATCCTTGAGAATGTCCAAGATCACGAAAAAAGTTTCAATAATCGATAATAGTTCTCCAATATTTGTAATAATCCAGTAATGTTTGTCGTAATACTATAATGTTCGTATCCAATAATGTTTGATGATAATCCATGAATGTTTATGATAATCCATGAATCGTTGATAGTCCAGATTGTTTAAATATGATGTTCCATATAGAGTGTATGTTGTGATATATGTCCATATAAAGTCCTCACGTTGTATGTTTGTAGCTTTATAAATGTTCCAAGAGTAGGTGTCTTATTAAAGGTGCAACAATTAGTGCAGGGGGGCCATTTAACGATCATCGACCAGTGTCAAAATATATTTAAGTTTGGATATTTCAACAAGACTAACATATATTTTTATTATCAACAAAGAAACCCCCTGGATGAACATTATTTCAGCTGATATTCCTCTTGAAAGGTGGTGAATCTTAAAAATCTATAAGTGGGACTCCTTTTATAGAAGCTTTGAACTGAAATTGAGAGTTTATCCATACATTTTAAGAAAATAGGTCAAAGAAGATGTTAAGCCAAATATTGACTTGATAGCTCAGAAAAAATTTTAAAAATTCGATTTTCCCTCTCTACAGTCCTTGTTGCCCCTTTAAATGATTTTGATGTTCTGCTTTATTTAGATCCTATGAGATGTCTAGTTATGAATGACAGCAAGCATTGATTACAAATTAAACTATTGGTGAATATAGTAGAATATAATATAGCTCACTACTGTAACACAATGTATTACTTTTTACAGGGATAAAGTTGCATTTATAACAGGGGGCGGTTCTGGAATATGCTTCACTATAGCAGAGACACTCATGAGGTAAATATACTATTAGCAGACACTTGTTACAGGACCAAATCAGTTGTATTTAAGTCGGATGAAAAGTAGCTTGACTTTAAATGCCTGAATAACCCAATTGCCTTATTACCATGCTATGAAATATACTTTCATGCTTGCCTTGGTAAATTGTCCTCCCAAGCTTGCTCAGCCTATTTTTGGCAAAATTCAGGCATTGTAATATCTTTGTACATCTTAATACTGTGCTAACTTGTGACTCAACTAATGATTATACTTTAGTTGAAATATAATTATTACAATGTGAACAGTCAATAATTAGCATTACTTCTCTCAGTTATACCAAAAGCATTTTATTTTAGAGTAAAACTTTGGACCAAAAATTGATTTCTGAAATAGCAAAGCCTGCAAATAGATTTTGTCAAATAAATGATGTGGACAAAACATTTCAAAATGAAATATTTTCATAATTTGCGTTTTTGAAGGCATGGTTGTCGTACTGTGATAGCTAGTAGGAAGCTGCCCAAGCTGCAAGTGTCAGCTGAGAGACTGAGAGCTGCAACAAGTCAGCAGTGCTTACCCTTACAGATGGATGTCAGGAAGGTACTTGAAGTCATAGCTATATCATTATGGATAGTCATAGAGGAGCCAGAATCTAAAAAAAATAGCTCAGACAAATCTAAAAAGACAAGGCAAAACTTTAAGTACAACTGACATTGTAATTTAAACCTAAAGGAATCAGTTTTATTTAGTAATTAATGTATTTGGATATGTCATCTAATCAGTAGTGTGGCAACTGTTTCCTTCTTCTAAATGTGGTAGCTTTTTAATAAGCAATATTGTTATGATTTATGACATTTTTTGCCCCCACGTGACTTTTCACTGGTCCCCACATGGTCCCCAGTATCCATTCCTGTCCCACTGAATCATTACTTCATATATTGAAAACAATTGTGCTGTTGCTATGATGTTTCGATTGCCAAGAAGTCAATAAACCAGAACTATGAATAAGTATGATGTCATTGATCACATGGAGGCCAATCTGACTGATTCATTCATTTTATGATGTTGATATTAGACTAAAACAGTTATTTGTCATTTCTTTTATAATGGTTATCGCGAGAACTCTGTGTTGGGCTTACAATGCAAAAATGCATTTTTGTAGCTGCAAGTTGAGAAAACCTTTTTCATTCGTGCTCTTAGTCCAATGGGATGTTTTAATTTTCAGTTTTAGTTGAAGAAGTAAAATTTAGTGGGCAGTTTCCTCATTGACAATATGCAAACATTTCAACTGAACAGAAAATATTTTCTGTTGTAGCCCCAGGAGGTTCTGAAAGCTGTGGATGATGCATTGGCTCACTATGGGAAGATCGACATTCTCATCAATGGTATGGTTGAGTTATATGAGCAATTTCTTAGCTCCTATGACAGGTCTCATGTCCATTGCATTCCATATAGAAATAGAGATTGACACTTTTGGGACATAATACATAATATCTGTATTTATTCCATAATACTACTGTTTTCCCAGGGAAATATGAAGGAATAAAAATCGTATTGAATCGTATTACATGAAAAAATCGTATTGTCCCCGGGAAAAAAATCGTATTGGAGCGTATTACTTTGAAAAATCGTATTGTCCCCGGGACAAAAATCGTATTGGAACGTATTAACCTATTTTTGGTTTTCCCAGTTATTTTTAACCTTGACTAATTGATAAAAGCATTATCCAAATGTAACATTTTAAGGAGGAATGTATTATGGAATAAATAGGTTATTTCTGGTCGGGATTGAATATGGGTTTTATTCCTCGGAAAATATGATATTGACCTTGGGAAATATGATATTGACACTCGGTCGCTGCGCTCCCTCGGTCAATATCATATTGCCCTTCGGTCAATATCATATTGTCCCTCGGAATAAAACCCATATTCAATCCCTCCCAGTAAATGACCTATATATGTCAATACCTTAAAGTGAACCCCTCTCTATCAGAATAATTACTTTGAAAACATAGGATCAAATCCTATGCTCAAAATATAAATATTTTTTAATTGAATTAGTTGTTATAGAGTTGCCATCAGAGAATGAAAAATAAATCTAAGATTAAACTAGATCAATAACACAATTGAGAATATATCATGTAGTTACCTATTTGATATACTTTTCAGGAGCTGCTGGCAATTTTTTAGCTCCGATGGCAGGTCTTTCATACAATGCATTCCGAACAGTTATAGAGATTGACACTCTTGGGACATTCAATGTTTGCAAGGCAGTCTATGACAAATGGTTCAAGGTAAATATATCATTTTTATTACAAGTGAAACTTGTGAAACATACATCAGTCTGCCAGTGTATTCCAAAACTGCTTTGCTTTCAAGAACAGATAGGCTGGAAACTAAAGCACTGATTTTTGGTAATTATGTCACCACTGACGCAAGTGGTGACTCAAAGTCTCCAACTTTATTTTGGACAGAGTTGAAATTTCTTGGATTAAAATGCTCCAGTTCTTGTATAAGCAATTGTGAGGGCCAGGGATATCTCTGTTGATCAGTCGATCATCATTGTCAGGTTAGAGCCAAGAGAACATACAAATGATATCATATGTCAACAATTATATATTTCATTTTATTATATTATCCATATTCAAATTCCTTATATGCAATGTCCCCTCATTGAAAGATGAATCATCATTAAAAGATCATGCATTTGATAATAATGAAAAAGTCTTTCATTGAAAGATGGCAGCACTTATCAGTTCAGTTACGTGGGATCACCCACTCATCCTTAAACAGTATTACAATGTTACCGTTTATTCAGAACATTAAATCCATGCTATCATTTTAAGAACAAATTCTGGGATAGGTGCATTTGAATGTGATTGAAACCTAGCCTAGTCAAATAGTACATAAGTCCCTATATTTCAGAAAAATGGTGGAAATATAGTGAACATTACAGCAACACTAAGCATGCGAGGCACAGCGCTACAGGGCCACGCAGGATCAGCTAAAGCAGCAGTAGGTAAGTATAGCAACTCTAAACAAGAGACAAGAAAGTACATGTATAACTAAACACACTGCAAAAAAGGATGTTCATTAATGAAGAATGAGATCTCACTGCATTTTCCACACTCAATGACGTCACTGCATCTTAGTAATTGTTTGTAAGATGAAAATGTAATTCTATTACATTTTGTTTTAGATGCCATGACACGCCATATGGCAGTTGAGTGGGGACCTGAAGGTATCAGAGTGAACAGCCTTGCCCCTGGGCCCATAGGCAAGACAGAGGGCATGAGAAGATTAGGTAGGTGCATCTTGGATTTTTTATTTTGAATTTTGGAGAAACAGTAATTTACATTTAAAATAAAATTACTTGCAGAATATTTCCATTGACTGTGGAGCCAAGATTGTATCATTGAATAGGAAACTCCCTGTACAATTGTACATGTACCCAATCAGACCTTTGCAATATTATTTTATAATCACCAATGAAATTTCTTTTCATAAAGATTCATATAGAGGTTGTTAAGCGGTAAACACGATACAAATATATGTCATATTCCGCGACAAACATGGCATATTCACTTGCGGTATATGCCATACACACTAACCAATGAGAACTTGATACGGAAGTACGCAATTGTCAATTACATTGACTCAACGAACGTGCTAAACTCCATAAATTATTATTATGATAACTGAATCAACATCTTAATCCAGTGAATATATCAACTAATACAATGGAATAACACACACCCGTATGGTACCTGTATTGTTTGATGTTGTTTAGTGTATGTGTTACACACAAAAACACACTTCAAGGGAAACATTATGACACATAAATAAACTAACCAACGTTCGTGAAGCTTATGATTGACTTTTATAACCAAATCAGGCTTTCTGTATCGTGTTTTCATCTGCGGTATATGGCATATTCCACAGTTGAGAATGGCATATTCCACAGGAGAGTATGACATATTCTGCAGTGAGTATCTGGTATTTACTGAAATCAATGTATCGGATATTCACTGCGGAATATGCCATACTCACCTGCAGAATATGCCATATACCGCAGGTAAGTATAGCATATTCATGCGTATCACAAATACCGCACAACCATGCATATATGCCATATTCTGCGTAACAGAGGTCCTTCTTACTATTATTTTGGGCCGCCTTCTCACATATTTGAAGCCGATACAAAAGATGGAGCACATGGTGTCAAAATACAAAATGGCAGCTGCAGTGGGATTCATAAATGTATCATATTGGAATCATTAAATCTTTTTAGGAAATTTTTATGGATGTTTTATGTGTATAACAAGTTTGCCTCCTCATTTGTATGTGTAACAACACTACAGGGTGGTCCAAAAAAAATGGGACACTCGTATTTCAAAAATAAATATTGATTTTCTTGATGAAAACATGTCATATTATATACCAGTGGATAGGGAATTTACTTATCTTTAATTTGGTATATCATAAGTTCAAATTTATTATAATGTCTGTCAACCAGCGTCCGTTATATAAATGACGTCATTTTAGTTTCAAAACGGGTTTTCCAAAACTTGCAAAAAAACAATTTTTTTGTCAACTTTATTTACACAAACAGATGTCCATCATTTTGATCAATTATAGCCCTCAATTTTGGCCTAAACTGGTCAAAAACATCATTGATATTCTGTTGAGACAATGAATTCCACTTCTCAACAAGTCTATCCTTAATACGGGATTGAGTAGATGTAAGGGGTTCATGGTAAACCAATTCTGTAGGTTTTCCCAATACATGGTAGTCGCAGACGTTGATATCGCATTTCTAATTATGTTGTTTTTAGACCATCCTGATATGAGCTCATTCTCGAATCATTACATATTCCAACAAGATGGGGCTCCAAACAATAGATCTCACAAGAGTGTCAAATGTTTAAAGGAAAATGTGTCTAGATTCATCCCCCTAATCACTGCCTCCCCCAGACCAGATCACACGATCACCTAACGTCTGCAACGACCACGTATTGGGAGAACTAACAGAACTTGTGTATCATGAATCGTTTACATCTATTTAGTCTCTTGAGGACAGAATTGAATTTATGAGAAGTGAAATTCATTGTCTTAACAGCATATCAATGATACTATTGGCCAGTTTAGGCCAAAATTGAGGGGTACAATTGATCAAAATGGTGGACATATTGAACGTCTGTTTATGTAAATAAAGTTGACAATAAAACTTGTTTTTGCAAGTTTTGGAAAACCTGTTTTGAAATGAAAATGACATCATTTATATTATGGACGCTGGTTGACAGACATTATAATAAATTTGAACTTATGATATACCAAATTAAAGATAAGTAAATTCCCTATCCACTGGTATA
Source organism: Owenia fusiformis (assembly GCA_903813345.2). Lineage (NCBI taxonomy): Eukaryota > Metazoa > Annelida > Polychaeta > Sabellida > Oweniidae > Owenia > Owenia fusiformis. The sequence continues at coordinate 14,412,940 of CAIIXF020000009.1, read as the reverse complement.
TAATATGACATGTTTTTATCAAGAAAATCAATATTTATTTTTGAAATACGAGTGTCCCATTTTTTTGGACTACCCTGTACATTACCTCCTTATTTATACATGTATCACTCCTGTATGTTTGTCTCTGTATTTATGTGTGTAGCACTCCCACTCTACTTATCTCCAAGCTCATAATATTTGTGCTGTGGGTGTCATCTTCCTATACAACAAATGCCCTTTAAAAGATGAATAACCTAATGAATAAAATCTTTTTCATTCTCCAGGAGGTGGTCGTGATTTGACAATGCTGACCCAGGGGATACCCCTTCAGAGAATTGGAACAAAGCTGGATATTGCCAACTGTACTCTCTTCCTTACCAGTGAAGCAGGATCTCTAATCACTGGCCAAATATTGATAGCAGATGGAGGCTCAGAGATGACGGCTGTGAATAATCCACTTGTGATGGCAAAGATGATGTCAAACATTTAACATTGTATTACAATTAATGTTTGTTCTATATTTACATGTATGGCCTTATGCTGAAATAAAATTTTGACATTTGAATCATTCGAATCTTCTTCAGCGGGGGGACGTGACCTTCAGGCACTTATTCAGGGAATCCCTATACAGAGGATCGGCACAAAACTAGATATCGCCAACTGTACTCTATTTCTAACCAGTGATGCAGGATCACTCATTACAGGGCAAATCATCGTGGCTGACGGAGGAGCATGGATGACACGCATAAGTAACCCACAAATGATGGCAGCAATGATGGCAAAATTGTGATGTCATAGTTGTTGTTATAGTGTCATCATTATCTGATGTCAAAGTTGTATGTACCGCTGTACAAGATGCTCAATTGATCAAAATCCACAAAATGTTTGTAGTTTTTTTAATTATGATTAAAGATAAAATGCAGTAGATAGAGTTGTGCAATTTTCACCATGTAATTTATATTTTGCTGCAATGCAAACATATCAAGTGTTATTAATACAAGTTCATTTATTAGTCAGTGGCAATTACCAAAATTCCTACAACAGGCAACTTTTCAAGTTTCTCCACAGAAAAATCTAGTTTATTATTCAGGTATTTTATTATTAATTTTGTCAAGTGTAAGAAGAAGCTCAAAGTCAGATTTTATATGCTATAAATTAAAATGTCTAATGTGGAAATATATAATTCAAGCCTTGTAGTATGTCTCTTTTTCAAAGTGACTATGTCATTGGTACGGCCTATTTTGCGTATCAATTGATTCATTGTATTTGATTTACAATTCATTCCAAGGTGCCAAACAATTATCTAATCATCAGTATTGATATGTAAGGTATTTTTGCACTCCACGTATTATCTGTTTTGGTAGTTCTTATTGAAATGTCGCTTTTGGATTTTAGAACAGTTTGTATCCATAAACTAACTTTGTGCCAAATTTCATGCTTCTATCACAAAGTGCACAAACATGGCTATTTTAGTCAACATTTACACTAGCTACATATAAAAAAGAAAATTTCGACCTTGATGGTATTCTGGTATGGGGTCATGAAGAATCAATTTGTTTTGATATTATATTCAGAGATTGCTGATTTGGGTATGGTTCTACCTCACCCACCTCATAGATAATTTAATAATTTTTGTAAAAAATTGTATTTTTATACTAATGTTGTATTATAACAAAATGTTGTTGATCAAATAGATTCATATTACTGTAGATTGGGTTAATTTGGCGCTACTTAATTTGGCGATTTTGCCATTTTTGGCATATTGGCGGCTATTTAATTTGGAGGATATGCAAAAAATTGGGCATGTTTGGCTAGGTTCATTTTTTATTTTGAGGACCACTGGCGATATTCACCATGTTTGTACATTTTTGTGAGATCAACCTTTACATTTTGCACTTCGATCGATGTTGCTACTATACCGCGCTTTTCCTTTCTAGTTTTTCCCTGAGTATTAATGAGTGACTGACCAGTTCTGAGCCAATTTATGAGACTTTTTTTTCATATTTTTGGAAAAAACTTAACCGGAAGTGACCTAAATACACTGGACAAAATACCCTAGATAATTTCCGGGGATTCATTCTAAATTTTGGCGAAGATTTATATTGGCGAATTTTACAATTTCGCCAAATTCGCCAAATTAAAGCGGGCACCAAATTAACCAAATCTACAGTATATAAACCAAACAAGTCTTTCTTTTGTTAAAATACTATGGCTATACTCAAAGAAGTATGATACCCTGTAAGCTGCCAGTCCAAAGCCTAAATACATGAAATATACATTGATGAATGCCTTATTCAAAGGAGTATATAGTAGAGGTGTCAAGTATTAACCGGTTAACCGGTTAACCGCCAATAATGCCTTGACCGGTCTGAGTTTTTATGGGCGGTTAGTTGACCGTGTATAATTCTGTTATTTCCCGCGCTTATTTTGCATGCTAATCCGTTTGGTTTTATGGTGTCAGTTTCACGTAAGCTACTCATACATGTCATAAGTCCCATAACTCCTTACAAACATCCAATCAGCAACTTTAATCCCTGCCACATTGCTTTCCCGCGCTTACTTTGCATTTTAATCTGTTTGTTTTTCAAGCGTCAGTTTCATGTGAGCTACTCATACATGTGATAGGTCCGATAATTCCTTACAAACATCCAATCAGCAACTTTAATCCCTGCCACATTGCATTCGCGCTTACTTACATAGAATAGCGTAAAGCTTGACGAACGTAAAAAATAAACGCCGATATATCATTTTTCCAATTTTTTTCAACTTTCAAGATCGAAGATGAAGATTTCATTTGAAATTATCAGTTCAAATTTCCCGCCGGTTAACCGACTTTAACCGGTAAAAACCCCCGGTTAACCGGTTAATGCTCAAGCGGTTAATTGACACCACTAGTATATAGGCATAATGTCCATTTTACATTCACAAGAGTTTTATGGTTTGCATTCTAAATACCACTTGAAGGAGACCTATCTAAATTATATTTTTCAAGAAGAAAATGTCTAAGTCCTAGGATTTAAAGGGCCAAATATTGATAAAAATTTCCAAACCAATCAAAATGGAATGAAGTTTTTTATGCAACTAAAGCATTGATTTCACTCTCACTGTTCTATCATGTGTACATGTAGCTACAGTAGCTACCTATGAGGAAGATGCAAAGGAATGGACGTTCTCACTTCTCAGTACAAATAGTCATCCTTTGACTGCATATATTTACATCCATATATAACAAAAGGGAGGAATACAGAGAATCCATCGGTTTGTCCATTTAAATGTCCAGATTATAACTCAAATACTGGTTGATGGATTTGGTTCAAAGCGTATAAGCTGATGCCTTCTCGGCATACCCTGCTTGATAAGAAATTTTAATATGGCTGCTCAGTTCAAATGGCAAAATGGCTACCATATTTCATTATGAAAATATGTGAAAAGTATTAAGTGAAAAGATAGTACAAAATGGAAACACTGCATCAACTGACCAAAGGCATCATCCAAATTGATATAGGCAAACACTAGAATTAGATGAAAATGCAATCTTTGGTTACTCAGTCACCATTTTATTGATTTGATTCAACTTTTATTTTTATAATTTAAAATATGACTACTCTATTCAAAATTGCATTAAGTTTCATTAAAATATATAAAAATAAAGAACGCGTCGTTGTTCGCTTATTTAGAGCAACTAAAACGAAAATATGAACCGTTCGTCCTTTTAGCGTACGACAATCAACAATGTTTCTGATTGCATCTCTGTGGGTCGATATTTTTCTTATTTTCCTGGCTGTCTGGGTCTTATCTGGCAGTAAGGTGTTTGCTATCATACTAAGTATTGTAGTTTGGGGAGCGTTGGAGTATTTCAAACTGCCACTCCTTGAGAAAAGAATCTCTGACATAGTTTTAAATACAGATGAAAGTGGTCGTCTACCTATTATCGCCCACCGAGGAGGACAAACTGATGCACCAGAAAACACAATTGCTTCATTTAGAGAGGTAAATAAAAGAAATTAATTATACGACTGTTCTAACTGTTGAACATTTTCTAGATTTCTCTTTATTCAAATCAATTATCGGATGAGATGGTTCTTCCTTACCATGATATGGTGTCATTAGGTAAATACCACTTCCGGGTATTTTCCATGCAAATTTTCAGAGGGCTGAAAAAGTTATTTCATCATCTTTAGGGTCATTTTGACCATGTACATTGTGATCCCTGTCCTATAAACGATATGTTAAACTATTTGAAATGACTGGAGGTCGAAACAGAAGTATGTTATCTTTGTTCAAAGAATGCACGGACATCTAATACGTTCTTCGAACTGCCCTGGAACTATATCTATACCAGGACTGGCATCCAGATCCAAGTATTTTTTAAGACCGCCGACTCTCGTTGGGCTATTTATCCCTATTGACTCAGTTGTTCATATAAATTTACGTACCTTAGATGCTTTGTAATCGTAGATAGAAAATATTGTTTCCTAAATTGTTCTGAAAAGCGATAATTATTACTAAATGTACTTTGAACAGGTCGACTGACCAAAAAGTCGGACTTCTGGCACAAGGTCACATGACCGAATAGAATTTGTATAGATAAAATTGATGACGTCACCGCCATCGGTGTAGGTCAGGTCAAAAGTCATCCATCTTGCCATTTGCCCAGCGTATTCTTACCAGTCGACAAAAAACGATGAAATCACGTTGAAAATAAAATATACACTTTAAAATTGAGGCTGATTGAATATGACAAGACTCCATTGAATACAGCTGTGCAATTTACAGTCACCAAGATGAGCTAATTTCGGAGAGATTCGGTGAGATTCGGGAATTAAAAAAGGTAAGCCCTTCCGGTTTCCCAACTTCAAGTATTTGCAATCCCAGAATTTCGCCAGAAACATTCTCTCTGACTGTGAAAGAATGTCTAAAAATGACATTGTCACGTCCTATTTTGTCATAAGTACCACTGCACCTTAACATGACGGTTTTTAGAATATTACTTAAATTTATTGAATCCCGGCTAGAAATTTTACAATAATGGAATTACTTCTAGCCAAGAAGTGGCTAGAGCCTCAAGTTAGTTCTTCCAAATTGATATTTGATCTGCCACGCCCACTTTCTTTTTGGAGTGTACAGTACTTCAATTAGCTAATTTAGTAATCTGAATTTTGATTGGTGCCACAAGTTATGTCAGATAAGAAATAAGGCACAGTCAAGGTTTAGCTTGTTGAACTATTTGTAGTGTGGTCTTAAAGAACTGATCTCATGAGCCTGTTACATCACAGAGAACTATTTACATATGATTTGTATCGTTTTTCCACATGCTATCTATTGCAAGACTTATGCCTGGCCTAACCGTCAGTCCGTCACCATGTTATTAAGTGTTTTTAAGTTTCGCAAGGATCCTGCCATGACAGTGGTAGTGTTTTCGTGAAATCCTGGTATATCCGTGACAATGCTACATCATATTCCAAGGTCTGTCATGACTGTGCTAATGTTAAAGCACGATGTGACCGTGACAATGATTATATTAAATTACATTTAGTAGCATGAGAATATCGTAATGAAAAATTAAATATGTAAATCTAGACTACTATATATGTACATGGTACTCACGTTCCGCAAACTATAATTCTAATCTCATTCAAGAACGTGAACATTGTCACGGTCATATCAGACTTTAACATTACCATGGTCATGACAGGTCTTTCAACCATTGTCATGGTCATATCAGGCTTTAACATTACCACGGTCATGACAGGCCTTGCAACCATTGCCACAGTCATGACAGGTCTTTCAACCATTGTCATGGTCATATCATGCTTTAACATTACCACGGTCATGACAGGCCTTGCAACCATTGTCACAGTCATATCAGGCTTTAACATTACCACAGTTATGACAGGTCTTGCAATATAATATAACATTGTCACAGTCATATCAGGCTTTAACATTACCACAGTTATGATAGGTCTTGCAATATAATATAACATTGTCACAGTCATATCAGGCTTTAACATTACCACAGTTATGACAGGTCTTGCAATATAATATAACATTGTCACAGTCATATCAGGCTTTAACATTATCACAGTTATGATAGGTCTCGCAATATAATATAACATTGTCACAGTCATATCAGGCTTTAACATTACCACAGTTATGACAGGCCTTGCAATATAATATAGCATTGTCACAGTCATATCAGGCTTTAACATTACCACAGTTATGACAGGCCTTGCAATATAATATTGCATTGTCATGTCACGGTCATATCAGGTTTTAACATTACCACAGTTATGACAGGCCTTTCAATATAATATAGCATTGTCACAGTCATATCAGGCTTTAACATTACGACAGTCGTGACAGTCCTTGCAATATATATATATATGTATTACATACCTAGCGAAGCATTTGTATGGAAGTCAATGGAGCCGAAGGACGGCTATATATTCCTGTATAGCCGCCAAACTTTTTACCATGACAATCGTATGACGTCACGTTTCATTTCTTACATATTTCAATCGCTAACAGACGTGTGACGTCATTGATATAACATGAAAACAAATCATTTTTGTCTTTTTTCACGAATTTCTACATATTATATTCATGAAATGTAATGTAAAATGTACTTTAGGTATTTAATACAACAATTATGTCCGTATCATTGAATATATGCCTTCGGTCTGTCGTCAATATAACCCTCGCAAGCTCGGGCTATATTGACGTCAGACCTCATGCATATATTTAATGATAGGGACATAATGGCTAAATACAGATGTATATCTTTTATTGATCTTAGAATGTCATGGTATGACATATTAGTCAGTACAAAAATAAAAGCTTACTACGCTACACTACACTACACTATTATTATACAAATACAGTTTATACAAAATCAAAACGTCTGCCATGTTTTCACTTCAAAATTTGAATTGCAAGTTTTGGTCTTATTTCCAAACAATAAAATTCAAATACTCAAGAAATGATTTAGTTTAAGTTTAAAATATTTTATTTCTGTGTCACAGGTTTAAAAACTACATTAAATATCATATAATAAATACTTTTTTTTTTAAAAAACCCACCAGCCGGCATCGGCTTAGGAGACACCATTAAATGTATATCTAATTGTAAATGAGTATTGACTAGAGTAAGTTGACTTAATAGAGCACTCTTAGATAGAGTAGTATTCAAGTGCTGCCATCTTTAAATGCTTTGACAAATATTTTCTATTAATGGCCATTATCACAATAAATGAATATGCATGCAAACATAAATAAACTGTATTGATACAATAAATTTTGCAGTCAAGTGCTGGAAAATGACTATAACAGATTGGGGACACACACCTGCTGCCCAGTTATATCTTTAATTCTAAAAAGTATCAGTTTTAACCAAGTCTGGACTTCACAAATGTAACTCCTATAATCTGCCATAGTCAAATTGCCTTTTTGAATACATATTATGAATAAGAGCTGCTAGAGGTTTTTGAATCTTCTTGGCAAGCATTAGGCTAATAAATGTCAAAAGTGAATTTGCATTATTCAAGTCTATATATGGCAATTGCTCTTGCACAATCTCTCTATAGAAGGTATCCCTTAGGAGCTTATAGTGTGGAGATTTTATCAGAAAATGAATTTCATTCTCAACTTCATCCAAATCACAGAGTTTGCAAGTTCTCTGGTCCAGAGGAGTACCATCATATCTACCAGTTTATATACGGAGTTGTAGCGTCCCAGTTCTCAGTTTAGCCAATGTACTTCGATGGTGTCTTGGGATGAAACAAGTTACATAACTTTCTGCTACTACTCCATACTTAAATTGCCTGAAAGTTCTTAATTTATTACCGTTCACTTCATTGTTTTTGTCATTCCAAATGTTTTTTAGAAAGAGATCTTGAGATTGTTGATAAAGCTTGACCTCTTATTAAATAGCTTTAGCATTTAAGTTTTCCATTTGAATTATATTCCCTTGGCCTGATGCCTCTAAGAACTTGTAGACTCTGAAGTCCCAACTATTTTTACGTCTTAAGGACCAATGATGTATTTTTGAGTTTAATGATCAAGATTTTAGGTCAATATATGTATGTATAGTCATTTATAATATCAGAAAATAATGACATCTTCGATGTTGTCATCGAACAAGGTCAAGGTCGAATATAGAGTTGAGACCCTGGGAGCCAATCATCGTTGGAGTCAGAAACATATTTTTTATATCAATTTCTCATTTTTCAATAAATTTTCACCACATAATGAATCTTCTGCCTGATGCAAAATGATATTATGTGGATGTGATTCTGTATTTTAATACACAAGTTATTCTTGGGGTAATCTGAAAAAATCAACCCCACATTCATGGTGATTTGAAAAAGGTAGGTAGTGAGTTGGATAATCTAAGTTTTGCTTACATTATGTCTCAAAAATATGAATACGGATACTTTATGCACCTAAGAGGAGGGAAAACCCAAGAGCTTAGAGATGACAGACATAAAAGTCTCTTGCCTACCAGCTTAGTTTGTCAGAATTTTTACCAGCTAGATTCCGAATAGCACACGTCATTGTGATGTTAATTGATGTTACCATATGCCTTACATCTTTCTTTATCTTGCTGTGTAATGACAAGCTATGATATTGGTTTACAAACTATAGATATTAACTTAATATTATTCGAAGCGTTTTTGGAAAAACCTTGAAACCACCATTGAATGTGTCATTTGTCTGTCAATTTGACCAATCAGTGATTATGTCTTCTCAATCATATTTACATTACAGACATATGTCTTCTCTGAACCCTCTTATGTACCTACAATGCTGTTGCTAGATAATCTGATTGTGATATATTTACTCAAAAAAATTATTAATCAAATTGAGGATTTCCTATTGCCAATAGTAGCTGTATACCTGATGATTCTCAGACCCCTGAAACTGAAATACTAAAATTTGTCAATAAGAAAATCATCAGGTCTCACCAGACTCACCTAACTGACGGTGCTTTAAATGATTGTAGGCAAGGAGGAATGGAGCACAGGCAGTGGAGTTAGACTTAGCATTTACTAAAGATGGCATTGCTGTCCTTCTTCATGACTTCACAGTTGATCGTACAACTGATGGAACTGGTTACATCGATGAACTAATGTATGAAGATGTCAAAAAGCTGGATGCATCATCAAAACATGAATTAAAGTAAGCCATATTCCGTGTTAGAAAACTAAACTAATCTTATTGGATATGGAATATATCCATTTCTTTAATGCCATACAATTGTATATAGCAGAAACTTTTTTATTGCATACATTTTACAGTTTTTGTTCTGTATTAGTTTAGGTTGGTGTTATCTTATGCAATTAATGTTTTAAAGGGACCATTTTCCTAATGAGGGTATCCCAACCCTAGAAGAAGGATTGGTTGAGTGTCTTGGCTTGGGGTTGAAAGTCTATATTGATGTGAAAGGTGATGCACAAAAGGTAAGGCCTGACTCATTTTAGAAATGCAATTGAAAATCTTCTCTATCATATCATAAATAGATCTAATGATCAGAACATGGATTATGGGAAAAATATACCTTATAAAACAGTTTTCAACTATTGAAATACAGCATTTTATTTTACATGACTCAGATAGTCAATCTTCATATACATGTGGTGAAGGCAACAATATTTCAAATATTTGTGAACTCCAATTCATGAACATGTACCAAACATGGATGGTAAAGACTCTCCCTTTTTAAATAGATACATGTATAATTATATCCAAGACCAAATAGGTGAAAATACTAAATGTTTTATTGTATTTCACCATTCATATAGAAAATCTACTTTGTTAGTATGATACAGGTATTTTAAATGAATGAATACTAGACATGTGTTATCATATAGTAAAATAGTAGACATTTTTACATGAGCACATTTTAATGTATTAGTTGAACTACAATATAAATATGTTGTATTCCAGGCTGCTGTTGCAATAACAGATGTCTACCAGAAACACCCCTCCCTCTACACTATGGCAATTGTATGCTCATTCAATCCACTAGTCATATATGCTGTAAGTATTCAACCAGAAACACCCCTCACTCTACACTATGGCAATTGTATGCTCATTCAATCCACTAGTCATATATGCTGTAAGTATCAAACCAAAAACTCCCCTCACTCTACACTATGGCAATTGTATGCTCATTCAATCCACTAGTCATATATGCTGTAAGTATTCAACCAGAAACACCATTCACTCTACATTATGGCAATTGTATGATCATTCAATCCACTAGTCATATATGCTGTAAGTATTAAACCAGAAACACCCCTCACTCTACACTATGGCAATTGTATGCTCATTCAATCCACTAGTCATATATGCTGTAAGTGTTAAACCAGAAACACCCCTCACTCTACACTCTGGCAATTGTATGCTCATTCAATCCACTAGTCATATATGCTGTAAGTATTAAACCAGAAACACCCCTCACTCTACACTATGGCAATTGTATGCATTCAATTCAATCCACTAGTCATATATGCTGTAAGTATTCAACCAGAAACACCCCTCACTCTACACTATGGCAATTGTATGCTCATTCAATCCATTAGTCATATATGCTGTAAGTATCAAACCAAAAACTCCCCTCACTCTACACTATGGCAATTGTATGCTCATTCAATCCACTAGTCATATATGCTGTTAGTATTAAAACAGAAACACCCCTCACTCTACACTATGGCAATTGTATGCTCATTCAATCCATTAGTCATATATGCTGTAAGTATTCAACCAGAAACACCCCTCACTCTACACTATGGCAATTGTATGCTCATTCAATCCACTAGTCATATATGCTGTAAGTATTCAACCAGAAACACCCCTCACTCTACACTATGGCAATTGTATGCTCATTCAATCCATTAGTCATATATGCTGTAAGTATTCAACCAGAAACACCCCTCACTCTACACTATGGCAATTGTATGCTCATTCAATCCACTAGTCATATATGCTGTTAGTATTCAACCAGAAACACCCCTCACTCTACACTATGGCAATTGTATGCTCATTCAATCCATTAGTCATATATGCTGTAAGTATCAAACCAAAAACTCCCCTCACTCTACACTATGGCAATTGTATGCTCATTCAATCCACTAGTCATATATGCTGTTAGTATTAAAACAGAAACACCCCTCACTCTACACTATGGTAATTGTATGCTCATTCAATCCATTAGTCATATATGCTGTTAGTATTAAAACAGAAACACCCCTCACTCTACACTATGGCAATTGTATGCTCATTCAATCCACTAGTCATATATGCTGTAAGTATCAAACCAAAAACTCCCCTCACTCTACACTATGGCAATTGTATGCTCATTCAATCCACTAGTCATATATGCTGTTAGTATTAAAACAGAAACACCCCTCACTCTACACTATGGCAATTGTATGCTCATTCAATCCACTAGTCATATATGCTGTTAGTATTAAAACAGAAACACCCCTCACTCTACACTATGGCAATTGTATGCTCATTCAATCCACTAGTCATATATGCTGTAAGTATCAAACCAAAAACTCCCCTCACTCTACACTATGGCAATTGTATGCTCATTCAATCCACTAGTCATATATGCTGTAAGTATCAAACCAAAAACTCCCCTCACTCTACACTATGGCAATTGTATGCTCATTCAATCCACTAGTCATATATGCTGTAAGTATCAAACCAAAAACTCCCCTCACTCTACACTATGGCAATTGTATGCTCATTCAATCCACTAGTCATATATGCTGTAAGTATCAAACCAAAAACTCCCCTCACTCTACACTATGGCAATTGTATGCTCATTCAATCCACTAGTCATATATGCTGTAAGTATCAAACCAAAAACTCCCCTCACTCTACACTATGGCAATTGTATGCTCATTCAATCCACTAGTCATATATGCTGTAAGTATCAAACCAAAAACTCCCCTCACTCTACACTATGGCAATTGTATGCATTTAATTCAATCCACTAGTCATATATATGCTGTAAGTATTAAACCAGAAACACCCGTCACTGTACACTATGGCAATTGTATGCTCATTCAATCCACTAGTCATATATGATATAAGTATTAAACCAGAAACACCCCCTCACTCTACACTATGGCAATTGTATGCTCATTCAATCCACTAGTCATATATGCTTTAAGTATTAAACCAGAAACAGCCCTCACTCTACACTATGGCAATTGTATGTTCATTCAATCCACTAGTCATATATGCTGTTAGTATTAAACCAGAAACACCCCTCACTCTACACTATGGCAATTGTATGTTCATTCAATCCACTAGTCATATATGATATAAGTATTAAACCAGAAACACCCCTCACTCTACACTATGGCAATTGTATGCTCATTCAATCCACTAGTCATATATGCTGTTAGTATTAAAACAGAAACACCCCTCACTCTACACTATGGCAATTGTATGTTCATTCAATCCACTAGTCATATATGCTGTAAGTATTAAACCAGAAACACCCCTCACTCTACACTATGGCAATTGTATGCTCATTCAATCCACTAGTCATATATGCTGTTAGTATTAAACCAGAAACACCCCTCACTCTACACTATGGCAATTGTATGCTCATTCAATCCACTAGTCATATATGCTGTTAGTATTAAAACAGAAACACCCCTCACTCTACACTATGGTAATTGTATGCTCATTCAATCCATTAGTCATATATGCTGTTAGTATTAAAACAGAAACACCCCTCACTCTACACTATGGCAATTGTATGCTCATTCAATCCACTAGTCATATATGCTGTAAGTGTTAAACCAGAAACACCCCTCACTCTACACTATGGCAATTGTATGCTCATTCAATCCACTAGTCATATATATGCTGTAAGTATTAAACCAGAAACACCCCTCACTCTACACTATGGCAATTGTATGCTCATCCAATCCACTAGTCATATATATGCTGTAAGTATTAAACCAGAAACACCCCTCACTCTACACTATGGCAATTGTATGCTCATTCAATCCACTAGTCATATATGCTGTAAGTATTAAACCAGAAACACCCCTCACTGTACACTATGGCAATTGTATGCTCATTCAATCCACTAGTCATATATGCTGTAAGTATTAAACCAGAAACACCCCTCACTCTACACTATGGCAATTGTATGTTCATTCAACCAACTAGTCTAATATGCTGTAAGTGTTAAACCAAAAACACTTTATACTTTGGCGTAATGTATGCTCGTTTAAGCAACTAATTAAATTTGTTAAAATTTTTTGAGTCATATTAGTTAGAGAGCTAATGTCAACCATTCTGCACTTCCAGATAAAAGCAAGATTATAATTGATTTTACATCATTAGACAACCCCGAAACTAACCTGATATATCTTCAAGCGATCATTCTGTGTTTTCACCAAAATACAAAATGGCCGCTGCAAGCATCTTAATATAACTGCGAATAACACATAACCTTAATACTTCCTTTGTAAAGCTATGAATTAAATGTTTTGCGCACATGATTTATAGGTAATTTATAGTTATTCTTGTGAATTTTGATGTAACTGCTAAGATAACTGCTTTCAATATTCTAGCATGTATTTCAATGGGACAGTACTGATTTGCCAAAGTAAAGTTTGTTTTTGAATATTCGATCTCTCCTTGTTAAACTACTAGCATGAATAGCAATTAAAACAATTACTACTATAAACATGTATTGTTTTTGGATTATGCTCTCACTATTATATAAAATGCATACCAACCTTACAATCTTTACCATGATCTCTGTAATTAGTGCCTGAGGTGTTTAGAAAATTGAAAATGCATTATTCCTACATACTATATAGCATCTTATGATCTCACACCAATGTATCAGGTAATGTGATGCCATAAATTCCTACAAAAACTGCATAAGTCATGAAATTGTGAATCTCAGCATTACATATCATACACTATAATGTCTTCTATCTACCTGCAGGTGAGAAGAGCTGACCCTGATATAATCACAGGTATGACTCACAGGCCAGGTATAGTGGGCTACTGGTACCAGGAAGGGAACTATGTCATGAGAGAGTTTGTGTGCCCCATCCTTGACATTGTGCTGGAGTGGAGCCAATATCACTGGTTGTGGTACGTCATGGGTAATTCAGCATTCCTAGCCAGAGATGATCAAATCTCCAAGTAAGTTACTGAAAACATCTATATTTAATTACAGCTCACAATTGTGAGGTAGAATAAGTAATCAGGGGGTTCATAATCAAATGTTTGAAACCATTGATATAATGATTTCACAGTAAGAGAACAGTGGACTTGTTGAACAACACTTTTTGTACCTCTACGTTTCCACTTGGGTTCCACTGTGTTGTGCATGCCATTGAGCATGCCATGTTGTGTAAACCATATAGAAGTTGCTATGGCCTAATATTTACATGTTGGTTTGCATATACTGATGCCATATGCAATGATCTTATAAGTTATTCATCTAGCAAATACCTATTCCTCCTTAATCCCATAGATCACAATGCAAAGATCTTTTGACTAAAGCAATTGTATCTTTAGAAGCATGTATTGCTGAACAGAAAAGTGGACAAATCAACCTTTTCTCTATTTTCAGGAGATTTGTGAACTTTTGGAAAGAACGAGGTATTAGAGTTGTTGTGTGGACTGTGAATGACCCGCATGAAAAAGAATACTATTCTCAGGTCCTTAACATTGCCTACATAACTGACACGCTGAAGTAGCCTATATCCCTGACACACAGAAGTAGTTTACATCTCTGACACTGAGGTAGCCTACATCACAGACTCACCAATGTAGACTACATAATTGACACGCTGAAGTAGTTTACATCACTGACACTAGAAGTAGCTAGAAGTAGCCTACATCACCGACACATTGAAGAGCTTGGTGGCACTATAGTGTAAATTAGTCCCTTTGTAACAGGCAATGAGTACTTTGATTTTAGCATTAAGGGACTGTTAGATCTTTTTGGTACAAGAATATTAATAGTATCTGTTTAATACTAGTACTAGGCTAATACAGCTGATGTAGTATATAGGCAAACAAAACAGCTGTTTAAATGTAAAATTTAACACAGCTGTTTTAGTATATAATCTAACAGACATTTACACTTTACAATTAGAATATCACTAACAGTACATATGCAATACATTCATTAGTTTTATTAGAAGAGTTGTGAACTCTAGTGAAAAGCACTCAATGCTTCCAAATTATATCAACCACTAGTATTAATCAATATATATTAATTATATTAATATTAATCAGATATAATATTAATATATATTATATTAAAATTAATCAATCTTGACACTGATGACTAGTATTGTAGAATGTACAAGTAAGTCAGCCAAGGGGGTCAGAATAGATCATTCCAAGTATACAATACATGCACAATATATGAGATTATAATGATAATGATATACTATGAGGTAAAATTACATGCACTCTCAGACACACAGGAGTATCTAAATTGTGTATTGTTTTCATTAACTGTTCCATTTCACTTGTTAAATTGTTTATTGAATAAGAATTATATTCTATTATATAATTAATAGTGTACAAACAACAACTTAACAATGTGTAACACATGGTAATAATACTGTTTTATGAAAGTGAATGTTTCCTGTTTTAGCAGAAAGTCGTTTATGCCTTTTTGGCCTATATAGCAGTCTTTGAATGGGCTCATCTTTCCATTATTTTGGACTACAAGTTCTCATACACATTTTATGTAGAAATTAATCTAGCATAATATTTTATATTGTACAAAAAATTTTGGATTAATAAATATTATATTTAATTTGACATTCACACTTCCAACCAGCTTTGTTTCATTCAACCCATAGGGATAGTATATCAACTGATGTTTTTGTGAAATATTTTTACTAGAGCTAGAGGTAAGTTTTTAGTATCACTCTCATTCTTGCTGCTTGATACCTCAGGATATTCAACAGCAGCCTGATACTACCTAGAGTTGTTGGAGCAAGTTAGCCTTACCTTATAATTTCCCTGATAACAAAACAATTCTAGAGCCCTCCATTCAGTTGACTGTCAAAATTATATCCTCCCACTGTAAACCTCAACCATAAGAATATAATTTTAACAGTCAACCTCAAGATAGGTCAACAATCGTATATTACCCAACTGTTATAGGCTTTATTGATTGATAACAGAATATCATTATGTTTATTGATTCATAAAATAGAAGCTTTATTTTACATATACAAGGGATATGTACATTATTATTATAGTTTATGACTCACTCCTTCAACAAGAAATTCTTTACATACCAACTATAAACAAAATGTTCATGTAGTGGAACTCATCACTTCAATATTCAGTCAATTTGTTTCTTGACAACATGAAAATATGAGTTTAAAATATTTTTAAGCTACCAATATATATATATTTGATATATAATCTTTATCAAAAACAAGTCATTTGTATTTCATATAATGTCAACAGAGCAGTGTATCTACAGGGTGTCCCATAAGTAATGATAATTATGCTCTAAAATGTTTATTTGATAAGTAAACAATATGAAATTCACACAAATAAAAGATTAAGATGTAAGCTTCATTTTGCTATATTGCATTTATTACATAACACAGAAGTGTCAAAGCTTCAACAATACTCCCGAATGACTACTTTATATACCAACCCTCTGCAGAACACATATAGGTAACTATGGCAACCATAAATAGAGTGTTGTGTTTAGTGATAAATGTGATATACATAGCAAAACAAAGCCTACACCTTGATCCTGAATTTATGTCAATTTTATATGGTTTCCTTATCAAGTAAAAAAAAGTCATTACTTGTGGGACACTCCGTAGTTGGTGAAAATAAAAATTATTTTTGTTTGATTTTTTGTTTGTTTGACATCTGAGAAATGTCATGGAGTAAAAACAGTAAATTTTTGACATATGATTCACTTTGACGTAACAAAAACATATATATTGCAGTGTTAGAAATACGTGATTCGGGATAAGAAACAATTTTTTTCACTTTTGTATTCCTCAAATTAAGCATTATATTTCTAGTCGTCTCTCTTAAATTTACATATATACATATAACATACAAGGGTTCTTGCACAAATGTAATGGGCTCCAGACTAAACACAATGTAAATATCAAATCAACACTTATTTCAAACATGGAGCCCATAATATCTCCAATCCCTTGACATGGACTTACATTTGCTGGCAAAATATGGATTCGTATGTGACAGTGCATTTAGCTTTGGCCAGGTACAATCAAAACTAAGGCCTTTGAGTTGTTCTCCTTATATGATATATTCTTGGCAATAAATATTGTTGTCTTTGTTAATATATAATACCTTCATATCTACATTGCAGCATCTTATGCCAACTATGATATTTACAGTAATAAAATACACTGTACATACTGTAAATACTTTTTCAACCCTTGTAAAATACACTCTCTTTGCTGTCTGTAAATTGTTTTTAATGCATTTACTATTTTTGCAGCGTAGGGATACATAAAAATGGGAATTTTGAAGTAGTTGCATTCTATAATTTCTAGCTAAATGGAAGGAGATGGGATTAGATGAAAAATACATGAGGCTATGGTTATTTTGAGTTATTTTCATTGCACTCAATTGATAACATTGGACTGTATATACACATATGTTACAATGCAAAATATGTGCCACAATACAATAGAAGTGCAAGATGTTACTGCATTGGACTGTATATACATTACAATGTAATAAATGTGTCACAATGCAATAGTATGAGACTGGAAGTACATTAAGTCATTACTTCACTCGACATTGTTATTAATAAGTTTTCCTTGGTAAAAATATAAACAGATGAATGTTACATGAAGTCAACATTTGGTCAACACTGGGTCAAGATTTACATTCATTTTTTATCTTTGTACAATGTTTTTTATTTTTAATAAAATAGATGTGTACAATTCTATGACAAAATAAAACATATACCTGTAAAAGAATAAAAGTATGATTTATCTGGATATATCTCTGATCAACTTAAAACTCAAAAATGTGCAAACTGTGGCATAGAAATAAAATATCCACTGAAATACCATTTCATGAATACAGTGTAAAATCATCAATTTCCCATTTTAACAAAACAATATAATAGGTTTTGGATATTAAAATGGAAACATAAAATGAATCTCGTGTAATCAACCAAGACAGTTCCTTATTAGAGTTGAGAGGTTGTCAATTTAAAAATTGAATAAAATAAGATTTAAACTTATGCCATCCACAGGTTGTCTTTAAGCTGCAATTCAACATTTTCAAATCATATTCAACATGGATGCATATTTTTCACCTAAAACATCAGCTTCTTAACTGTTTCAAATAGAACTAAAGTGATCTCCAAATAATTCGTATAACTGTAAAGAACACATTAAACATTGTATTAAGATGATTTATGTACAATATATACTGCAATGTGTTGATGTCTATGAAACTACATCCGTTGTATTTGCATTGAGGCCTCATTTTACAGCAACAATAAAATAATATGTAACATTATAGTCATAATTCTATAATGAAGTTTCATAGAGTAACATTCTTGTAAGTTTCTGTACAGACTATACACATGAGTACATAATGAATCATTGAATATTATTTAGATTATAGTTTTTGAATATTTGATCTAATTACCAAGGTGCTAGCAGCCAGTTTCACCACCAGGTGGCTAATTGGGGTCACAACATGGCAGACATGATTGGTGGATCAATTTTCATCCAACTTATTTGAGCTTTATAAATGAACTATTTAAAATATATTCAGTAAAAGAAATGATCGTCTGTTCAGTAAAAGAAAAGATATTTAAATTTTGGTGATTTTATAACATTGACCTAGAAATCATATTTTCAAAAACAAAAATTTCAAAGTTGATCAACAATCTTTCAATAAAACTTTCACTTTTACTCAATTTCGAATAGCCTATTTAGAATGAAAATTAAGCTTATTTCTACTTGGAGCATAAATTACTTCATTCCTTTCATATTAATTTTTGGAAATATTTACATTCCTTGTCTGTGAGGCCATTCCATTGTCTTACAAATGTTATATATATATACTAGTAGATCTTTTGGCACAAGCAACACCAAACTATACCACCACTGATTTGAGACTTTTCTATAAACTGAAATCATCAAGTAGATCGTGGCTTACATCAATGGCTCTTCTGAACATTCTGTCATTTACAATGTCGCTATTAATCCCATCAGTCACATTCTGTATCTTAACACGTGCTACTAATCCGGTATTCATGTATCTAAAAATTGACAGAATACTACTTAATAAGCTGTAGTATTAGAATACATCAGGCTCTGTCTGTATAATTCTCAGGGCTGGGTCATAGTTTCCTGCCAGGTAGTAAACATCAGTATTATCCCAAGTAGGTCCACAGATCTTCTTGCGCAGTTGATACTGTTTGAATTTCAACACTTCACATTTGTGGGATATTGTCTGAATGTCATTTTCATCCATATGAGGGGATTCATATAAAGCTCCCTGGAAGAACAAACAAATACAATGCTAAAAATTCTTATCTTTTCATAGAATCTAAGTACAGAGATGTTAAGGAAAACAATCACTTTAAAACTGCCATTCCTCAAATATGGTGCAATGTAAAGATTTGGTTCCTAAAAATGAGAAGACATTTTGATACATCATTTTTGCAGTTCTTCTGCAATTTAAACTAAAACAAGGCATTAACATGAAAAAATTTACCACTTGGATACAATTACCCTTGTGTAAAAAATGTTACTGATGGTTAACACCAACACTGAACCCTTGCACTAAAATGGTAGCTACAATAGCTTCATGATTGTGACAAATAAAACATGTTTGCTCAAATCACTTTTTTCCAAAAGATTTCTCATTTTCAATACTTTGGGACAGTACTAATTTTAGGGCAGAATTCCTGCTTGAATTGCTTTATTTCTAAGAGTATAATACCTCTAAATCTGACAACTTGCGTCCTCCTTTGGTTTCCTCAGGGTGATAAAACCACTTTACACGCACAACCATATTGCCACCCCAACCTTCCCAGAATCCCTCAATTCTGCCTATATATGGAAGATGTGCTCGTCCAGTAGACAAAAACACTGCACAGTCTCCTACATTCAGTGTCTCAGGCCCCCGTTTTATGGACTTGTAAAACTCCTTCTTGGCCTTGCCCTTCATACCAGGACGTTTAGTGCATGGACCTAACCACTCCCACAGGCGTCTCTGTTCTACATTATACACTGGAACAAACACAGGTTGAGATCGTTAAGAACACATCTTTTAAAAGGTTAACTTGAAGTACCTCAGTCTAAATACTCAATTCTGACTGTCATGAGATGACATTGACAAATGAATGTAAAATATTTCCAAGTAAGAGAATTCCCTGATTTCATAATATTATGATGAAATGAGACAGCTGAGGTGAAGTAACTAGTAACAAAATTGAAAACAAAAGTACTGGAACATAAATTTAAAGAACTTAAAGCAAACTAAAAACATTTTTAAGAAATTTGCAAAATGATAAAAGTTAAAATTGGGTGAACAATGATGACTAAGAATTTGGCTGCAAAATATTAAAGCAATTCACCTTCATCATGTTAAAGTAATTCACCTTTATAATTTTAAACCAACTCATGTGGAGTTACGGACCTGCAAAATGTTGCAATTTACTTGCACAATATTAAAGTAAATCACCTGCATAATCTTGAAGTAGGCTAACTCACTCGTATAATGTTGAAATAACTTAATTGCATAATATTTAAAGTAACTCAGTTATAATTCTAAACCAACTCACCTGCATAATGTTGAAGCAACCTACTTGCATATAAAGTAACTCATCTGCATAATGTAAGAGCAACTCATCTGCATAATGTTAAAGCAACTCACCTTCATAATGTAATAACTGACTCAATGTTGAAGTAACTCACCTGCATTATAATCCACTAACTCAGACTGGTCTTTTTGTGGGCTTTTTTGTTGAGGTTCATCAAGCTGGTCTGACATTTCATTGGTTTTCATAGTAACCTTATGTCTATTATCACTAGAACAATCACTATCACTGTCATCATCTGAACTTGATGAGCTCCCAAATGAGGATGATGAACTAGAACTAGTTGAACTACAATCGGATGAATCAGAATCATCATCAGAAAGTTCAGAATTTCGGATTTTGGACATGGAATCGTGATTATTGGATTTCGTTGGATCAGATTCTGAAGAATTTTTCAATAGGTCATCACCTACTAATAAATCTTTATCTCTATTAAAGACAAACTTAGCAGGCTGTGGAATGTGTCGTTTTCTTTCAGAGCTTCTGTCTCTGGCCTTATTTTGATCCTTAGATTTCCTACGATGTGGCTTTGGCCACAATCTGTCAGACTCTGATTTGTCACCAAATAGTCTCTCTTCCTTAGATTCAACTTTGCTTCTATCTTCCATAAAAACATCATCATTTGTCTCATCTTCTGAATCATTCTCATCAATGGTGTCCATATCTGTTTTTGCACGTTTAGGGGGTCTTCCTGGGCCTCGTTTTGACTTCTCATACTGTAGTTTATCCTCTATAGCCTGGTATCTGGTGAGTGTATCTGAAACAGATGGTTTGCGCTCCTTGATCTCCGCCAGAAGGTCTTCAGATGCTGTTCGGCGACGACGTTTCCCAATGATATCCAATGGGTCAGGATTTTCAGCTGCAATAGTGAGAGTATGTTGTTTTACTTTAAAGCTGAGGCCAACAGTGGAAATGTGCTATAACAGCTTACAATGAGACATACACAATTCAGAATGAATACAGTTCAACAAGAGAGATCTTTGTTCAAAGTAAATGAATATTATATAAAGTGGACTTATGGGATTGATGTAAGTAGAGATTGTTAACACTGCTGACCTCAAATATATGAATGAATATGATATGAATGAACCAAATTGAAAACACAAAATGGAAACTAAAACTAAGGAAGGAGGGGAAGGTATACTCTAATCCACAAACAAATCAAGTAAATCATATTTCTCCTCTGTACTTAAATCCAGATTGAAGTATTTAGACTGAGGTACAAAAATACCAATCCTAAAGAAATATCATTTAATAAGATGGCCCAAGCAAGAGGACTTAATTTTAGGATTGCACACTGACATCATGCACAAACAAGTCTAAAAATCATCCCACCAGGCTTGCCTTAATTGCAGAGTACTTACAAACAATAGGCATGTCTTGAGGCAACATTCTGATGTGTGCAATAGGAATTCTACCAGAGTCTCCATCATCAAACTCCACTGGGATCAAGTTCTTCTTGGCATGAGGATTTGGGCTCACTGTAATGCAACATATTGCAAATTATAACACTGTCACATGTGATTTATCAATTAAGGGATTGGCTTTCTCCTGTCCCAAGGATTTACATTTAATATTAACATTAAAAATACTTTGTGACTTATATTTTCATTTATCTTTATATCATATTCTGTGAGTTTTGGTAAATAAACTGCATTAAATTGGTCATATAGTACAACTTGATAATGAAAACATACAGTTTTGCAAATGTGATAGGAAGGGGCTTTCCAAAATTAAGTGAACTTATGACGCTGACTTACATTTCGCTACTGTCCCCGGGTAAAGACAACTAAACTGCTGACTCCAGTAGGCACACACTCTTCTCCCCTCTGGTAGCTGACTCCTGTGTGTGGGCTTCACATCCATGATCTAAACACAAGGTACCACTTTATCAATGACATTACATATATCAATGGTAGCATATATCAATTTTACATCTATTTTATGTACTCTTATCTTATCTCTTATCTCAAAACATGACAATCAAATATTATATTTACACAAAGGAGTTTAGTGATGTGAATCACATCCTGTATGATACTCAATTTGAAAATGTATGTTTGAATTTACATTAAGTTAGATATACATACAGCAACTCTGAGTAGTTCCTCCTGTGACATAACATGTGGTCTGCCTCCCCTCTCCCCACTGATAACAATCCCATAGACATCAGGGGGCTCAATGGCCCTCACACGACCCTCATAGAATAAGCCATCTTCAAAGTGCAACACACTTAGACAATCTCGGAGTTCATCCTTCTGGATTATGCATGACCGTAGCTCTAATGAACACAAATGCATTGTGGTGACATTCTGCTATGACATATACATTATAAGTACACAATATAAGTCCATCAAAGTCACTTTAATTTTCACAAATCTTCAATTTCCATGACTGAACTAATCGAATTATTATTGAAAATTAAATGTTAATTTCATTATGGTTAACCCCTTACCTATCTAATGAAAAATGAAATGATGATTTGCATTAACTTGAATTTGTCATTTCACAAAAGAAATTTTGATATACCCCTTTCCTTTTACAAAAATGAACTTCAATCTTCCACACCTTTTCAGAATTTGAGATTACCGAATTTGAGATGAAACTGTGTTACCTTGTACTGGAGGTCTGTTCCTGAGGGAGCTGAGAGGTAAATCATCACTACTGGAGGAGTCTGCGTCCAATGACACGGACACTTTGCTCACAGACTTCTTACTGCTACACTTGCTACCCACGCTACTCTGTACAGAGAAATAACGCTTAGTGAAGAATTACTGCTACACTTGCTACTTACACTGGTTTATGACTAGGAGGATTGGCTCCTAGTGTTCCAACTTGATATTCTGCCATATATGGAGATGTTGTGATTACAAAATTCAAACAGACGCCATTTTGTTCACTTCAGAATTTGAATTTTCAAACAAAAAATTCCAAAACACACAAGAAGGGATCCAGATATTAGTTCGACTCGAATCTCTAGAGGACTTATTATTATGAATTGATAGTCAGTTTTAATGTCAGAAAATAACGACATTCTGACATTTTCACTGTTACAAAATATTGAGTTGCATACCTGGGAGCCAATCCACCTTGGGTTTACGAGCATTAAATCCTCCGATACATGTATTTGTAAAAAGGAAATATTTGAGAATATAAACTTTTTAATGATATTAAAATTACTCATATAAAACATTATTATTGCACCTTAGAGAGTGAAGTTATGAAGTACATTTTGTTTCAAGTATATTCTGCAGCTAACGTACCCCTTTGCTAGAGTTCCTGTCCCTCTCTACTTTCTGTTTGGAATATTTTTTCTTAAGTTTTTTTGTCATTTCTTGTACGCCTTTCACTCGACTGCTTGTAGTTTTTATCTTCCATGCAGGTGATCGTGAATTTTTCTGTGCAAGTGCTGCCCCCATGGCACTGTTGTACATTTTAGGGGGTGAAATCTGGGGGGTGGAGGCGTCACTTAGGAAAATACGCTCACTTCTCCGTCTCATCCATTCCTCATTTAGTGGAATGTGGGTTGCAACTTTAGCCTAAAATAAGAAAATATCCCAGATGCATTTTTTTGAAATTGATTGTAACTGATTTATCAAAATCAATTTCAAAATAATAATTTTGGAATGGTATTATTTCCTAATATAAAAAGTAAGAGTTTTTGAGTTTTCGAATTCAATTAAATTCCAATACATTGCGATAAGAATATTCATGGGTTAGGGTAGCCTACCTGTTCAGGTGAAGTGTTGGTATCAGATGTGTTTTTATCGTCCCAGTTATTACTTTCCTTCTTTCCATTATCGCTTTCTAAAAATATGATTGTTTTTCATTATATATATTCATTGTAATATACAGGGTGAGCCAAAAAAGGTAACCAAAATAATTCTTAACTCAATCATCTGGTTTGGGTTTTAAGTCATATTTGGTACAACTGAACCCTGTTCAATGTTCTTTCATTCTAGTAATATGCATTGGTCTTATCAAATGGTCAAAATATTATGGCCATTTTACAAAACACGCTTCTAATGCCAAAACTACCAAAATCACCAAATATGAACCCCCGGAAGACATTGGGGCCATTTCAAAGATAATGTGTAAACTAACAGCCTGGAGGCATCATCAGAGTTGAAACAAGAAACTAGATGGAAAACAAGTGAGTGATTGCAAAAGCTCACCATGTGAGCTAATGAGAGCCATTACACAATATATCTGTAAGAGTGTAATCAGAAAACTTCCCCTAATGCGTTCAAGTTTGCCTCCGAATACAAGATCGGCATTTTGACCACGTTTTGTAAAATGGTCATAAAAATCTTCACCATTTGGAATAGACCAATGAAACTCGGTGGAATAAAAGAACATCGAACAAGGTTCAATTGTGCCAAATATTACTTAAACCCATACCAGATGACTGGGTTATTAAGATTTGTTTGGGTTACCTTTTTTGGCTTACCCTGTAGACAGAGAAAGCAAGTACAGGGTGAAGAAAATGTTTTCCACAGTGCATCTTTATCTTAGGATATCAACGTTAATAGGTGTAAGGAGTGTAATCATTTTTCACCCACTCTGTATTAGAAAGTAGTACCACTGTATATATTCACCAGACACTTGTGATAAAATGTTTTAATTATCACAATTACACGTTAAGAAGTGAGAGTTGAATATAAGGTAATATTATATTGCATAACATCTATAATACGAGTTATAAAAGGAAATAAAAAAATATGAAAAAAAAGTATATCCATCTTCTAATCTTATATTATTATTTAAAATTATTAACCGCCCAAAATATTGTACATGGTATATGAGACATAAGAAAACATTGTACACATACATGTATGTGCTTCAAGTAGTCAAATGGCTAACAGCTTTGTCTGATATTTCTTGAATAGTCCATGGTTATTTAAATGAACCATGAACAGTACTCTGATGTATGCATTATTACTGTTACTCTATGATAAAGTAAACTTGCTGATTACCTGAGTCTCCCTGCTCAGAAGTCAGTTTCTTTGGCCTGCCTGGCTTGCGCTTGTCACTGTTACTCAACATGGGCTTCTGTTTCTCACTACTAGTTGAAGTGGTCTTGGATTGGGGAGTAGACACTTTGTCATTGGCTGAAAAGCATTTGATCACTTTAGGCCATTCAAAGTTAATTAATCGTTTAACCTACTGTTAAGTGGCAGAATTTGTAAGGGAGGTGAAAGGGAAATGATCAAAAAACAATAAATAAAATAATTTCAGCATGCTACTTTTCTTAATATAATAAACATACATGTTGATTTATGTGTCATACTCAGATATTTTGCCATCAGCTTAAGAAGTGACATCAAAGGTCCCCTTTATTCAGAGAATAATAGTTCTCTGCATGATTTACCAACATAAAGCATTTAAAGAAACTGATAGAATAAGAAGGTCTGCGTTAAATATACATTTGAAAGGATATATCAAAGACAATATTAAAACTAATAAATGTGTAGTTTGCAATTCACGAAATTCCTACACTCCGAAAGATATAATTTTTCTGTTTTAATTCTTTTTACCACATTTACAAGAAGACTTCTAAAAATATTAGGACTAGTGAAAATGCAAACCTTACACTTACAAAAATTTCAGAAAACTAGTCTTGATCTTCTTAAGGAGGGAACATGTATATTGAACAAAAGTATTTAACTTTGATTGGCCCTGTGAGTGCAGACATTTTGATCATACAAAGATGCAGTGTATTGTGTCTATGGTAAAGATTCCTCAATCACTACTGCTACTGACTTTTCTTGATCATTACCTTTTGTTTTCTCCTCTGTCAACTTAGGCTTCTTTGGCTTAGAAGGGGTCTTCTTCTTAGGAGGGCCCTCAACTTCATCATCATCAAATAAGAATCTGACATCTTCTGAAAAACAGATGAGTCAAAGTTTAGCTTGTATTCATCAATGCAACGTTAGACTGTTGGCTACCGGATTAACCCACTATTTTATGGGTAACTCATTTAAACACCTGCCACTATTCCATTTTTATTTAAACGAGTTGGTGATAAAATAGTAGGTTAATCCGGAATCAGATTTTAGTGGTAATAATATAGCACTTTTCATTAAGTAGTTCAACTAATGACTGAATCTAGTCAAAATCCAACCAAATAAAGGTTCATTTGGATTACGTTAGTTCAAAATATTGTGCCCAACAAGGTTTCAAAAAGGCCACTTACCAACTTCTGAATCTGATGAAGAAGCAGAGTCTGAACTTTCCCATTTTCTCTTCTGAATTAGCTTTGTACTCTTGACCTTTGTGTTTGTAGGCCTCTTTTTGGACTTACTCATTGTTGTATCTTTGGATTGGTTAGTTTTCCTGGGAGTATCATGCTTCAGTTTCCCTTTCTAAAATATGGGTTGAGTATATATAGTTCTACATTGTATATTTATCTTTTTTTAAAAAGTAGTTGTTTTTATGTTAAATTAACAAATTGATTTTGTTTTGCAATATTTCGATTTATTCTTTAAATCTTTTTCAAGCAAAAAAAAAAAAAAAAGATTTAAAGAATAAATCGAAATATTGCAAAACAAAATCAATTTGTTATCTTTTTTTAAATATAAATGACATTTAACTGCATAGTAAGGCTTAAACAGCCAACAGATTTTTTGCTTATTCCATCCTTATATATGTGAGTGGGTTATTTATGTATTACCTGATCTAGTTGGACATTAGAGTCCTTGGGTTTTTCCAGCTTGGATTTCTTAGTAGAGATGGAGTAAAATGGTCGTTTTTTAGGTCTACCAGGCCCTCTACTTTGACCTCTCTTGGATTCCTTGTCACTGGAAATATATGTATATAATGCAATTATCATTTCTCATTGAGTTTTTGTAATTCATTGTTCACTTTAATTTCACCCAATTAGCTGTCTTACATAAGTTCATGTGGGCAATAAAGCTAACATTTCATTAACATGCAAAATGTCCCCACCTGCCATTGGTTAAAGCATCACCAACCGCCAAATGGCAAACACAATCAACAAAAAAAGTTGGAGACTATAACAATATGTCCCCACTTGAGGTGGTGGCTTGATAAGAAAAACTGCAGATTGCTTCATATTTACCTGGATTCTCTTCGATTTTTGATTGAGTTCAATTTGGACAGTTGACGTTGTTTTTCCTTATATCGCTTCTGAAGTTCTGCTAGCCTCATTCTCATTTCAAGCTCCATGGCATCCATTCCCTCGGAACCTTCTATGGAAAGAAATAAGCAAAAATCATTATGACCCACTGTGGTTAGAATTTTTCATCTTTAAAAATAATTTGAGATGTGAGATTTAAGTCAAGGGATGGATTTTGTTTAATACAGACTAATCTTAAATCATTTCATACAGTATTCATATCATATGCTAACTAGAAAAACAGCAACTCCACGGAGTAGCAAATCCCACCGAACGGCAGTTGAGTTACCAAAGATTACGAAAATGAAAAATGGCAGCCATTCTAAAGATCAGCCGCCATCTTAAAAAAATTTTCTTGAATAGAGCTACTGTGTTTCTAGGCATCAGAATATAAAATTTGAACCAAATCTGTTCACTGGTATTTGACTTATCAAAGATTACGTTTTTTCTTATGAAAAATGGCTACCATTTTGAAATTCAGCCGCCATCTTGAAAAAATTTTCTCGAACAGATCTACTGTGTCCCTAGGAATCATCATCTAAAAAATGAGCCAAATCTGTTCACTGGTATTTGAGTTATCAAAGATTAAGTTTTTTACGAAAAATGGCGTCCATTTTGAAATTCAGCCGCAATCTTGAAAATTCTTTCTCAGACAGATTTCCTTTGCCCCTAGGCATCATCATATAAAAAATGAGCCAAATCTGTTCACTGGTATTTGAGTTACCAGAGATTATGTTTTTTTACGAAAAATGGCCGCCATTTTGAAATTCAGTGGCCATCTTGAAAATTGTAACTCAAACAGATCTACTGTGTCATTGGCATCATCATATACAATTTGAACCAAATCCGTTCACTGGTATTTGAGTTATCAAATATTAAGTTAGCCGCCATCTTGAAAATTTTTACTCGAACATATCTACTGTGTCCCTAGGCATCAGCATATAAAATTTGAACCAAATCCGCAAACTAGTATTTGAGTTATTAAAGATTACATTTTTTACAAAAAAAGGCGGCCATTTTG
The DNA here is from genome assembly GCA_903813345.2 of Owenia fusiformis. NCBI lineage: Eukaryota > Metazoa > Annelida > Polychaeta > Sabellida > Oweniidae > Owenia > Owenia fusiformis. Next base: position 14,383,931 of record CAIIXF020000009.1, on the reverse strand, counting down.
AATTCAGTGGCCATATTGAAAATTCCTTCTCGAGCAGAGGTCCTACACCCATAAGGCATAAGCCTATAAAATTTGAATCAAATCCGTGAAACGGTATTTGAGTTATCGCCCGCAACAAACAGACGGACGGACAGACGGACGAACGGACGGACGTCATTTGTTGTTGCTGCATTAGATTCTTCTTTCATTGTCTTCTTACTTTACAGACGGCTTTCCTATATCCCTCTCGAACTTCGTTCGGTGGGATAACTAATGCATGTTAAATAGTATAAACATTTAGCTTATTTTAACAAATCTAAAGAATGTCGATTATAAATGGTATAAATTGATAAATTGTTATCAACATTACATAATAAGAAGCATCACATGACAGCAAATGTTATGCTACATGCTACGTGCAACTAGAAAATGGCATCTCCTCGGAGTAGCAAATCCCAGCGAACAAAATATTAATCTGTGTGTCGGATACAATATTTACCATCTACTCTATCCTTGATCTGTCGATAATAAAATATGAACGTTGGAGGTCGCCATTTAGGTGTATCAAAGGCACAAATCATAAAGACAATACAACATATTTGATCTAATATAAAATGTAACCCTACATGTGTACTTTGATGAGGTCTCTAAATTATAGCAATTCCCACTTTAGGCGCCCATTTTGAATTTTCTGAGGCACAAATCAGAAAAAACAATGGCATAATTGTGATCTATACTCTCAAATTCCTTCAATTTGAGTATAATAAAGCCATACTTTGAAGAGATCAAGAAATTACAGCAAAATCCCACATTAGGCAGACATTAAGAATTTTCAGAGTCTTTGAAAAACAATAAAATATTTGCAATCTACTCTAAATTGCCTTTCATTTAAGAACAATAAAGGAATTACTTCTATTCAGATCAGAGATCTCAAAATTAACAAAAATTCCTGTTTTCCTGACCCTCATACTCAGGCCCTAGGGGTCTTGCCAAAAAACATGGAATGCAAGAACAGATATAATTAAGACTATAATAAAGACTAATACTCATTAGTTTTGTTAGAAATGAAAAATTCCAGCCAGTTTCAAAGCAAGGGCCATCTTTCACATACAACTATTTACCAATTTACGTCTTTTCACGAAACATGAAGACAAATGGACAAACTGACTGACGGACAGAGGGCTTCACTATATCCATACCGAACTTTGTTAGTTGGGATAACAAACTTGGCACAATACAAATGTACAATAGGGGAATGGTACAATAAACACAAGGTGACATGGCAGGTACAATAGGTACTAAAGGTACTACAATCACAACAGGGCATGCATGATACAATAAATACACTAGATAAAATGCATGCAGAGTATAGTAGTGAAGGTACCTGACTGACACCGGACTGTTGGGGAGTACTGACCAAATGATTCCTTTTTCAGAAAGCTGGTGATGGGCTTTGACAACTTCCTCGGCAGTTTGATCCTTTTTGCTTGATTTGTTTCTGTCATCTTGGATTTCTGTGGTGATTCAGACTCGGCAGATCTTTTCTCACAGAGGGCGCTGAGGAGCTCAAGGCCATCTGCTGCATCCATAAACTGGTTGTCAAGGCCACTGATTTCTGGAGATATCATGCTCCCAGGAGAAGTCATTTCTTCCGTTTTCACTGAGACTGGAGTGAGCAGAGTTGATGAATCTGCTTTAATGGAATGTCTGTGTGAAAAATCATTCATATTGTCTACTAGATTATGGGACTTTTCTCCACAACTGTCTCTGGAAATCTGTCGATTAAACTCACTGGTTTTTTGAATATCCAATAACATGTGTGCACTTTTGATAGTGTCATCATCAATATCCTTTGTGGTTTCTACATCATTTTGATTAACTTTGCTATGAAGACTCGCACTGTCATCTCTTTCAGCAGTTTCAATTTCATTCACCTTTTCTACATTTTCATTACCACCATTAATCTGTTCCTCTACAGTGTCACTGACTGAAGCAGGGGTTTCCTCAACATGAGATTGCACATCAACTTTAGGCTTAACATCCTGAATAACTTCAGATTTTGTAGAGCCCACTACTGCATTAACAACATTATCCTCCTCAGTCTTAGAGCCCACATCTAATTCAGTTTTTACTTTTTCTTTGATTGGAGATATTTTTCCTGCCACAGTCATTTTGCTAGTTGCAGAAGTGGTTGCAACTGATATAGGAGAAGTGCCACGACTTTGAAGACCAGATTCGCATTTGACAGATGGCGTTTCAGGTAATTTAGTTGGTGGTTTCAGCCCTGGGATAGGTGGCATTATATCAGGGTCAAATGCCAGATATGGAATGTTTGAGGGTGGATAGGGAAATGGATATGAATGTCCAGGGAGGGGGATTGGTGGAAGGAATGGCGCAGCAGGGGGCTGCTGCGCAAGTGATACAACAGCTGGGATAGGTAGCTCCTGTTTTACAGTTTTTGGAATCATTGATGTGGCTACAGATTTAGAATTTGTAGTTGATGTTGTAGTTTGTTGTGTTGTTGTAGTTATACTGCGTGCTGTTGTTGTAGAGTTGTGCTGGGATGTTGTAACAGTGTCCTTTACCTCTTGTTTTACATTCAGGTCCTGGAAGTAACCATTAGTTGCTGTCATTTACAAATATAAAATATATCTGAATCAGAGTGTTTTATGCAAATTATTCAATTTTATATTTGAAAACAATTTATATCGAACTTGCACCTATGCCTCGAAGCATATTCAGAACATTCTGGATCATTCTACTTTGATAATGTGGGTTTTGAATTGATTACAAAGCAGAAACCAAATGAAAGAGAGGACAATTTTGTAAGTTTTTCCGATAGCAGACTGATAAAGAGTTAAAAAACATGCATTTTTTGCCAATCATGCAGTTATTAGCTTAGTTGACTCACATGTGCAGCTTGTTGTTGGTGCTGGATCCTCTGATAGTGTTGTTGCATGGCAAGTACAAACTCTAAGTTCCTCTGCTGTTCCTGGTGCTGTAACGCATTCTGTTGGTGCTGCACCATGTACTGCTGCTGCAGGCCTGGTGCTGTACTGTATGGCCACATCCTACTAGCATCTAAGCTTTCTGCAAAATTCAACACCAAATAGTAAGAAGTATTAGATTTAGTCACTGTGAAGGGTTGAGCTGTGTACTGGCAGCAAATGAGAAGAGGTGTCACACCGAATCTACCCGAGATTCGGGTTGGAAGGCTTGGGTCAGGTCACAAACAACTACTTACCAATTTTGGGTCGGGTCAGAACAACCAGGAATTTGTAAATTATCGTAAAATGCTTTATATTCCCAGCAAAAACTTCTAGCTATCTATTTCTTGAATACGTATAAATTAAGAACAGAAAATAATTTACAGTTTGTATCGTTTCTCCTTTATCAAAGCAACAATAATGCAGTAATGTATTCAGCCAGTCATTTCAGTTGCTAGTACTAAATTCATTTTTCTGTTTTCTTATGACTCGACCTGCACCCTTTTTTCTAACCCAACCTGACCCAAAGAATATCTGACCCATGACACCTCTACAAATTAATGAGGATCTCAGTTTTATATCAACATGTGAACTCTTCCACACTTCCACTCACTGGTCAATCCTAAGATTTCATGAAATTATTTTAATTTTTTTTATTATAGTACTATGTATATATATACACAACACGTCACAGCTGTTTCTTATCCAATATCAATATTGCATACTGGTATGTCTTTTTACAACTCAATCTGAATTTGATTTGACAATGAAATGAAATATCAACAAGCCCTGTTGGACCAAGCGTACAAAGCAATACTGTGGATTGGAATGCAACATCAGATCATCATCAATCATGTCAGTTATGCCTACACACTCTATTTCAGGCATAACAAAATACATTTATGGTTGGCAATAAATTACCTTCAGTTTGCATTTAACATCAATTTTATTGAATCAATATTCTGTGAGAAAAAGATACTTTTAGTTTAATTTCCATACCTATATTTGTAGGAATGAAGAATATCTGCCCTGTCATTGGATCCTGGGCAAGTTTAAATCCACCAGGTGGAGTAAATGGTAACCTTGTTGTGGGATCAACACCTTGTGCTGTACTAGGACTGCCATACTGGGGCAGCAAAGCTGGGTGGAGGAGAGACTGAGCACCTGCCCCAGGATAAAATGATGGAATCAAACTAGGGCGTATATCAGCACTGTCAGAGCTCCCTGGTGGCCATTGTGGGGCTGATGTAGTGCTACCACCTGGAAGTAATTCGTGTCAAATACAGTTGTTTTTCTCCTTTTGTGACCCTGTCTAACACTGATCAATCTCATTACTTCTCCAATATCAATTCATTATCTGAGTTGGAATTCCAGCCAAATTATCAACTGATTCCACCAGCTTTACCGCATTAATAAGATGGCCTAGTCAAGTTATAATTCAGATATAGAGTTCTTCCCTTACATACGATATTCAAAGAGTAATGGATTTAAATAATTAATTATTTTTGCAAATGAAATCAATGTTGTATTGTAATATATTGTATAACAATAATAATAGCAAGTTCATACCAGTGACAATGAGGTTAGAACTGAGGTCTGCAGTAAGGCTGCTACTGCTACTCCTGCTAGTGGGGGTCAGTAACTCCTTCTGATCTCTGGATAATAGTATAATATTGCATTCAATATTGTATTATAAGTAATGGCTGTTTTATAACAATATGAATTATTTGCATTGCCTTGTATTGTACTACTATTGTATTGTATTGCCTTACATTGCACCGAACTGGCTTTTTTATGTTATCATTGTATTGTATTGTCTTCATTTTAAATTGTTGTATCTACATGTCAAAGCATCAGAGGGATAATTTTTAAAACAAAATTAATTTCTGAGCCAGTCTGTACCTGTACCATTTTGTGCATTAATCAGCCTCTTTTGAGCATAAAATTTGGGCTATTTGCGGGCCTATCTATTTAATCATCATGAAATAAATTAACAGAATATAGGTAAACATTTTGGAGTCAAATGACAAAGAAGCCTAGCAAGTTTCATTCTAGTTCTGCTCACCTATGATGTTCTGTCCGATCTCTGTGGGAGCCATGGTCATGTGACTGGTCACGTGATCCTCGTCTAGAGCTGAGACCAGACAGGGAATGCTCCCCTTCTACTCGACCGTTATCCTTCTCTGAAAACAAAGTGGGAAAACCGTATAACTATCTCTTACTTTATCTGACTACATGTATCGTTAAACAAGTATAGTTCTATGCACATTACATAAAATGATGAAACAATTACAGCATGTATACAATTTGTCAATATAATTGTTAGTTTGCCTACTTCATATCAATCTCAATGATCTCAAATAAATTCTTCAGTCATCCTTTAATTGGCAAGCCTAACATATATGTATCTTATATGCATTAAACGCTTTCTCTGCATATTTTGCTCTGTGACATTAACTGGCAACTCAGTTAACTTTATATATTGTTAAATCATGCTGGTGGATGAAGGGGGGGGGGGGGGGCGGTGTGCTGAATCAGAGATATTATTAACACATTTTTATTTGCTAATTTTCAAACTGTGTGGATAATATGCCCAATAGGGTGTCATCCACTTTAATTTGTATTTCTATACTTTTAATTTTGGAAATAAATAAATAACATAACTAAACTGATTGGAGGATAGTAATACCTGTCTTTGTTTGCTGTCTTTGCCTGGCGACTGCTATTCCAACTGGAATACTTCCACTGCCTGAAGTTGTGAGAATATCTTCTGGTTTTTTCCCATCGCTACTCCTTGATTCTCTTTTGATAGGTCGTTTCTCCTCCTGCTTTTTGACAATTGGTGTTGCTCTTGCAGTTGACTTAGGTGTATGTGATGTCCCTGTTGTTGTGGTTGTAGTTGAAATCATTGTTGCTGCTTTAGACACTGATGACTCAGGCTTAGTTGCCTTAGTAGAGAGATCCACTACACCATCTGAACCTGCCGAATGTGGAATTGGGAGTGGTGGAGAATTCAAATACCAGTTAGTTTCAGCCAATCTCTTCCTCTGCTCCTCAGTCATCAGTCTAGGAGAGAGGCCCTCATAAGGGGAGAGGTAGCCATGTGCCGCAAGGGCATGGGACTGACCCATTTGGTAAAGCAGGCGCCTGGCATCCAGAGGGAGGGCCGTTGTCACCACAGTCTTAGAACCTGGTGAGAAACCAGTGTAGCTAGTTTCTAAAAACTTTGCTGATCCAGGTGGTTTTCCAGGATCTTGTGCAATGTCCCTATAGGGCATGTGTGGGGTGGAGGGGCTAGCATGGTTGGAACCTGGCCCTAAATGGCCTCCAGTTGCAATAGACAGAGGCTTCAGTTCACGACCAGCCTTTGCATCAAGTTTTGAGTCTGTAATTGGCATATTGTGAACACTTGATGGGGGAGAGGCGAGTTTATAAGAATCACTGGGTGTTCTCTTGAAGTGTCCCTTAGTATTGACTGTGGGAGAGGCAGCATTCTGGGCACTCTGAGGTGAGCCCTGGCTGCTCATACTGCAACTATCTGATTGGCTGGGTGAGTAGACTCGATATTTTCTCTCATCCCGGGACTTTGATTGCGACTGTGAGAGAGTAGGTGTAGAGAGCACTGGGCTAGGGAGGGTGCCCACCTCAGGGGTGTAGAGGGGGGCATGTACCCTGCGTCCTTCTAGTGGCCCCTCTTTGTTCTCCTGGGTGTAGGAGTACATCGCCTGGTACTGGGGCATCAGCAGGGTTGAAGCACCACTCATTGTTACAACTGCTTTAGAATCAACTGCTGTTGCAACTGAAAATAGAACAATATATTTTATTCCATTTTATGATAATGTATTTTAGCTTCAGAGTCCACTGCTTTTATTACTGAAATAGATTCTTAGATGATATTGTAGTTTAGGTTCAGACTCCACTGGTGTTATAATTGTCCTATTCGTTGTTCCTTCTTCAAAAGAGGAGACGCAAAAGATTTCCCTTATAAGGTCAGAATATTTCCAATGATGCAGTTCGCGAAGGAACCAATTCATACTTCCTTGATTTCAAATACCTGGGATTTTCACACCTATTTTTCAATCGATACATTCATTCATATCCCTGTAAGGGAGTACAGAAAAAATTGTCAGAAATGATTGATCTCCTATTAATCTTAATATAACAGATATTTTTTCATTGTTTTGATTCATAGCGTGGTGGAAACGATGATTGAAAAGTGAGAAAATATTCCAGAAGAAAGGGTCACGTGATCAGTTGACCAGTCGTCATATTGGAAAAAATAATTTCATTCGACTTTCAACACTTTCATTCCAATCTTACCGCACTCCAAACTGCAACATCGATGCAACAACAGAATTAAAGTACTCATCTTCAAATTGCATTTATTAGTTACTTTGAAAATCTACAAACAACTGAGCAGTTGACGAAAGGAGACGCGTAGCTATTATCTCAGTCAATCAGCTCAGTGTCCGGAAGCAAATCTATATACTCCTTTCCAAATTTTATTGTTCATTGTAAAAGCTTTTCTTGATTATACTCGGTATACTGACCATTAAAGCAATGACAAAGAACAATAGTTCTGATGGTGTCATTGTTTTATTTAGCGTGTGGGTGTAAAACAAAATTGTGCAATTAGTTTGATTTAGAACTTTCAGGTCATGCAAATAGCTATGCGAAATGTATTGTTGAAAAATATTGACCATTCAAATTTTGTCCATTGTGAGGGCTTATTTGAGGCCCATTTTGAAGTACATATTTTCGTACCTTGGTGATTAAAGCACTCTACTATACCTTGCATTTGGCTTTCATGAGCAACCCATTTGGCTTATTAGTAATGATTATGTATTTGTTTTTATTTGTCTGTTCCTTATGAATGGTTTATCGGTTGAAAGTTAGATGTTAATAAGGTACTTTCAAAAATATACTAAACAATCCAATTAGACAAACAAAGTATCTTATGCATTTCTAGGTGTTAGGTATAGTAGTGTGTAAAGAGTGAATCACGAAAGGCTTAATTGAAAATAAAACAACACATTTTATTCTATTTTGTCAGCTGATTATTTGAGATTCCTACCATTTAATTGCCTTTAATAAAGAAAGATGGCTTACAAGTAGTTGTTTACAGTGATTCACATTTAGCTGTAATGGCCTTATTCGCATCCCTCGCCATGTTTCTCAAGAATTTTTGTCCTCAGTTTTACGACCATTAATGATTAGCAGTTACATAGCATCATAGCTTCTTTGATTATTTTCTTCTTTTTCATCTCATTTTACAAATAACAGCATGAATCAGCAAAGTAATGTAGCTTGTATATTATAAGATTGTTATTCTAGATGTAGATGGCTGACAGGGTAATATAAATCAACTGAACCCAAACAATAATCAATGATATCAGCACATGATCTTGTATATTGTGGCATGACATCACATAAAGAAAATATCATCTCTGATATAAAATATTGTTTCAGCACTGACAGTTGCATTGCATGTCATTTCCGTATAAATATGTGGAGGAGTTGATCAAAAACAAGATTTGGCATTTATTTAAAACTGATGTTTTATAGTACAGGTAGTAAGCCAGTTTAAAACTGTATTTGACACTTGATGTCTTTTATGATTTGTTACCATAGCAACATTAGGATGAAAAGCAATTGTTTCACAGAGAAAAGACCATAAACGGCATGTTATTATCTTTTCACTGCTTTACAATACCTAACAGTGGAACATAGTGTCCAAGTAGATCACACATACATCTGAATTGTGGTTTCCAGAAGGAAGGATAGCAAAAGCAAATGTTCTTTTAATTTTTTTAACAGAAGTATTATTCGTTTTTTAATGCTTGAAATGATGGTGTAAATATAGTGATTCATATCTGTTTATAATGTCAAGACAAACATATGTTTGAATGTTTTCTTTTATTTAGTTAACAAATAATTTTTTTCTCATTATTGAAGTTGCTATTTTTACCCTTTCATTTGAAATAAGATGATGTTTACTCATATTGCATTTTGTGAAAACAAATAAATGAGAGGTGAAATGGTCTCCGTGATATTAGAAAAACACAATAACTATTATAAAGTATACACTAATATAATATGCAAATGTACATATGTAAAAGCCTAAAACCAATATCTACCCAAGCTGCTTTCTCTGAAATGTCGCCAGCTAAAATTAATTGTATTATAACCGCTACACTTGCAATTGCAAATATTGTAACCTGAGTAGTTTTTTAGCTGATACATTTTTTCTTAAACCAGATATTACATTTCCTTTTAGTTTTACTTCTGTTGATAAATCATATTTTTATGAGTTCATAAATACAAAAAATTGTCACTGTGAAGCAAAACAATGGAAGGGTTGCTGTTGCAATGTCAAAGTCTAAACAGTATGCTCTTAATCCAAAGATATAAAAGGAATTCATGACTATTATGGGGAAATGGGAAAGTCATTTTAAGATTTAAGAACCAGAAATGCCTGAATTTTATTATCTGAAAAATGAATAAATGCAGAAATAAAACATAAAATTGCTTGAATTTAAGACAAAAAAAAAACATGAAGAGAAAATAAAGTTTACAAAATAATTTTATGAAAAAAGGTTGTCCCCTCTCGCTTAATTTTTGTTTCAAGGGAGGAATTCCACTCAATGATCAATCCTTCTATTGCCAAGCATTCTATAGATTTTTAAAAGCATCAAACAAGCCCATTCAATATATCTGTCAGTTTTAGCGTTAAATTCATGCACAATTGTTTGGGACTTCTAGTGTAAAGATAAGGTTTCAAAAATGAAACAATTTTTGAGGTTGCTGACAATTAATCTGACATTTCTTGCAAATGTTTGCAAATTATATATTATTACAAACTCAAGGAGGGTGAACATGATATTTAAAAATTTTCAATTGTTTCCCTGCCAGCTCAGCTATGTAAAAAAGAATATGTTATGCAAATATTCATCTACATCTCACTTAAATAAAAGATTGAATATGGAGGATGTGTAACATTTTCTCCAAAGGATTTACCCTTCTCAGCTCAATTGATCAATATGCCAAATTTTCACAATTTTTTCATTTTTAAGTGAATGCAAACAAGTTTTCAAGTTCATTGGTGCAAGCCTATTTTCAAAATATTGAGCCTATTTGCATCAATGATTCAATGCTGGTGAAATTACGAGAATGATATTCATGTAGTTGACTTACCATTTGTTGGTGTAGCTCTAGGTGATAATGACCCATCATCCACGTCATCAACTTTCTCTTTTGGCAATATGGTCTCACGTCCCCCTGATGTTTTAACCTTGGGTGGATCAGATTCACACACAATGTTCAACTTGTCATTGCTACCACAATCCTTGATGGCATCAGCACCTTTATCATTGATATAATGAGCAGTCTTGGCAATACTTGTGCCATTTTTGTTCACAGTTTCACTGTTACTGCTATCAACATGTTCCATACCTTCATCAACTGGAGGATTTTTAGCAGATATTTTAACATTAATTGGGTTGGAGGGGATGTTGTTTTTAACTATATTTCCATGCCCTACATCTTTAACCTTGTTCACAGTAAGCGAATCCTGTGATTCCCTTCTCTGTGAATCCTCCATTGCTATTGAATTCTGAGATTGCAATCGTTCATTGGCCTCAATTAAACGACTCGCAACTGTTGGCTTATTATCATCATCAGAGTTCTCGCTACATGTGGAGCTATTATCTGTAACATTCACCTCTACATCCACATCACTCTCAGATGACTTTACCCCAGCAGAAGAATCAGATTTATAACCATCAACATTCTTACTCTTTCTCATATTTTCAGCCTTCTCACTATTACTTTCTGCAAGTTTTCTTGTATTTTTATTCAAGTTTTTAGATATTGCGTCAGATTTTTTATTGTTTCCAGTTTTGCCAGTATTATTTGCAGGAGTTTTAGTTTTAGATGCACCTTGTTTGTGTGCAGATTGTTGCTTTTCCTTCCCAGTTTCCCTCTGGGATTTACTTTCATGTTTCTCTTTCTCACGGAAGTCATGTTTTTGAGATTTTTCTGAAGATTTGTCTAATTGTGCAGATTTACCAGTTGCTGGGGAGATGTGACGTTGTTGTGTGACATCACTAGCGACTGCACCAGTCGTCATGTCTGCAAGTATATTAATAAATACATAAAAATCGTAAAATTCACCTACATTGTTCAGTACATGGGATTTAAGTTGATCTTTATCATATTTCAGCTAGAACATATTATCCATGGATGGAACATTGTGGAACTGCATTGCTCATTAATCTTTATAAAAGAAAAATTATGATACAGTTATGTCAAACCATCTGATAACACAGGGGACAATGCCAGAAAAACATTGAAAATTGATGTCTAAAGAACTTATGGTAACACTAAAATAGAAGTTCTTAAAAAATGTATGATACTCATAAATACATTGATCTCGGATTTCTACTAGTTTGCGAGGAAACGCTTCACATCCTTGACCAAAGATGGAATTTTTAGGAGATTATTAACTGAATGATCTCTAACCACAAAACAGCATCTTTCCCAAAGGCGTGTATTACAAAATATTTCACAAAATCAAAACAGCCAGAATTCTTATAACCCTGGTCTGATAAGAAATCAAATACCAAATAATAAACACTCATTCTCAAATATGCTAAGACTGATAAATTATTTTTTATTCATTGATTTAAAATATTGAAGTGAAGAGAATAATATTTATTTCAATATTTAATATTTCATTTTATTTTAAAATATACCAGTATATATGTATTCATGAAATTGAAACAATTTTTGGAGCTTTTTGATCAAATATTTATGTCCAATATTAAATAACAAAGAGAATGAAAATGCTACACTTAATGTTCAAAAGAAAGTTATAAAAATGACCATGCGTAATGTATTTTCCATCAATTGTTTTAATACAGTATTGGACATGTGGAATTATATTTGCTTTATTATTAAGTGAAATCATTCAAATCAAAAAATCAATAAATATATTCTGATGCCCTAAGAGATTTTCTCCATTAATTAATACAGAATCTACTAATCTCCCAGCCTAAGGGAGGTTTAACATAAAGACAAGTAGAAAAAAAAGTTATTGGATGCAATTTTAATCATGCTACATTTCAAGTATTTCACTCATTTAATTTGCACACCAGCATAGATGCTGAGCAGATTGCATACTAATGGCTTCATTTAGAACAATTTATTTTAAACATGGCTGACATTTTAAAATATGAACTCATAAAAATGTTTGTTAATGTCTCTGATGTTCAAATACATCAAAAATGAATGAACAACAAGTTTAATTTTGAACAGGTTCTGGAGTTCTTAGTGCTAGAAAAATAAATTCAGATACACAGATACTGTACAACAATATACATGTATATTCAGATTTTCTATGTATATAAAATAAAAATAAGACAAATTCCAAGTCATTAAGTCAAGGTGCCTCTAATAAGTAATGTACATGGTAAAGTCTAAATATAAATGACTGCAATATTATGCAATAAAGTGTTTGCAATGTTGTAAGAATAAGAACATTATAACCAATTCAGACAATAGCATTTATTCATTTTAATCCCAATAGCTAAAGCTTGAATAATAATCATTTCCTTTCAAAACATTATCCAGATGGGAGGGGTGGGCTTTGGTTGTGTTACACAAGTAATAATAAAAACTACAGGACTCCAAAACGATAAATTTGGGAGAAAATAACTTTAATCCTTCCAAATTTAACATAAAAACAAAGATCAACTTCTATACCTTTTTTATCAAATCATAATGTCTAATATTAAAAGTATTTGGCTTGTGTTGACCTGGCCAATTTATGAACAAATTATTATATGAGAAAAGCGACTATAAAACGACTATAAACTAGGACAATAAAGTTGCTGTTTGTATGGTCAGTAGAAATGAGGACGATCAATGAGGAAAACTTGTTAATTATCTAAAGGTCACACATAGAGTAAAGCGGATTATTCAAAGTCACCTTTAATTTTTATCCTTATATTCTATGGTAAAATCTAAAGATTATTCTAGTAATATTCTCAATCATTTTTCAATTTCATTAAGTGATATACTGCAGAAAGTTATAATTTTTGATTTAAAGGAAGTACTGACACTTTTTTTAATTCTTTCATGTCATTAGCTTTTACTATTTTATAATAAAAACAGGATATTTGCAAGGGCAGATGCATGATCTCTAGTTAAGCTCTTATGTATTAAGCTACAAGACTGTTAAAGGGGCAATAAAGACTTTTATTATCTTTTCTGTGCTATCAGATCATTCTTCAGTTAAATGTCTTATATGTGACACATATTTTGTTAAAATATTAACAGTAGAAGTTATCATCTTTATCTGCTATAGCCACTTTAAAACCAAGTTTAAAATTGGAAATTGAAAAGAAAGCTTGGCTCTTTAAGATTTACAAGGAAAAGTCGGAGAGCACTGGATTGATACTACTATGATTACAGTATAAGTATATTTTTGCTTTTCTGCAAAACTACTATAAATAAACAAAATATGTATGGTAACTGTTGACAGTCCATTACTGCTGGTTCCTATAGGTAGACTTCAATGAACAAAACAAAATAGAAACATGAAGTCAAATACATTCTAAATCTTATGTCAGTAGACCTTTTACTTTCACTGTTTTATGGCCCGTCAACTCAAAAATAGATCATTAGTTTATCTGTTTAGTTTGACCACATAAGGCCCAGGATGGATGACTGTTACTTTCTGTCTCTTTAAGGTCTATATGTATTAAGCTTGTATGCTGATATATTGGAACAATGAGTCAAAGAATATAACATCATTAAACATACCTTATATTAATTATTGCAAATACATTTTATTAACAGTCCCAAGTTGATAATAAAGGACCCATGCACTCCTACACTGAACTGTTGCCAAAATGGGACAAAATTGGCTACTTCTGGGAAACCAAGAGGACTTGAAAAATGACAATGACAGGTTATATAGAAACTATAGGTAGACATACGAGTGTAGATGCACCCCAAGAATAATATTTCTAAAATCATAGCAGCAATCTTGACAGATAGACTGATGGACCAACATACGGACGAACCAATGGACAGATGCCGAGTGGAACCCATAAGCTTACAGTGTGAGCCCATAAATATGTTGTCTATAGTCTAACAATAGCTTATGAAGACCAAGAATTAGTGCAAAATAAACACCAGCAAATTGCCTGTAATAAATTAATGGTTGGCTTTCTGTTGAAGAACTATTAGAATAGTATGTCATGTTATAACCCACATGCCGTGTATATCTGAGACATTGCCATTGTTCACAGTAAAGTGCATGAATAGCACCGCCAGCAATAGATCAGAGTGAGCGTTATTCTATATGAAGTCGTTCTTCAAAAACATTCAGTTACTCCACCATTATATAAAGCCAATTTTTCTGCATTTCATTGATATTTGCATGCAATTAAACAGTTGAACAGCAATTCAATTAATATAAAAAATAAATAAAAAATATTTAGAGTTAATGTTTTGATTCATGGGGAATTAAATTGATTCTTATCCCAAGCAGCTTCTTTTATAAAAATCTTCTCTGTACAAGTAATTCGCAAGAGTTTATGACCTTCCTTACTTAGATCTGTGTGTGTCAGTTAGGAATTAATGACACGAGGGAAAACACCTCTTGACCAATCAGTATAAGCAGCATTGTTTTATCCCTTCCACATGCTTGTGCTATCTTTACCATCAGAATAGTGTGGTGCTGTGTGCAGGCCTGCTTTGGAAATATAAAACCTGGCCTCTATCTTGTGAAACTCTTTCTGAAAGCATCTCTGTATTTCTGTTTTCTTTTCATGAAATGTGAACTCCCAAGACAGCATCTAACGATTATTCCATGTTATTTCGTGACTCTACACAAATGAAGCCTGAATGAATCAACATAATGCATAAACCCCACCGGGAAAATTCTCCATTGAACATTTTAGCGATTTTAGAACAATTAATAATTTCAACGTAAATATACTTGCTATACAGCAAAATAATTATTCAAATTAATTATAACGTCGGATTCGCAAATACATAAAATTTATTTTGTGTTACTTTATTTTTCAACCACAGAAATGAAAAGATTATAGCAGCTCGTATTGACAGGAAATACGCATTCACCAATTTACAAACTTTTAAAACTTATTAGAAATTATTCCCCATCACAAAATTAACAATAACAAAACTACAGTAATTTCCAGCAATTTTGATAATTCATTGAGAAAATAGAAAACTGTTGCAAGTGAAAACAGAAAATTGTGATATTGCCAGCAATTCTGTATAATATCTGTTGAATCACTATATATAGTGAGAGAAAATTGATTTTTTTCATGCAGAATAGGGGTGCTCAAATAAATCAAGCCAGTACAGTAGTATGTTTTCTTTTATCTCTGTGTAATATGTGTTATATCATATACTTCTATGCATAAGTAAGATACCATTAAGGTGAGAAATTAACAACAGAGAAATTCTATAAAAATCTTGATTCAGAAATTTGGTTGAGCATGAATTCTGGATGTGATATGATACAGAGACTGAATGAGATCATGTAGATACCAAAAGAGTGGATACTTAGAATGTCACGATTCTACCACACCACCATAGCACAATGAGATCATTAAAATATACTAGGATCTATATGAAAAATGAACTCATTCAAGTTCAAGTTAAAAAAACTCAATTCACGTGTATTATAAATGTTATTATGACCATGCTAATTTAAGATGTATGATACTTCTGACATACTCCACATGCATCAGGTTTTCTCCATTCATTAAACAGTGAATATCATCATGCAACAATATGTGGCACTGAACTCAAGTCTGATAAACAGAATTGTTAGGTAACAATATGTTATCTGTGTGTCTTCTTTGGTCACACATTCACTCCGTGCAATGAAGGTGTTTCTACTAATCAGACAAAATAAGGAAATTATCCGATTTCCAAGGCTTTCTATCTGATTAAATGTACAGTGTTACATTTTGTATTTTCAATCTATTTTCCCAATATGATATCACACATATTCCAAAGGAACATCAAGGATGTCTATGTAAATTAAAATTTTTGCAAGTGTACCCATGAATACCAGCTATCCTTCTCATATAAAATTTTTTATAAAACGAATGTATAATACAAGCTGGTTGAAAGCGATTGCTGGGATCGGAAATTCAGTACATTTGAATTTATGAACATAACATGTGGGTTCCTTTTACCATACTTATTCACAAAATGATAGAGAAATCTTTCTTATAATTTTTAAATGAATTTAATCTGGTATATTAAAGGCAAATAATTATAAACTATTTACTTGTCTTCTAATAAACAAACTTGTCAATACAAAATGTCCAAAATCATAGTCTTTGAAACACATTTGTAAGCTTAACAAGTGCATGTAATTTTGTTGGATTAATTGTTCAAGCAAATATGGTTTAAATTAAAACATATACATAGAAGAAAAAATATATGATTTTTTTATCTATAAAAAAGGTCCATTTCCAATCTTTGATTTAAAGGATTACACACAACATAATTTTATTTAACAACTCTAATAATTCTCAGCAAATTCAAGTTCATTCACAATAACCCGACCTTTTTCAATTTTTTTAAACTGTGGCAGCAATTCTAAATTTATTCAAAAACTCGATCTTTATCATCAAAAATTCTACCTTGACTTGTCTTTCCAAAAAAGGCAATCAGTATAGGAGTGTAATCTCTGAATCTGCTGGCAAAAATTCAGGGGTATATAGCAACATGCAAGGGCATATAATAAAAATGCAGGGGCATATAGCAAAATACAGGGACGTATAGCAAAATGCAAGGGCATGTAACAGAAATGCAGGGGCATATAGCATGGATCCAAAAAGAGATGAAGCAAAACTTAAATCAAAACATGTACTATACCTCTATAGGAGATAATTTTCACAAAAAGATCTAAAAACGTTTTTCTATTTTTGGCGATGCAACAACTGCCCCATAAATAGATATGTTCATGCTATAAAATTGATTGTTATATTAGTCTTGAACAGCATATTGGGATACATAATTGACCGCTATATTAGTGCTGAACAGAGTAGTGGGCAGCAACATGATCTGGAGTACATACACAGCAACTCTATACATCAATTAGATCTTATTTGTTCTTCCGCACACACATTACACATTCAATAGAACGAGGGATCCCCAATAAAAGAATCAGTTTAGCCTGAGGCTCAATCATCTTCCATCTCCTATTCCACTAAACCAAATAATGGATTTTCTATGGCATGTATTTTTTACTGCCACAAAGGTTCTAATATTCGTTAGGTTCAAGATGGTACTGCTGTATATGATAACAAGTCCATTTAACTATCTATATCTAGTCATAATAAATGTTGGAGAGACACAAATTATTTGCCTTATATTTGTTGTATATTGGTAGGCTGAGAAGCTTTTCCTTAACAATTAGAGCAATAAGTTAGCAAATGTGCAGCGTCTACTATGTTTTAAGAGCATTCAAGGTGCACTCTATTCTAAACAGTATTTCTTGCTTCGTTTCTGAAGCTACCCAGTCAAAATCAGATTTTATCTTAAAAATACAAAATGTATGATCTGTCTCTCAGTGATGGTTTACAATATCACCAATAGCCAAAATAATTGTTTCCCATTGGTGGAAGAACAATGTTCAAACTAATTTTGGCCAATAAAACTCAATGATCCTCTATTTGAACTGTAAAGCCATCAGAAAATATATTGAAACTGAAAAATATTATAAGCTTCACAGCATTGATATATACAAGATTGCCCTTCTGGACAAAAATATTTGCCTTTTTTGTTCTCATTTTTTCATCAATATAATCACATTGTCATGTTTGGTTTCTAGGCTTCAGGTATAAATTAACTGTGTTGCCAAACCTCAATATCATTCTTCATTCAATCAAAAGGGATAGAAAGACTAAAAGTTATTTTCAGAATCTAACAATTACAATATTGTAGTTGAGTTAGACAACTATGTACCATGTTTACCCGAGAGCTCCATACACTAATACAACAGTATAACTGGTATATAATGAAACCATCACCTGAATCAGTCTGTGTGAATAAAATTTACATTTGAAAAACATTTGAAGATAATGCTGTGATTAATTTCACATTGATGCTGCCAGCTACATTCAACTCTATACATCAACGTAGTAAAGATAGAGATAAAAAATCACAAACCTGAAAGCCTTGTTGAATAAAGCTTAGAGATTCAAAAGCATGGATGTTTATGATAATTTAGTGTACAGTTTACCATTATGCTTGACAAGTTGACAAGAAAAATATATTTATTGATTTAATTGTGAGATATGTTTACATAACATTACTGGGAAAATCAGCAAAATTGGCAACAGTTGTTTGTATAAAGCCAATTGATGATAGAGAAGGAAATCTGAAATTAAAATGTTTTTCAACAAGTTTACTTAAATAATACATTTTTGATAGCTTCCCTAGTTTGAAGGTCCTGATATATGATCCTGATAAATAAATGAAAATTGTTGTGAAACCAAGTAAGGTATTTTTCACTTTGTCAATTCTAGTGAACAACTTAGTAGTAATGTACTAGAACTCAGGAGTGTAAAATATTTAGTGAAAACTTGGCAGTGCCCAAGATGAAATTATTTAAGTGGTTTAAATTCAGAGTTAGATTTTAACCCCATTTATCATGAACATATTTAATACATGATGCCTATGTGGCACTTTTGGTCCGGATTATCATTTTGGCAAATTAAAACCATCTGAATAACCAAAAATTGGTAACATTAAAAATAGGGGAATATTGATCAAATGTTTATCTATTGGAAATACATATTTCCACTTTCCATGGGGTGAGTAGGTAGATACTCTCTTGAAATAATCACAGCCTAACTATCCAATAATATGGTGATCGGTAGAGGAATTGGATTTGTACATTCGATCACTCCTATTACATGCATAAAGCACAACTATAATACATGTAATAATATGATATATTTTTTTATACCAAATATACATCACACATACTACGATCACTGGCGATTTCAAGAAACTTAATTGTGTTTTGACGTGTAAATTTTTGAAAATATTTTTTGTAGTGTCTTGTGTAAAAAGGGTTGTGAGGATTATATAATAATTTTTCCTAAATGATGTTGGTCCTACAATGGTTTGTTTAGCTAGGTCATATCAATTATTTCATTTATATCCCCTGTTTAATATTGCAGAAGTAATAAGCTCACCTTTGTTCAGATCATAAATGCGATGATATGTCGATGATGTCATTGACTGGTTATAAGCAGGAAGTTGATCAGCTCCCAAGAGCGAGAGAAATGGCTGATACATTGTAGCCTGGCCAAGACTGTACTGCCGATAAGCTGAAATAACACAACACAATATTTAATGTATGTTTGGGATTACATGTACCTCCCTGTTAACTTCAATAAAATATAAACAAGATATTACCCCAACTCTCAAAAATTCAACATTTCTGTAGAGTGCAACTTAGCCATCATGAGAAATCATGGCCTTCTTAGCTGCACTCCATTATTTCTTGTTGAAGACAGAAAGACATGATGAGTATCAGAATGGCAATTCGCTTTTATTGTTGAATCATGATTTTACTGTAAGTAGCACACAAACTTTCAATTTGTATATGCTGAAAAGAAATTCTACATATTTTGTTTGTTCTATTTTAAGCATTATTAATCCAGCTTGTGCTATTAGTATGGACCTAAGGTTTATCAGGGCAAGCTTGCTGAAGCTGATTGATTTGATATCTACAAATGTAATAGTGACAGTCTATTTTAGAACACCATTGCCAACCATGACACCATCTTATACCTCTCATGTGGGTGCTGTGACAACGAAAGTGTCATAGAATGATTCCTTTTTGACAGTCACTTTAGTTATAATGAAAGCAAAAATATTATGGAACAGTTTGAAGTAATCTCTACAAAGAATGTCAATAATATTTCATTTTCTATCATAGCAGGACACTTAAAGTAAGAATAAGATGACCTTTTTTCTTTTTTTACTGAAGTGAAATTGTACAATTTCTGGAAAAGTAAAAGTGATGGACTGTTTTCCTTTAATTTTTATTTCTTCCAATAACTTTGTTTGCAAACAACGGTTTAGTTCATTTGCCATTCAAGTTATGGTTAACCCACTGCAAGGTTGGGTGCAGGGGTTAAAGTATTTCCCCATGGAATATGCCACAATTAATGGTGTCTAGAAATTTGATTAATTCTCCATAGAAACACAATAGATCACACCAGTGTTGTGAAACATCCACAATGAGCTTAATACCATATTTTAAGAGCATCATAATTTGTATTACATTTTATGTTTTAGACTGTCTAAGCAAAATTGCACACATTAGGTAGGAAAAATAATTAGCAATAAATTTATTTATTTGTTTGAAATAACTAATTAAAGGCAAATGAAATATATGAGTCATAGTTTATCATATATTCAGCTAAATATACATTTTTCTTATTTTTGCATATCACATATTTAAATATCTGTTATATTAAATACCTTCACAATATCATTGTAATGAAAAGGAATTATCATGTTGGTCAATGAGTCAAATTGGCTTTGGTAACGCATGAACCAACATGCTGATTATCTATATACTGCAGTATAATGTGATCATTGTACACTTCATAATAAACCAAACAGGTCACGTTTGTAATGCTAAGAATATTGTGGCTGGGCAAGCAGCTCAGTTCATTGTCTATAGAGAATAATAAATTGGAGAACGCCTATGGGATACATGTACATGAATTCATCAATCCACGTTGAGGAAGAAATTCAAAAAAGATTTGAACAAAGAAAACCTGAGAAATACATGTTAGTTAATCCAGGTCTTTTAAAAACAAGCACATAAAATGTAATACACAATAATTTCCACCTCCCTAAACAATACAAGGTGCATGAAATGGATAACTCCAACTATGATCTTCCTTATCCTTAGTAACTTATAATATTACAGGTCATCATTTTTACTGGGCCATTTAGATGTGGAATATTTTGTTTAATGTTTTTTGAATATGTTTTTGATATTACAATGACATATTAATTAATGTGTACAATATATAAAACTGAACTTAAACTACACTAACCTAACTACTAAATACAAAAAAACAAGTCAGTTATAAAATATAGCATGACAAAATGTAAATAAAATATCAGTGTGATGTATCATCTAATTTTTTGAATGAATGATAAATGAACTTGGCTAAACGTAAAATTACATAAGAATTTTTATGAGACATCTGCTTCAACTTTTTAAATATAAAGTCAGCTAGACTGCCTGCAAAATTAAAATGTAGATTGCTTTGAAGATCACTTCACTGAAAGAGCTTATATATTAACACTGCATGCTTCTTTTACTTTTTCAAGTTGTGAGACCAATAAATACAGTAGATCACACAATATATATCTTATATCTTATACATCTTCATCAATATTGAAATCTACCTACCTAAAGCCCATAAAACCTCAACTAAAAGTATGGCAAATCTCAGAATTGATGGTCCTATCAAATGTTATTTGATTTTTATGTCTCCCCCTGAAAGGCTCGTACTATAAGTCTGAATGAGATAAACTCTGCTCGAAGGTTAAGTTGCCCACGATATTCAGGATTTGTGAATCTATGTCACAATATAAAATATAGTAAGGGAAATGTTCAAGGTGCCAAGCAATACTTGAGAACAGTAGGGGACTTTTGATGAATGATATTATTTAATTTGAAGTATTAATAAATATGATTGCTCAAAAGACCTTGAGAATAGACACCAAAGCAGCTAAACAATTCCAATGCCTACAATATATGACATTATTTGCAAAAAAATATTTCTACTTCTAAAAGTCATGAAGCATACTTTCAATGTGATGTGATATAAAAGCAAAACATCCTCATTATCAATCAAATTATCTTATCTATTAATGGCCACATTCTCAAAATTAATCATAATTTAAAATCAGTTTTTCAAGATTTGATTCAAGTAGGTGTCAGACACAAAACCACCAACTCCAACTTTCTATATAGCAAATGCTACATTTCAGAGTATCATATCTTTGCATAGAATATATTCAGTGGTTTTGTGGATATTTGGTGCTTGATGAAAATATATTGGATCTTATTTGTTAATTTAGCTTTTGAGTAACTATGAGGAAAAGATGTAATGAAATATCAATGACTTCACCATACAATCAAGCATTTTTGTCAAAGATAAAATATTATTCACTTCCTGAAGGATTAACTATATAAAGTAGCTCAAGACTGCTAGTAGAGAAACTGTTACATTAATTTGAAACATGGTAGAAACCAGTTTATACTCTTTAAATAAAGATGCTTAAAATTATTAACAGAATCATGAGAAATCTTCAATATTTGTCTAAAGATATAATAAGAGATTGTTTCAAGTAAAATAATACAAAAATCTATACTCCAACCCAATATCTCTCAAACTAAGGGGCAATGCTAATATATCATGATACATCCACTAAAACATAATTAATTGCATTTTGGGAGGGGTGGGGGAGGATACAAGTCCATAGTATTAAGTTACTATTACTGAACAGTATATCAATATATAAATGGTAATCTGATCAATAAATGGTCAAATATATATTTTCAGGGATGGACATGATAATAAAGAAATTAATAATTACATTGATTCATTTACAGATTAGAACACAGCCTCATTTGAATATCCACACAAAACTCATAAACCATCCTTTGAGCAATGAGGCTTGCTCCCCTTAGTTAACAATGTCATCATGGTCAGATAGAAATTATTCTGCATTATTACATCTGAAATTGAAATAAGAACAGCATTCTTGCCTATTATGCCTATGTGTATGGCTTTATATGAAAAAATGGCCAGACGATAACATTATACCTAAAATATATTTAGTACACTAAGTGTAGGATAATAAGATCATCCTACAATTTTTTCAGAACATCTTTTTATTTTAAATCTACTCAGTGATATTGATACCTGCATCTGTATTGGCCGACACAGGATCTAATATGGGATCTGATATGGGATTTTGGCTGATATGGGATCTGTTAAGGGATGTTTTGAATATCAATTCTATTCCTGATTATTTCCCAGGGAAAACATATTATTATGGAATAAACTCTATTTTTTTTCAAAAATTGTCACTTTAATTTGATATTCCAAATTCTAATCTACCTACTTGTCCATTGAACATTTTTCTGTTACTTTTTATTGAAAAATTTAAAACATTATTCCCTTAAGATTTGATAATTTCCCCATTTGATAAGAGATTGCACATGTAAATCTTTTTCATGGATCTTTACTTGAAATTGTAAAGAATATTTCAAAGGAGAAAACATTTTTATATCAAAGAACAAGTTTTTATAACTGGGATCAACAACCTTATCTTTTGTGCTTAATTTCTTTTAAAATGGTATACCGCAAAGAATGCAATCAATGAAGACTGTATTCTATGTTTACGGCTGCACACAAGCCCTAAAATATGATTGGTTTAGATATGGAAAATATGTTGGTGTTTAGAAATGACATCTAGCAAATATTGAATGTGGCCTTGTTGATGTAGAATACAATGAAAATGACCTGGTATTCCGCAATGGTCTTTATGGAAATAATGTATGGATTATTATACATGTGAGTATATTGATCATGCAGGCTTACAAGAGAACTACATGGTGGTCATAGAGTACATTGCAAAGCTGTGTACATATGCAGCAGCAGTCACCTTTAACAGCGTACTGCACTCTAATTTCTACATGTTATCAATTGTTTTTAGCTCAGCTTTATTGTAATTTGTTTGTATATGTTTCTAGTTGCCAAGTTGCTTTTAGGTCTCATAAGTTTGTTTTATAAAGTCAGATTTATGATTTCCCTAGCTGCTGACACATGATGGCTGCAGTATAATAGAGTAGATGCAGTATAATAGAGTAGGTATTCTCACAACACAAGAAACCAACCAATGACAGTATATAAAACACAATATGGGAAATATGCTTTTAAATGTGGATTAGTATTTAATATACCTTATACTCATTTTCCATGAAATACCTTGATGGATCAATAGGCAGGAAAGGGGCATTTGCAGTTCTTGTACAATTTTATGTTTTATCAGAACTTGTACTTCTGGGTGAATTAAAACATGATGTGAGCAGAAACCCAATAATAGTTGTTATTGAATGAAATGTAAAGGTCAGCTGTAGCCATAGCTGACCAGAGATGTTGATATAAATCATGCAGAAATGGTCATTTATTTCCGCCTACCTTGTTTTTTACAAATGAAATTGCAATAAGAAGCATGTATAATTTTACACTTAACACCAACAGCTGAAGGTCTCTTGATAATATTTCTATATACGCTATGTTGATCTATTTCTTCTCAAACTAGAAGTTGAGATGATGTTTATAGTTTATGTGATATATATATGACACGCTAGAAAACATTGAAAAACAATCTAGTTATTGTCATTTTGAAAAATAATTAATTAAGTGAGTATTAAACCACATATTGCTGAGTCAGCAGAGACTCAGGAAAATAATGGTCGAGAATAGAAGCCCTAGACTAGATTCATCCCGGAGCTACAGACAGATACATATTTATAGTAATTATATTCTGTGGTATCTATAAAATGTACTCTTTATTCGCATTTCGCTGACCTTTTATTAGACCTAATCAAGCATGCTATTAACAATTTCAGCAATCACCTCTCATGGGAAACAACAGAATCCATTTATTCAAACCTTCTGTGGCCTGGAGATCTCACTTGTTAAGAAGACCTAACATACATTGTATAATTAAATCATGTTTCTGATAACATCAAAATTCACCTTTGTTCTGTCAATTCCAGATTAAAACAGAATATCATTGATGCATGATATAGGTTCATTTGTAACACAGACTTTCAAATCTTAGATGTAAACCCTAGCAAGTTGTTTTCATGACTCTCTAGTTCATATAAAACGAACATTATCCGTTCATTGAAATATAAATGATAAGGGTAATAACAAAAAAGTAATCCATTAACATTTCTATATGGGCGTCTTAAAAGTATCTAATAACTTGCCCATCAATTGATTTGACCACCTACGTTTGTGTTAGACACCTTTTCAAATTTTTGGTCTTTTGAAATTATTTATTGAGCATCGTGTGTTTATATTTTTTCAATACTAGAAACAAGATTTACAAATTGAAAGTCTAAGGTGCAGTTGCTAATGGGGAAATAAAGCAAATCACATGTAACATTAATTGAATGGCCCAGGAATATGGTGATATGCTAAACATATCTGAAAAGATCTTGTAATGTTAAAGTCAATCAATTAATAATTTTATTGGTCATTAATAAAATGTTCAAATTCAGATATATGCATCAAATATTTTTAATTTGTAAATAGAATCAAATAATTCTCTACCAAACTCTCTGGAAAAGGAGAACATCAACAAACAAATTTTGATTTAAGTCCTGTAGAAAATTTACAAGAAAGTACAAAAATGTAAATATTTGCTCTGATTTGAAACAGTTGTGTTGCATTTCCAGAACATACCTAACATCCAAATACCAGGAAATAATTAAAGATGAAGAAAAATGTTGCACAAAAATATTAACATGTGTTGTTCACTATATTATTTCTTCATCTACAAGTCATGCTGCTGAATGTGTTGTCAAATAAATTACATATTACCACTTTAACATACCCTCCCATGAACATATATGACACTGATTGTCATAACAAGAAATAAAAATATGGCACCAATGAAATTTATGTTGATTTTAATTGAAAACCAGATATTGCAAAATCTGGGCTTGACATATGTAAAGCATGTTCGCAACATGATAAGCAAGGCAATTTCTGTGTGTCAGTAAAATATATTTTATTCTACTATTTTATACTAAAATCATACTTCTTAAATTCAATTATAAGGATCATTCCAGCTAAAAATAAGTTTAACAATTCATTCAATAATGAAAGCAACTAGAATCACCATATTCCCATCGCTATAACCATACCCCTTTGTCTTCATCTTTCACAAAGAACAGATAAGAGGGGTCGGGGGGGGGGGGGGTCTGGTAGACCATAATGCCATATTCCTCATTCCATTAGAAGTGACAAGTATTGCAATATAGTATTATAACAGAATTATTTTTGAAAGCACATTGTCCTATTATTCTATTAAAATATCAAAGAAAGAAATAAAGCAGGAAAGTTACTTGCTCCAAGTTTTGACCAGCTGTGTTCCTAAATAGCATGCTAGTAATGGAGTAAGTGCAATTGAAAGGCAAGCAAAGCATGTGTACATACCTTCAAGGTGTGATGGGCTGACAGTAGCAGGCCAAGATGCATGCAGGCCTGGCGGATAGAGGGCAGACTTATAGGCAGCCTCACTACTGGATCCTAGAGGGAGTCCTAGGGTTCCATAGCCTTCAATGGAAGAATGATCAGTGAGACAACAAACATGCAAGGATCACACTTATACATACAATGGACAAGGGCACTAGCTGCTACACAGTGATTGGATTATTAAGTCATTTTTAAGGTATATCCAAATGTTCAGAAATTTTAATGACTTTAATATTAAGGTCCTATGTTATTTTCAGGTATACAGATAACTCATATCATGTAAATGGTCATCTTTTAGTTTTGAACAAAGACTGAATAATTATTAGTTGAGTGTTGATTTTCTAAATATATAAAAAAGAGAAAATTCAGTCTCTTATATCTATACTAAAATTAGAAAGCAATTCAAATTTCTAAACATGCCAAAATACCTTAAGCTTAGCTGACTGTCCCTTAATAAACCTCTAAAATATAACATTGAACAATACATTATCGCGTCACATCAACAGACGAAGGCATGCTAAATGTATATACTGTATGAACACTTATACGAAATGCTTCATTTTCTGAAGCAAAATAGTCCACAGAAAATATACACCCTTGTTGTTCATATAACTTCAGAAGCATTTCAGCGTATAGTTTCCAAAGAATTTATTGAAATGAACCTGTAATATTGAATAAACTTGTAAAAGTAGAAACATATAAAACACAATACTTTTTCACACTGAATTACATTTGATGTCTATAGTAAATAAATCTATGGTGGCAGTAAAAATAGTTATTGTAATAGTGATTTGATTTGTGAGCGTTCTTGTACTGCATCTTTTCTATAATAAAGCAGGTCGCCACATTATTTATAACAATCATATAACTCTTACATTTAACAAACTCATGAAATAAAATGTTTTCCAGGTTTGCTGTACTATCAACTTATCAAGCATATCAATAATTGAAGTAACTTCTCAAATACAACTGTCTAAATATATAAATTTGAACTGATAGGCCTCATACTGCCTTAACTCTCAAATGAACTTCAAATCGCTATTGACAACTTTCCTGTTGTCAAAAATGATAGATTATACCTTTAGCAAGTTTCATATATTCCATGATATTTTGGTATGTATAAACTGAACTAAATTAGATTACATATTTTAATGTGTTTATAATGAACATGTACAAATTTTATGAATAAATACGGAAAAATAATTTCGATGTTACATTGAAAAAAACTTAAAAAAAGTTTAATTTATGAGTATATATGTTGCAGGAGTCTTATATGTATCATGATAAGTGTGGTAATGATTTTGTTTCATAATTTTGTGTTACATAAGCTGAAAATGTTAGAATGACATATTTTAAGCTCTTTGTCAGTTTGCTGTCTATTTATATTATTTATTTCAATTTCGAATCATTGGTTACAATCCACTCTGTATATAATCGCATTATGACATAGCCAGGTCCATAAGTGAGATAACAGGCATATTTTATTAAACTTTGACAATAACATCTCCTCCTATATATCCGATATATGCCTAGCCATTCAGAGAACATCTGTCTGATGTTTTCAGTACTACAGTAACAGTAATATAATGCTTACTTTTATCAATAGCTAGTAATGAGTTTAGGCAATTAGATGCAATTTGTAAGCTTTAAAAGGAAAGAAAACCAGAAATGTGATCATTAGTTTAATATAAAATGTATATGTTGATATCAGTTATGTATTGGCATGTTGTACCATTAGAGTGGAGTCCTACACATAATCAAGGTGGAGTGCCAAAAGTCTCAAGACTTGATGGGGGCAAACATATGGTTATCTCCATGGTAATGTATGCTAACCATATGATAAACTGTGACTAGTGTTCTGAAAACATGTTATCCTTACCACTGAGTCAGGCCTATGGACAGTACATGTGCATTTGTATATATCACTTCATAACTATGCTATTCCATTTAAAGTTTACAACAGAAAATAAATTTGGCCATGTTGTATAGTTACCCATTTTACATTCTAAATACACCCTACTATGAACCTTTTTATACATTTTTTTAAAATTAATTGTGTCAAGTTAACAGCAGAAATAATTGTTGAAGCCACAAAAATGTTATACGATGAGCTCATTATATCCCAATTTCTGTTAGACCATACCTATTCTTGGTATTATATGTAACTACTTGGAGAAGATTCATTCATTTGTTATTCATAAGTAAGTCACCTGATTTAACTTTGAAATCCAAACAATTTTGTAAGTGTACTTATTAAAATGTCAATAGCGTAATTTGATGATTTTCTTCCTTATTAGGTCATATGATATTTGAATATATAGTTTTAAAGCAATCATATTTATTTTTAGTCTAAATAGCATAAACAAAAATATTAGCTATTTTTTACTAGAAATATTTAATTTTTGTATTTTATTTTATTTATTTATTGAGACTCTTCACTATTTATATCAGTGGCATTCTCACTGGGTGCGTCTACAGTCCATGGATTCCCATGTTTAACACTATAAAGGAAATACAACTAAAATACAACTTAAATCATGTTTTAAACATTAATATTAATTAGAACTATATTTTCTATTAATTCCAACTAAAAGTATATAGTGCTGAAGCCAAGAAAAACCCAGCTCCATACTTTTATTGTCAAGGTTCAGTATAAAAATTGAGCTACAGTTTGGACCATAAATAAATGAGTTGGATTTGTGATCAAAGTGAGGATTTCCCATGTTTAAATTAAGAGAATATTCAAGAGGCCATACATCAATGGATGAGAGTATAGAAAATGTAAAAAATACAAATTTTAGGGAATATGAATCTTGAAAATAGTGAAAATTATGGGCTTTCAAACCACCATGGCTTGGAAATGGTGATAGAAAATCAAGTTCTCATAAATTGATGATTCAAACTAAGTATATAGTTTGGTGCATAAGACGAAAATTGCAAAACTGATCAGAGTTATGCCAAGAATGAGTGAGATTTCAATAAAATATATTTGAAGATAACAATTAATCAATATATGTTGGAAGTCCAACCAATGAAATAACAATGAGAACATATTTCTAGACTGCAACATATAGATTGATCCTCATGATATACCATGTCATGATATACCATATCTCACCAGAATAGCTTAAGGAGGATCTAGTAAATGAGCACATTCTTGTTTTAGTTTTATAGAAAAATTGCTTAGAGTTCAAAATTTGGTATGGCAAAATATAGCCTAGATGAATATATATTTCTTTTCTGTCTTATATTTAAAGTTATTGTTAAATCAAGAACTTAAGGATTAATTATGGATATTTCATTATTATGGCAACAGAGCCTCAAGAATGAATGACTTCATTTTTTGTTAATCCTGATCACTAATAGGGCTAAAGTCGAAATATCAATATTTTTATATGCACATATCTATTATCCAATTTTCACTAAGCCCAAACATTTAGACTTGCGATTTATATAAATTAGAATCTATTGATAAGAATTATCTGAAATTCTAAAATCCAGAAGCAAAAATGCAAACACAGCTTATCAGAATTGCACAACATAAGCCTATCAATAAACACCCATAGCTACCTTGGAATCAGAAATGATTTCATAAATAAATTTTCTTTGCATTACGGAACATTTCACAGTCAAATAATATCCCCTGTGCTAGAAACAGATGTGCAGAGTTCACTCACATTTAATGTATAGCTACTTTTTCATGCTTTCCTTCTATTATCCTGACATTTCCATGACTAGTTATATAGTTTCTACATGTAGGTATTCATATACTGGATGTATAGGGTATTATTTCAATATAATACTTTCGTTATAGTGTATGATCTCTTTCCAATTCTTTCACATTCAGCAGTTTTCGTGAAAATTGTTTTTGCAAAATAGCGGAATTTATTATTTATTTTTGAGAATGACATGAGTAATTTCTATATATAAATATATATACATATCACCACATCAGCTGATCTCAAATTAGTCACTAAGTAAGATTTCATCATCAGATAAATAAAATCCAGATAAATTAGAAAAGAATAGATTCAAAATAGTCAGCTCGTATATTGAGAAGGAAAGAAATAGTTTATCATGAAGGGAAAATTTAGAAATATTTAATAAACAATAAAATGATCCATGGATGTAATGTTAACGCCTAGCTGAATGTTTACTTTCCTTTCGTTTCTTTTCTTATCATGGTTTACAGGCCAAGGGCATTGAAGATATATGAATTTCAAATCGCATGATAGAACAATTTAGTTAACGAGTACTGAAAAAGTAAAATACAGAACGTGAAAATATAATTGTGTAAAGAACAAACACAACATTAAACATACACTGTATATCATGCATGGATCTACTTACCTTGAGGGGCTGGGTGAAGTGAGGGTGGTACGGGAGATTGAGGGGGTACCATTCTCCCAGGGTACATAGAGCCTGAACCCCTTGATAAATCTCCTGGGGGTCTGATTGCTAATCCACCAATGTTAACTGTATCTATGTATGTTGGATGTGGACTGCCGGATATTCCGGAGTTCATCATCCTTGCTCTTTCCAATGGGGGTAAATCTGCTATTGGCCTTCCTTCCATATTTCTAATTATCCTTTGATTTCTTTCACTAGGAGATTTTTTAATCCAAATTCCCTTATGTGACAATTCAAGAAAATTGATTCATATCTTAAATTTAATATTCTGACCAATTTTCCCTGAGGACTTGGTCTGATACATGAAGATCCATCAAGCCAGCTTACATGTTGTTTACTAAAACCTTTCTCCTATATTGATAAAATCCAACTACACGCCATGCCTGTAGATGAATAGAGTCTCCTTCTTCATTATGATTCGTGTTTTGGACCCTATGGTGGTATATCCATGGTTCCACAAGTATACTCCAACAAAATCCCAAACTCCAATATATTCCAAGTGTCTCGTTGAAGCTGGTGTATAATCTTCCTGAAATGAAAGACCAATAGATATATTAAAGAGAATTAACTAGAGAAATGGAGACACATAAGCACTAGCTTTAATTAATGCTCTCATACTATCATGTTCATATTTACAATGTAAACACATGCAAATATAAGCAGTGGTCCATTTGAATATAGAACCTTTAGAAGCATATACTGAGTATTGAGAGACCTTATTTGATAAACAATGCATTCATTCTAAGGTTTGCTGAGAGTATATGCTTGCCGCCTTTAGGAATAGTTGTTTTGTGAGCATTTCAAAGGTGGTTCTACACCTAAACTTTAAATTAATCATGAGTTTTGAACCACACAATAAATTCAGCCTATTCACGTGTCATGCTTGTCTTACTGAAATTAAAGGAATATTCGTTATTCATTAAACCAAGGTTAAAATATCATTTTTTTTCAAATCAGCAAAATTGGCTCATTGAGTCCACTGTCACTCCATCATTATTTTGACACGAATACACATTAACACATTGGACTTTCCCAAAACTGATGCGAAAACACAAAGGGTAACATTGCAAAAACTAAAAACATGATATACAAATGATTTCAAAGGGCTATTATTTTCAGTTTTGATCAAAATAACATGATATTTCATCCTTTTGCCTGGGTGCTACAGACTTTCAATGGGTCAGTACTTAATTTCTGAATTTTAAAAAAGAAATAGAATTTTCAAGTTTAGGAAGAATACATTAGGCTAAAACAAAACAAACTTAATTTAAGTTTTTACCTATGACAACTTTCATATTCAGAAGATTAATAGATTTAAATATAACCATAATGGATTATGATAACCATAATGAATACAGAATATGACACAAAAATAGATAGAAGATGAGGTAATACTTATCAGGCTAAAATATGAAGACAGTTTTCATGTGTCATTTCATTTAAATCATGAATCGTATATCTCACAAAAATGTATAAAAAGGTCCATGAAACATGGTTTGTTGGTTGACTACAAAACAAATATATAAACATTGTTCTGTAAGAATTATTTTTATATCTTTTATTGACTCTTTAGATTATACCTCAGTGACCTCCCCATCATTAGAGCAAGTGGGTCCAACACCCTGTTGAAATTTGGAAATTACATGCCACCCTCTTGAAAAGATTTGCACCCTTCTAAGAGTGTCAAATATAAAAATATTTTGACCAAAACAGCATAATAGACAAAACAAAATTTATTAGACAATTTATTGTTTTAACCATCATTTAGGATTTGACATACATATTTCACTTTTTTCATTTTTCACATTAAAATACCTTTAATATTTCAGAAATCATTAAATTTTGATTTAAATATTACTAGATATTTTCATTTCATAACTGTCAAGTATCCCAGCATTAGACCTTTACTGTTCATTGTCTAACATTTGAACAGT
Organism: Owenia fusiformis; assembly: GCA_903813345.2. Taxonomy (NCBI): domain Eukaryota; kingdom Metazoa; phylum Annelida; class Polychaeta; order Sabellida; family Oweniidae; genus Owenia; species Owenia fusiformis. Next base: position 14,351,240 of record CAIIXF020000009.1, on the reverse strand, counting down.
ATTAAACAAGAAGTTTTGCATTCAAGTAATTTAACAGGCAAGGCCTAATCAGAAAATGACCGTTACACAGCATTCTGCAGCAAGGGGTAATTTGAGAATTTCCTTTCAGCTAAGTTTAGACTCAAATAATAGTGAGACAACAAAACAAGAAATGTGGAAATTCAAGATAGTGTTCTGAGACCTATTCTTTGAACTAACTAGCAATCAAATAATATTCTCTAAGAGTAGGGTGTTAGTATAACCAATATGTTGGACGAAAATGATTTCCGAGGTTTAGAATGACGAATGTTTAGAATCGGGTTCAGAATGAAATTGTGAAAAGGTCAGCTTCTCAATCCTGCATATTATTCATAGAAATTCACCATGACACTAACATGGATAGTGAAAAAAGAAAAAATCATCACATTTTATGATGAATTTCACTGTGTAATATTCCTATGGAGCTATATACAATGTAGCTCACTGTAGCAATAACTGTCAACTTGTTTACATTAGTTGCAATTTAGAATTTGACCTACTTTTCCAACAGTTTTGATAATGTAAACAATTTTCCAAGACACAAGGAGTAATGATCTTCCAAAATTCACAACAGTCATGACCGGTCACAAACTAGTAATAGGTGAAAAAATCCAAAGAAATCGTTCATGCAAAATCGGCCATGTTCAAAAGGCAATTTTCGTTAGATTTGAACGATTCAACTTCAACAAGTGATTTCTGAACAACTAGTCGATAGAATAACCTAATTTAAAGCTCACATACCTCTTCGATACTATCGTATTCCGAAACGCTCACTGATAAATCCTAGAAAATTCTCAAAAGTAGTTTAAAACAGAAATTGTTAGGATTTCCGAACATTTCGTCGTCTCAATTCTAAATCATGCTGCTCTATGGCACAAGTTGGTCTTGTCGATCGTGTCTTCTGATTGGTTGAAATAATACATGTGTAGACGGTTTCTAGAGTCCCTTGGCAAAATATAGATTACAAAGGGCTACTATGCCTACTAAGATTATTTTTCTATGGTTGATTTGTAACATTTTATTTTGCCTTTATTTTATGTTTGGCAATTGAACCTAACAAGCATGCACCGCAGGGGTATGAACTAGGGTATTTGAAAAAAGTAAAAATAGTAATCTCAACGATTTTTGAATGATTTGTAGATGACAAGTATGGTAGCCCTGTTTGCACTATTGGAGAGAATTGTTCGAGGGTATCTAGAAAACCTTTCTGTGATAAAGCATGTGCCATGTTTTCTCTTTGGTAAACATCATAGTCTGAACGCATGGGGATTAGGGGTCATCTCGGCAACCCATCTTCCCTTTGCAAAATTAGATGATTATCCTTTTAGAAAATAGATTTGAAGGACCTGCTAACAAATGCCAAATCATGTAAAAATATATGTACCTGTTTGATAAGAATAGCACACTGAATAACCTGGATAAAGATTTTCAGCTGAATGAAGTTCATAATAAATCAATGGAGCAGAGTAATTATGAAACAAGACTGTTCCTTAGGCTTTTTGTGCTCTGTAGAATCATTCTTTGATGGAAGAAATTCATAAATGAATGAACTAAGAAGCTCCTCTGCAAATGCTATGTGCTTCAAGATGCAGAAAATAATGCTAAAAATGATGCAGTTGCTTAGTCAGCTTTCCACTCAACTGTTTTCTCTTACTCGAGTCTCTAGCCAATACTTGGCTAGAGGGGATTCATCTGGAATACTGTGAACTCTATTTGAAAAAAGATGCCGGGGTGTTATAAATTTATTGAATATTTTAAAAATCGCCAGATAAATAAATCATTAATCAAACCGGACCCAGCTCGGCTCCTTGATGAGATATGACATGATTTCATCAGGATTTCGTCTAAAATTAAAACGAAATGGCTCCAAGAAAAATGGCGATGTTCGAAAACTGGACGAAATGTCGTTACGTCTGACATTAGTAACTGGCTGTAAATTCTAAGTTAGCGATCCAGAAGATGTGAACTAATACACTGATCACTTTGTGTGTGTTTTGCAATTTATGGTGAGGTAATAAGACCAAAACTCGCAATTCAAATTGTGATGTGGAAAAATGGCGGACATATGATTTCAAATTTTATGATTACGACATGACCAGTTGTTCATGCAGGAATATATCTGTACTGGAAGGCCACGATACAGTGGCCTTAGAAGAAGGTAAGTTTTCTCTTACTCGAGTCTCTAGCCAATACTTGGCTAGAGGGGATTCATCTGGAATACTGTGAACTCTATTTGAAAAAAGCTGCCGGGGTGTCATAAATTTATTGAATATTTTAAAAATCGCCAGATAAATAAATCATTAATCAAACCGGACCCAGCTCGGCTCCTTGATGAGATATGACATGATTTCATCAGGATTTCGTCTAAAATTAAAACAAAATGGCTCCAAGAAAAATGGCGATGTTCGAAAACTGGACGAAATGTCGTTACGTCTGACATTAGTAACTGGCTGTAAATTCTAAGTTAGCGATCCAGAAGATGTGAACTAATACACTGATCACTTTGTGTGTGTTTTGCAATTTATGGTGAGGTAATAAGACCAAAACTCGCAATTCAAATTGTGATGTGGAAAAATGGCGGACATATGATTTCAAATTTTATGATTACGACATGACCAGTTGTTCATGCAGGAATATATCTGTACTGGAAGGCCACGATACAGTGGCCTTAGAAGAAGGTAAGTTTTCTCAGTTTGATCAGTATATTAATACTCTACTAGTTATTTGTTGCTAATAATAATCTTCATAAAATTGTTATAATTTAATTTTACAATATTTTTTGCTCACAATTTTCTATTTTACACTTCCAATGGACAATGCTTTTGACTTCTCAATTCTAGTGAATTCATACAAACAAAAACTAAATAACTTCCATAATTAATTAGATATTATAACAATCTAAATTTTCTTTTCAGATAGTAAATTTGGTTGACATTTTACAATATCTATTCTTTACTGCCACTTTAGATTGTGGAACAAGGTATAAATCAAATAGTTTACAAAGCTTTGATCAAAATATCTCCAACTCTCATTATAGTATTTCTTCTTCAAGCATATTCAAGTCATTTAAGCTCATTTATTCATTTTTTGTCCTAGAATGATTCTTAGTCAACATACTCCTACACCTAGCTACCCACAGTGCACTTTTTGTGGTATTGTGATGAAAGGTGTTTTATTAGTATCTACAGGTTTTACTGTAAAGAGCTCTGAACAGTATCTGACTATCTGCCATCTTTAAACATGTTTCTTATTAATTATTTGATTTTCTATTTTACCATGCCATCTATTTAAGAGTAATATCCATGTTATAATATAAATGTTATGTTTTTCTGATAAATTGTCAATTCAGTTGTTGCAAGGAGCCGGCTCTCAAAAAATTTATCATACATCATTTCAATTTTTCAAATAAAACCAAATAAAAACTGGATCACTTTTAAAGCCAAAATGTGATTTGGATACTGACATACTGTATTGTCTTTTTCTAGGTCCACTGGCGGATCTGATCTGGGGGGGCGCCCTGAAAAAAAAATTGGGCCAAAAAAGGCTTTAAGGCCCCAAAAAGTGGGCTTTTTGGTCATTACTGGCCCTTTTAAGACCTTATTTTTTCATTTCAGGCCTTTCAAAATTTCAAAATTTGGGCCCACTTTTGGGTTTTAGGGTCCCAAAATTTTTTTGGAAGTTTTTTCTCTGACCTGAAATTTGGGCCACCCCCTTGTTGGTTCCCAGATCCGCCCATGAGGTCTACCCTACATTTTACAAAATAAGTTACATAAGTACTCTATATACATAATCTGTATATACATGTAGAGTGACAAGTGGCCAATCAGATTTACCATATTGCAGTTTCTCTAATGTGACATTAACAGAATAGTTATTCATTAATCAATAACTAACTTATACCATCAGAAGGTCCTGTACAACAGTGAAGAGTGCTGACAGTAGAATGTTCCTGTTATTTCGTATACTTTTGTTCTGTGTTATTATAACATTCAGCTATGGGCTTGTGTTTCATACAACATCACTGCTATTGCTGTTAGGGATATGCACAGCACTGGTGTTTACTGTAGTTGTCATAGGTGTTCTCAAACCATTGGCCTTTCCCTCTAGAGAAACAATACCAGATACATACAACAAGGCAGTCCTCATTAGGTTATAATGAAAACACGCGCTACGCGCTAACGCGCTAGCGCACTAACGCACTGTTCAGAATGATCGTTCCCACAGGCCCGGGAACATGATGTATAAACATCGAGTGAGTGAAGAGATTAGGTGGCTCATCAGAAAGCAGAAGTATGAAGAAGCCCAATGTTTGATCGTTAACTGTGCAGATTATCGATTGTCAGTGTGTTTTATCTGATTTAAAAGGAAGATAGAAAGTAGCACCTTACAAGATGAATGGTCGCAGATATGCGAATATGCTCCCTATTTCATTGCATTATTTGGGTCCATCCATCGGCGAGAAAAATCCCGTTTCGAAATCTGAGCCGGGGGCCCGACTACTTGACTAATGACTTAATATAATGTTTATTTGTCGCATGTTACCTCGTGTTACCTCTTAATATCAAGTCATGGATGTTTTATATATCTTTACTCTTTGTATTTGAAGTTATATCTCACATGACTTACCAAACGGTGGGATAATTCAGGCATCGCATTTATATTTTTCCATTTTTCTTTTCGTGCCCGGTTACTCTCTTTCGCTTTCATGGGGGGGGGGGTGTATAGGGTAATCGTATAAGAGGAGGGTGAAAATCTATTGTGTATGGCCGCATAAGAAGGGGCAACATTTATCGTATATGGCATCGTATAAGTTAAATAAGAATTAAAGAAGCCTATTATGAAATTTAAGGCAGTTTGAACGAATACTGCAGATCCAGCTTATCCCCATAAATTTGGGATTTCAATACACAAGTAGTTGCGGGGGCTTGCCCGTAGCCAGCTTTTTTCCTGGCAGGGGAAGCTTTTTCACAATTTTGGCTAATAATCATGAAAAAAATTCTCAGAATGGTGAAAAACTGCATGATTTTGAAAGAATCTCTGGCCAGAGGGGGAGCTCCGCTCCCCCAGCTCCCCCTCTGGCTACGGGCCTGGTTGTGGGGGTGATTTGAAAAATCAGTCCCACATTTATGGGGGTAATCCAGATCTCTATATACATAGTAGTCTCTATATGCCATATGCCAGGACAGTAACCAGGATTTCCCAGGGGGGGGGGTCACTTTTTCAAAAATTCCAAAGTCACCCTCCGAACCCCCCTGGCTTCGGGGCTGTGTACTATGGATTTCCAAGACCCCTATGAACCCCCCTTTCATGTTTGCTTTCGTTTTTCTCAATTTGATTTTAGATTTAAAAAGTTTTGAATTCTCCATTTCGCTGTTCGCTCTTTGAATCAGAACGTTCGCATATATGGTGCATATATGTACTCAAAAAGGACAAAATTTGATTGGTCAATATTTTTCAATGATGCATTTCGTGTAGCTATTTGTGAGACCCGAAAGTTCTAAATCAAATTAATTACGCAATTTTGTTTTTACACCCGCAAGCTAAATAAAAAAATGACACCATCGGAATTCTTCTTCTTTGTCATTGAATTAATAGTCAGTATACCAGATTTAATCAATAAAAGATTATACAATTAACAACAAAATTCGGAAACGAGTATGTAAGATTTGCTTTCGAACCACTAAACTTGACCTAGATAATAGCGACGTGTCTTCTTTGGTCAAATGCTCAGTTGTTTGTGGGTTTTCAACGTAACTCTATAATGTAATATGAAGATGAGTACTTTTATTCAGTTGTTGCATCGATGTTACAGTTTGTAGTGCGGTAATATTGGCATGAACGTGTTGAAAGTCGAATGGAATTGCTTTTTCCAATATGGCGACTAGTCACGTGACTTCTTCTCTTCCGGAATATACTCCCATTTTCAATCATTGTTTTCACCCCGTTAGGAGCCAATAAAATGAAAAAAAATATATGTTATATAAAGATTATTAAAAGACTAATTGTTTCTGATAGTTTGTTTTCTCCGATCGCATGGAGATTCGATCGAAAATATCGCTTGAAAAATGGGTATGAAAATCCCCATGTTAAACCAACGGGGAAAAACAAGGTAGAAAAATTTTGTTCCCCCGCGAACTGCATCATGGGAAATATTTTGACCTTATAAGGAAAAACTTTCGCGCCATCTTTATTAGAGATTCAATACTACCGAATCCGCGATTTTAAGAATTACGTCAGTCCCAGTGAATTGTATTACCTATTTTACCAGGAATATTGTTGAAAACAGGGTTGTATTTCATTTGGAATTAAAGTTTTAAATAAGAGACGATTTAAAAAGTAATGTAAACCCGACCAGCGTGTTTTATCATTGTCCGGTAATTGGCCGTAAATATTTATTAATTCTAAGTTACTCATGTTCTTTCAGGTCAAATACAGAGAAAAGTACACGTTCATTTAGTTTTGAAATTATTTCCTAAATTGAAGTTGAATTCTGTTTTTTAACGGTGTGAAGAACATCTTAATTGGTCTTATATTTTTAAAGAAATCGTAACTTGAAAAGTGTAATTTTCGAGAGGCTTTGTTTATTTCCTGCGGCCGCAAAGTTCACATCAAAGTCTGATTGACAGGTTAGCGGTGATTTATACAGTCTTTGAAGTGTCAATGTTTTGACAAGTTCCCAGGGAGTCATAACCCTAATTATACATGTCCCTGGGCCAAGGGTATAGACCAATCATAAACATGCGCTTAAAACATGCGCACACATCGTGGGGAAGGATCATTTTCTATTAGCGCATTGGCGCGTGGCGCGTTAGCGCGTAGCGCGTGTTTTCATTATAACCTCCTCATTACAGGTAAGATTAGAATTGCACTTGCATCACCAGTTCATGTGTGGTACATCAATTTACATGTGGTACATCATTGTATATGTGATATATTAGTTTACATGAGATTCTTTACATCCACTGTAAGTTTGACTTTTGATAGGATGTGACACAGGGGAATAGACTAGCTAAAAAGCTGGATTCACTTGGATTTGTCACAATCGCATGCTGCTTGTCACCTGACCAAGATGGACCAATGGAACTCCAGCATAGATCTTCATCAAAGCTTCACGTTATTAAACTTGATGTTAGAAAGAATGAAGACATTGAAAGTGCCAGAAAATATGTAGTCGATATTTTGCTAAAAACCAACTCTGGTAAGTGTTCATCTTGCAATCCTTCACCAATAGACAAAAAGATGAAGGTTTTTACAATGGAGTAAAAGGATTGGTATCGATATGGTTAACTGAATTGAACACCATGTTTCTCTAGAACCAGTCATCAAAAAATTCTGAAAATTTTACACATTGTCAATCTAATTATAATACAAATGATCACCTTTTGAATGGCAACAGTTTAATTTGAAAAAAAAAAATATATGCTATTCTCTAGGCTATATTTTTTAGAAAACAGATCAGACACTTCTTTTGTTCTTGGAATCACATGTTCGGAATGAAACGAAACATCTATCTGAACTTCAGGAAATACACACAACAAGTTTAGGCCTCTCAATATTGTAATTGTACAAAGGAAAGTTTGGTTGATTTAAAAAAGTATCTTGTTAATGAAATAAAAGGTTTACTTTAATTTTCATCTATTTTGGGGGTTTTTGTTTTAAATTATTGAATACTTTTTGTTAAATCAACTAAATTTCCCTTTGTATAACTGTAATATTGAGAGGTCTAAAAAATGTATATGTTATGTATATGTTATTTTGTTCCAACAAGGTTCGGAAAGCTATTGTATTTCATTCTCAAGAATTGGTAGAAAGGAACAAAAAACAATTACACTAAAAATTTAAAAATGCTAACAAAAACAGTTAAAAAAATATATATTTAAATAATTTTCACATAAAATTGTTGTCAATCAGTGACCATTACATAAATGACTATGTTTTTTACAGAATGTTTTCAATAATAAGTATAAATTAATAAAAGAAAACAATGTTGAATTCAGTTTGCCATATCGATACCAATCCTTTATAAGTGTAACCCTTTCTTTTTATTTTTTTCAATAAGCTACAATGTCCTGTTATTTGGAGATTTGCAATAAGTGCTTGCTAGTGATATAAAATATCCAATTGCTTTCACCCAAACGTCATTAGGATGAAGATGAAGCAAAATCAGAATTATATTAGAAAGGGTATTAAAGGGACAGTCTCTAGGAATAACACACTCATAACATCCACATAAACTTGGGTGTTTTGTATGTTTAAAGAGATTGCAGTTTTGTTTCTATGTTATCTCAATAGAATGTACTGTTTTAATGGGAAAGAATGTTTCTATTGTTTGTCCTCTATTTTTAATTATATCGAGGATAAATTAATTGGGTCCAAAAAGCATTCACATATTAGAGGTATTTGTATCAATTTAAATTTATCCATGATTTTAATTGAACGTTTCCATTGTAGAACTATGGGGGCTTGTGAATAATGCTGGCATTAGTATGTTTATGCCATTTGAATGGTACTCCACCTTTGAAGTTCTTAATATATTCAACGTGAACACATTTGGTCCTGTGAACATGACGAGGACATTCATACCTCACCTGAGGAGAAGCAGGGGGAGGATTGTCAATGTAGCAAGTGCTGGGGGTGAGTTTGAATATCTTATACTACAGGGTGGGCCAAAAAAAACCAATACCCAACTTTGAATCAGGATAAAAATAGCTATGTTCAATATGATACATTGATTTATATATCATTTTAAAGGTTATACAATTTCGAACATTTTGGTATATAACACTATGTCATGAAATCAATGATAAAGTTTCATTATACTTATTTGGGAGGCCGGGTTGCTTTTTAAGGTCTCCAGATTTTAGGGAGAAAAAAGTAAATCTGCGAAATAATGTTAATTTTTATTTATAGAATATCATTTTGTTAGGTGAATACATGGTTCTATATGTGCATAGTTGTGTGACTAAACGTATTGTTTATGAATTTTAGTGTTGTTTACTATCAATAAGCACTCAAAAGGGTTCGGTTAAAAGACATTAAACATATATATGATGAGGATTTTATTTTCAACAAGACATTGCCTCGTACCATATATCAAAGGAGACATTGAGATGCATTCCTTTGCTAATAAGGTGTCAATTTAATTGATCTTGATACTTGGCCACCCAACAGCCCCGAAGCTAACGTGGTTGATTGCCATACATTGTGCAATCTCAAGGAAATGGTACAACAAAAGCATCCAATAAACAGCATTGATGAGCTGAAAAAGAATCATAAAGTGCTGAAATGAATTGCAAAAGAAATCTCTCAATAAGGCTAATGATAGATCGCGATACCACTCGAAGCTTATTGTTGACGCAGAAGGGGAAGGGGGGGGGGGTATTAAGCAATTGTTAAAATTGTTTAAATAAATAAAGTGTAAAATGTTATTAAACAGTACTTATATTCATAAACAATAAATATAGTCACACAATGATGCAAATATCAATATCCAAGCATGTATTCACCTAACGAAAAATTATATTCTATAAATAAAAAATTAACATAATTCCTTAGATTCACTATTTTTTCCCTAAAATCTGGAGACCTTAAATAGCAACCCGGCCTCCCAAACAAGTATAATAAAACTTTACTATTGATTTCATGACATAGTGTTATATACTAAATTGTTTGAAAATGTATAACCTTTAAAATGATATGTGAGTCAATGTACCATATTGAATGTAACTATTTTTATCCTGATTTGAAGTTGGGTATTGTTTTTTTTGGCCCACCCTGTATATGTGGTGGGGGCACTATATATTGCTTCCTGATGCTCTATATCAGCTTTAGGATAAGATCCATTCATGGAACTTGATTTATATATGATTTTGTTTTAATAAGTACAGTACAATGAAACCTGTATATCTGAACACCTCTCAATATGAACCCTTTTTCTTGGTCTCAAATTTGTTATCCCCATTGACTTAAATGTTTGTAAAACCTTGAAATGTGAACACTTGCTAATTCGAAGACTTTTGGCTGGTCCCAGAGGTGTCCGGATTAGACAGGTTTTACTGTACTTCTAAATATTGACACTGACAGCTGAAAATGGTATATTCTGTAAGCAATTCCAAAAACTTTGAAATGGTATATATATCTGTTGTAGGTCGCAACTCATATCCCAATTCTTTGATATATTGCATGTCTAAGCATGCATTGGTGGCATTGAGTGATGGTCTTCGCCGTGAGTTAGCACCATTTGGAATCAGTGTGGCGAGTATAGAACCTCAAGCATACAGGTTCGTTGCGTTATTGATTATTTCATGCACTGCTGTCACTCAGAAATTTTAGGTACTCAAACTTCCAAATATTTCAGATCTTTCAAACATTTCATTCTATGTATTTCAGATTTAAAGACTACCATGCTTTCCAGGATTTTAAAACTCACACAATTAAGATATAAATCTTTCAAACATTCAGGTCCTGAGGCTTCCATATATTTTAGGTCCTACGACTTTCATACATTTCAAATCATGATACATACTAAATACGATTAGCCATAATTTAAGTACCATACATATCAAGTCCTGAAATACAATTCTGGCCCTAAACTCTATAAGTTTCAAATCCATTCTGTTAATTTCAGAACTCCACTATTTAATGCAGAGAGACTAAAACAGAATATGAAGGCATCATTTCGTTCTTGCTCAGAAGATGTCAAACAGGCATATGGTGAAGGTTATGATGAACGCCTAGCTGAAGCAATGATAACTAATGTATACAATGACAGGAATGGGGCAATTGTGAGGAATGATATCAACGAGGTGGTAGACTGCATGGTTCATGCACTGACTGCAGTCAAACCAAGACATCGCTACTGCCCACCTGAACCCCTGTATATCATAGCAGAGTTTCTACTTAGTCTTCTGCCAAGTGAAATAGTTGATGGAATATTCAATACATTACTAGCCCCACTCAGTTTCAATGCACTCTCTTCAAAGTGACACTTATCACTAATTGCACCTTTTTTACATTTGGTCAGTCTGATCTAGGATAAAACTGAAAGATAATGAGTTATGTGTACCTGGAAAGAACATGGGTGGGACTTCTATTATCTAAAGGAGTGGTATCGATATGGAGAACTGAATTCAACAATGTTTTTCTCTTAAACCAATCATTGAAAACATTCTGTAAAAAAACACGGTATTTTATGTAATGTTGACTAATTGACAACAATTTAATGCGAAAATTATTTAGAAATATTTTATATAACTGTTTTTGATTACATTTTTTGTTTTTTTTAGTGCAATTGTTTTTGCTCCTTTCTACCAAATCTTGAGAATGAAATAAAATGTCTTTCCGAACCTTGTTGGAACAAAATAGGATATACAACAAGTTTTTAGACATCTCAATATTATAGTTATACAAAGGAATTTTTGGTTGCTTTTCAAAAAGTATTCAAAAAAAAAATTAAAACAAAATCCACCAAAAATAGATACAAATCAAGATAAACCTTTTTTTTCATTAACAAGATATTTTTTAAAATCAACCAAAATTTCCTTTGTACAATTACAAGATTGAGAGACCTAAACATGTTGTGTTTATGTCGTTTTGTTCCAATGAGGTTCGGAAAGATGTTTCATTTCACTCTGGAAACACGATACCAAGAACAAAACAAGTGTTTGATGTGTTTTCTAAAACAATATAGATGAAAGTATATATATATTTTTCAAATTATATTGTTACCAATCAAAAGATGACCATTAAATTGACGATGTGTAAAATTTTTAGATTTTTTTTATGACTGGTTTGAGAGAAACGTGTGTTCAAAAAGTTCTCCATATCGATACCACTCCTTTGTAAACATAGGGAAGATGTGTTTAAGTACATCACTGTAAAACACTATACTTAAAGGCAGAATCAAATCTATAGAAGGTGACAAAATTGCAAGCAACATGTACAACTGACCTACCAATCTTCAAAGTGCAAAAATTGGAAAAAATGTTTGAATTCTCCCAAATAATAATAAAAAATGGTAACCATATTTACAGAAAAATGATACATTTTTGTAAAAATATTTAGTTTTCCCGTAACAAAACATGCACTTCGGAGATTTTTAGAAAATAGACATGACAAGGAATGATGTGAGCCAAAATTATTTTGAAATTTAAACTATTTTTTGTAAAGCTTGCCTGGTAGATCTGATTCTCCCTTTAAAATAAAAAAGAAGGTTCCAAATTATAGTATACACAGTTACTTTTTGTCACCCTGTATGATTGGCTAGTTTGAACAAGGCCTGAATGTGTTATGTAATAAACCATTTTTATTTTATTAGCTAATGCCTTGGACACATTTTCACTCCAGCGCCCGGCCGATTGAATTTTTTGTTCAAAATTGAATATAATATTGAACAAAACACTCAATCGGCCGGGCGCCGGCAGATGCATCGGAACAAATGTGACCCAGGTATCAGTTGATGTGTTTTTCATTGCAAGGAGAATATTTTATGTGCTCTTTTGTACTTTAGCTTATATTCACAAATGCAACTTTCAGCTTCTGGATCAATTACCTATTAGTTAATCCATTAATCCATCAATTAGCCAATTGGAGAATTAGCACCCGGCATACACAGCAGGTACTATTCATATTCAAGTGAGTTTGCCATCCCCTATCACAATACAAGCCTGGATTCTATACAAATACGTATCATGAGCACTTTTATATAATTTTCATGATGATAATCACATTTTTAGATAGATATTTACATGCTATGGTACTAGATATAGTAATACATGAATTAATATACAGGGTGGTCCAAAAAATGGGACACTTATATTTCAAAAATAAATATTGATTTTCTTGATGAAAACATGTCATATTATATACCAATGGATAGGGAATTTACTCATCTTTAACCATCTTTAACCAGAATTAGTGTACCATAAATCCTTTTACATTTATTCAGTCCCTGAAGGGCAGAACTATAGAGAAGTGAAAGTCATTGTCTCAACAGCATATCAATGATGCTATTGACCAGTTTAGGCCAAAATTTAGTGCTACAATTGATCAAAATGGTGGACATATTGAACGTCTGTTTATGTAAATAAAGTTGACAATAAAACTTGGTTTTTGCAAGTTTTGGAAAACCCGTTTTGAAACAAAAATGACGTCATTTATATTATGGACGCTAGTTGATAGACGTTATAATAAATCTGAACTTATGATATACCAAATTAAAGATGAGTTAATTCCCTATCAATTGGTATATAATATGACATGTTTTCATCAAGAAAATCAATATTTGTTTTTGAAATACGAGTGTCCCATTTTTTTGGACCACCCTGTATATAATTTAAAATGGTGAAAAGAAACTTCCCAAAATAAATTTTCAACTTTTTGTGAAAGTACAGACTATACACAACTACCTTAAAATTCTCTGATAGCCAAGGCAGGTTAACCTGCTTGCAAAAGTACACTTACTATCACCAATCAGGTTAAAGTATAAAGAATAGGTCTAGAAGTGTAGAGTATTTCAAGTGGCAAATGTACTGCATATTGACATTGTTTCAAATAGCACACAACTCAGTCAACAATATGTGCCATAAATGCCAATATATTTTTGAGTCGATCAGAGTGCATACACTGGTACTAGACTAGTTATTGGCAGCAACTGCACTGTAATCTAGATATTAGACAGCAATGGATGCCAGAAAGACAGGGCTTGGGATTGTAACTGGGGTGCTGGTGTACATGTTAGTGATGCACACAAGCACCCTACTCTACACATTGGGCCTTGCTGTGGTGGCCTGTATTGCAGTGGTCCTCTACAACATCTGGGGCTTCATGCAACCCCTGCAGTCTGTCACTGTGGCCAACAAAGCAGTTCTCATAACAGGTTGGTAAATATAGAAATATACATGTTTACCTTATGAATAGCAGTCAAAGTTGAACTGAGGTAAAAGGTTTGAGTTAAAATAATATTTGAGAAATCCTAATACCTTCTAGTAACACCTATTATCATCAATGCTGGTCTCTGCATGGACTGCCTCATTACAAAAATATAGAATTCCTCAATAGTCAAGTAAACATATATATAGGATTCTGACAAGTTTTTTGGATAGTCTACATTCTACAATGTATGTTGTTTAGTGAGATACATTATTGTTTCATTTTATATTTATATTGTGTGTGTGAATGATGTGTTGAAGTAAAATTGCTTGTGTTTATCAATGTTGATGCCCTCTATGTTTTTTGGTATTTCATAAGTAGAGGGAATCAACTTGACAAGTTTTTGTAAGTTTCATTATTTTACATGTTAGATTGTTATGTGATTGTTATGTTGTTTTTGATGAAATGCCATCAAAACATTCTAAAGCTATATGCAACAAATATTTATTGCACTGACCCATCATAGAAATTATTTACAAGGCATTAACATGCAAAATGTCACCGCCTGCCAGTTATTACAGATACAGAATGCCAACCGCTGGATGCCAAACACTAATGCCAAACACCAACTGCTAAACATCATCCACAAAAAGTTGGAGACCATAACAATATGTCACCACTTGTGATGGTGACATATTTAATTTTGAATAAGCTGTCTAATATCATTCTGATTTCTAAGTTTTGTCTAGAACTGGAGAGTCAGATCCTTAAATTTATTCCACACTAAATGTTCTATGGTTCATTATCTATATAGTTGCATGTATACATAGCATTCTCAATAAAACAAATTCCTTCAATTGTAAGTAACTATCAATGATCAAAGAGGAAACATCATATCAATGAAAACGTTGTTAGCCAAACTTATAAATCAATGTACCTTCATGAAATGAGCAGATGACAAACCTCCCTTCCGTGACACAATGAGAGAATTTGATTTATTATGTTTTATTCACCTTTCCCCAAAGTCCAAAGTGTACTCATTTGACCGCTGCGCTGATTGGTCGGTGAAAATCGATGACGTCAAAGCAGGGCACTTTTCGCGCGAAAACTTCATTTACTATTAGATCGCCCAATGAGTAAAATAAATCTCATCTAAAATGATATCAAAACTTATTAAAATTTATTTTTCTGAATTTTTGGTCTTCGGTTGTGTCTTAAATACACTACCCGGTAAATGAAACCATAGGAATAATTTGTGATATGAGTGCTGGTCTTCTAATAAATTGAATCCAATTACCGTACCAAAGACAAACAATTTTTCAGACAAGACTGTGCATATTATAGGAATATTCATTTAACATAAATATTCAAATGCATGATGTTTCTAATAAAAATATAACATATGAAGAACAGTTTGTAATGTAACAGAGGCTAATGATATTTTTCTCATGCTTGCACAAACCTAATAAACAATTTCCAAACTCATGATGGGTCGTGGACTATTAATTCATTTTAGATGCAATTTGAAGTAACGAATAGTCATACATCATAGCTTGTATTTTTAAAATTGCAAATGCAATTACCAGATAGAACTTCTCCCTTGAAGGTATTACGTCCATAAATATCGTGAATATTCTCTCAGCAGTTCTATATTTAAAAAGAACGTCCATGGGCTTTTTAAGAGGTAAATCTCATTCAAATAAACGATCGTAGGAAAAACAGCTAGAAACCGTGTCTCAATAAAACAACTTTAACATTGTTCAATGAAATTAATCATCACTTATGTAACCATTATCAAATTCCTCGGCAGACATAAAAGTAACATTGTCTTGTGAAATAATAGGTGGCTGAAAAAGGGAAAGTAACGCACTGTTAGCCCAGATTTGATTGATAGATCCGAAAAGATTGATCGGGATTGCCCGATCAAAGATGTGGTTATTTTTCACTTTATTGATACTACGTTCCACATGTATTCTTTCTGCGGCAATCTGCTGTGTTTGATACACATCATTGGCATCCATTTGATCGTTCTGGCCAAGGAAAGGGGGAATATTTAAGTTCACGCCAAGTGGATCGAGCAAATCTTTTATCAAGAAACCCTTGTCCACCATAACATCATCGTTCTTATTGAACGGCAGTCTTAAAAAGCCAGAACGCTCGGTCAATTCTCTGTCAGATATGCTACCATGGTATAGTGAACTGACGAACGTAGGGCTACCCTGAGGAGCGATTCCGATGAGACCTTTAAGCGTATTGGTACCTTTGTAGTTGGAGTACGTTTGGGATTTTAAAGTTAGCGATTTTGGCATCTGACACTTAATTTCAAATGCATCTAGAATAATCCGCGTATTAGGATATTTCTCCTTGAAAGACCCTGGCATCGTTAAGTTAACATCATTTCTATCAGGCCAGATATTCATTGATCCTAGTGTTACATAAAGGAAATTCGCCCACTTGAGAAAAATTCGGGAAACTGTGGACTTCGATATACCGAACTTTACTGCCAAGTCCAGCTCAAACATTCCAACCCTGACTCTACAGAGGTAAAGTAAAAATTCATCCTCAACACAAAGCTTATGTGGTCTTCCAGATTTTTTCTTCTTGTCGTGCATTTTTTTCTCAGAATTACGATCCGCAATGTTTTCACCATCTTTACCTGGATTTAAGAATTTAAGTACGGTTCCGTATATAGCCTTATTTGGAAAGCCGGTATAGAATGCAACATGTTGTTCCTTTAAATTATTGAATGTAAATTCCTTAGCACGCAGTGCCTCATTTTCTTCACGTAACCTATCACACGCGGTTTTACTTTCATCAATATCAATATTCTCAGATTTCATCAATTTTGCCTTTTCTAGTTTTAGATTGTCAATCTCATTTCTCAACTTGCTTATTTCGTCAGTCAATACCAATATTTCTAAAGATTTGCTTGCTTCACTCAAAGTCTTTGAAAT
Organism: Owenia fusiformis; assembly: GCA_903813345.2. Classification (NCBI taxonomy): domain Eukaryota; kingdom Metazoa; phylum Annelida; class Polychaeta; order Sabellida; family Oweniidae; genus Owenia; species Owenia fusiformis. The sequence goes on along the minus strand of CAIIXF020000009.1, from coordinate 14,334,399 downwards.
ACAATTTTCACATTGAACCTTATTTCCTAAAGTCGGGGTTGGAGTTGGGGTAAGAAGACCAAATGGCTCAGGTATCGAATCGTAAATTATACCAATGTTGCGATTATTGTCCTTGTTTTGTTTCATACGATTTAAGGGTCTTTTTCTCTGGTTACTACAGTTAGTCGTATTCATATGTGGAACATCTACCCAACAATCAAAAACATGAGGTACAGCATCTTTTTTCAGAGAACGTTTCTTACTAAAACCATGATATTCAAAATCATCATCAGTGAAATGTAAAGAACAAACTTTACAAGAAGGCTTCAACTGAAATGATTTATCTTCCATTCGATGGATAGCAATTAACCACTTTCTTTTATCATTCTCTGGAACCTTTACAAATGTTACGATCTTGTCTTTAACAATTGATGTCCCATATGAGGTGCATCTTGGAACTATGCAATGTGTTTTGTGTGTACATGTCTTGCGTTTCTTGGAACTGTCACCAAAATATTTATTTTCTAGTTCGTTTATGTGAAATTGATGATATGCTGCCGCATCCTGAAATCAATTGAAGAAAATTATAAATGATATTGCATTGAATTATTATAAAGCACTGATTCACGAGTCGAAAAAGTTTTCTTTAAGCCCCCCCCCCTCCCTCCCCCGGCGTTAATTAACTAAGCCTCTTGTTCAAACTCCCCATTTAATTTCTATTTCCCTGGCTGGATGTACATCAATACTTGTTCATTAACTGGAGTGTACGCAAGACTCTAGTAGGCCCAAACCTTGATAATTTACCCCCCTCCCCCAATACATATGACTCGTTTTTACTGTTGATTGATCAATTAGTATCTATTTTACCTAACACTATGAGAAAATATAGCACAAGCTTATTATTACAGTGCAGTAGTCAGTGGTATGTTGACAGTCAAGAAGTACATATCAGGGTCAATGTGCTGTAAACATTGGACTCTTCACATCAATTTTACTCTATTAATTTGATTTCTCAGAACAGTATAATGAAGGGAGAATATGAACGAGAGTGTAATCAATGAGATTCCATCACATTTATGATACAGATTATTAAGTACTCACCATGATTCAACAATTAAATGAGCCCGTCTCCCTCGCGATTCACATTGACTTGTAATGTGTTCAGATTTTGCCGCGAAAATCTGCCCTACTCTGACGTCAGAGATTCTAGATTTGCTAATTATAATATTCATGAGCTGACTTTGGGGAAAGGTGAATAGGTTGTGACACAGGGTTTGGCAATACACTTGCAAGGCAGCTAGACAGTCTTGGCTATACTGTTTTTGCTGGATGCTTATTTTCAACCAAAGATGGAGCGCAAGAACTGAAAATAGCCTCATCTCCAAAACTGCACATTGTCCAACTAGATGTAACAAATGATGATGACATCACAAATGCCCTGGGTTATGTTAAAGATGTGTTGGACAGAACTAAGTTAGGTAATACAGTCAGCATGTGAAGCATAAACAGGCATTAAATCTTTATTAAACACGAAGAGTAAATCTCTTAATCAATTTTTGTACCAAAGTTTGAAATCATTTGATTTTGAGTCTAGTTATTTTGAGTTTGAGTCATTAACCGCATTCACTTGTCGTAATTGAAATTTATAAACATGTTTAATTCATTTTTTGCTTTTTTGCTTTTTGTTTATGGTAAAGATCTCATCTCATGGTGCACATCTCAAATTATTCTAGGGAATAGTCCATATACACTGATTGAATTTATTGTACCATGCCTAAGATCTCACTTGCAGAGCTATGGGCTTTGGTGAATAATGCCGGCATAGGTGTATTTGTCCCTTACGAGTGGTGCAGTGCTGCCACATTGAGGAAGCTCTTTGATGTGAATATATTTGGCATGGCTAATATGACCACAACATTTCTGCCTCTCTTAAAACAGAGCAAGGGACGAGTAGTGAATGTTGCCAGTCGAGCAGGTAAAATTTAAATGGTGTCTCTAGTCTTTGCAACCCCTTTAATAAAGCACCATATATTTCTGACTTTTCTTCAATAACTAGAAAAAGAGCTACTCCATGGAGTAGCAAATCCCACCAAACAAAACATATTTTCATAATTAGTGGCCATCTTGAAAACACAGCATTAGGTTAAATAAGGGGCAAAAAGTGCCCCACCTTAAATTGAATCCTAATGTGGTTGAAATGAAAGGCTGTCATGTCGCCAGTATTGACATGCAATTATTTTTGAAATTAGGCTCTTTTGTTCTTGGAAAATGGGTCTAAAATCCCAAATATTTTGAAGTATTTTTACAAAGTACAAAATCAATGTTAACAATTGGAAATTAAATGAAAATTATAACAACAAAAGTGAATTTGCAACTTTTTTTCTTGAGTACTCTTAGAAAATGATCAATTAATATGCTTATTTGATGTTCAGATTGTCTAAATTTAATATGAAATCAAAGTTTAAGGATCAAATTGATATTTAAAGCCATCAGAATTTGCTTTATCACACTTTTGATTTTTCATCATTCCCTGGGGCACTTCCCATTGCTCATTTTATGTACACCGAACCAAATCCATCCACTGGTATTTGAGTCACCAAAGATTATGTTTTTGTTCGAAAAATCGCGACCATTTTAAAATTCAGCTGCCATCTTGAAAATTTCTTCTTGAACAGAGCTTCCTTGTCCTTAGGTAGCAGCATATGAAAGAACCATATTTTCAGCTGTCATCATATATTCAGCTGTCATCTTGAAAATTCTTTCTCAAACAGAGCAACTGTGCCCCTAGGCATCAGCAGATAAAGTATGAACCAAATTTGTTCACTGGTATTTGAGTTATCAAAGGTAGCATTTTTTACGAAAAATTGTGGCCATTTTGGATTTCAGTGGCCATCTTGAAAATTCCTTCTTAAACTGATGCATCAGCATGTAAAATATGAATCAAATCCATTCACTGGTATCGAGTTATCAAAGATAACGTTTTTTCTATGAAAAAAGGCGGCCATTTTGAAAAGCAGTGGCCATATTGAAAAATTTTCATTAAACAAAACTCCTTTGTGCCTACACCCCAGGCATCAGCATATAAAATTTGAACCAAAACAGTTCACTAGTATTTAAGTTGAGATGAGGTGGCCATTTTGAATTGAGCGGCCATATTGAAAATTCCTTCTCAAGCAGAGGTCCTATCCTCAAGAGGTATCTTCCTGTAAAAATTTAACTCAATCCATCGATTGGTATTTATCAGCCGCACAGACCGACAAATGGACAAGTATTTGATGTGTTTAAAATAATTTTGATTACAGTGCATACTACATAATACACATAATACATAATATAATTATGTTCTCAATTTTGAATTTCACTTTTTCATTTAGGACGCTTTGTTGCCCCAAATTTTGTTCCTTATGCAATGACGAAATTTGGAGTAGTTGCCTTCAGTGAGGGACTGGGTCAAGAGATGGCAGATTTTGGTATCCATGTTGCCAGCATTGAGCCAATACTGTACAAGTAAGATAATCCAATTATTGAGCCAATACTGTACAAGTAAGAAAATCAAACCATTGAGCCGATACTGTATAAGTGAGAAAATCAAATCATTGAGCCAATACTGTACATTTAAGATAATCAAATCATTGAGCCAATACTGTACAAGTAAGATAATCAAATCATTGAGCCAATACTGTACAAGCAAGATAATCAAATCATTGAGCCAATACTGTACATTTAAGAAAATCAAACCATTGATCCGATACTGTACAGTGAGAAAATCAAACCATTGAGCCGATACTGTACAAGTAAGATAATCAAACCATTGAGCCAAAACTGTTCATTTAAGATAATCGAACCATTGAGCCAAAACTGTTCATTTAGGAAAATCAAACCATTGAGCCAATACTGTTCATTTAGAAAAATCGAACCATTGAGCCGATACTGTACAAGTAAGATAATCAAACCATTGAGCCAAAACTGTTCATTTAAGAAAATCAAACCATTGAGCCAAAACTGTCCATTTGAGAAAACCAAACCATTGAGCCAATACTGTTCATTTAGAAAAATCGAACCATTGAGCCGATACTGTACAAGTAAGATAACCAAACCATTGAGCCAAAACTGTTCATTTAAGATAATTAAACCATTGAGCCAAAACTGTTCATTTAGGAAAATCAAACCATTGAGCCAATACTGTACATTTAGGAAAATCAAACCATTTAGCCAATACTGTACAAGTAAGATAATCAAACTATTGAGCCAATACTGTTCATTTAAGAAAACCAAACCATTGAGCCAATACAGTACATTCAGGAAAATCAAACTATTGAGCCAATACTGTACAAGTAAGATAATCAAACCATTGAGCCAAAACTGTTCATTTAAGATAATCGAACCATTGAGCCAAAACCGTACAAGTAAGATAATCAAATCATTGAGCCAATACTGTACATTTAAGAAAATCAAACCATTGAGCCAATACTGTACAAGTGAGAAAATCAAACCATTGAGCCGATACGGTACAAGTAAGATAATCAAACCATTGAGCCAAAACTGTTCATTTAAGATAATCAAACCATTGAGCCAAAACTGTTTATTTAAGAAAATCAAACTATTGAGCCAAAACTGTGTATTTAAGATAATCAAACCATTGAACCAAAACTGTTCATTTAAGAAAATCAAACCATTGAGCCAATACTGTACAAGTAAGATAATCAAACTATTGAGCCAAAACTGTTCATTTAAGATAATCAAACCATTGAGCCAAAACTGTTCATTTAAGAAAATCAAACCATTGAGCCAAAACTGTACAAGTAAGATTATCAAACCATTGAGCCAAAACTTTTCATTTAAGAAAATCAAACCATTGAGCCAAAACTGTACAAGTAAGATAATCAAACCATTGAGCCAAAACTGTTCATTTAAGATAATCAAACCATTGAGCTAAAACTGTTCATTTAAGATAATCAAACCATTGAGCCAAAACTGTTCATTTAAGATAATCAATCCATTGAGACAAAACTGTTCATTTAAGAAAATCAAACCATTGAGCCAAAACTGTACAAGTAAGATAATCAAACCATTGAGCCAAAACTGTTCATTTAAGATAATCAAACCATTGAGCTAAAACTGTTCATTTAAGATAATCAAACCATTGAGCCAAAACTGTTCATTTAGGAAAATCAAACCATTGAGCCAATACATTGTATTTAAGATAATCAAACCATTGAGCCGAAACTGTTCATTTAGGAAAATCAAACCATTGAGCCAATACTGTGTATTTAAGATAATCAAACCATTGAGCCGAAACTGTTCATTTAGGAAAATCAAACCATTGAGCCAATACTGTGTATTTAAGATAATCAAACCATTGAGCCGAAACTGTTCATTTAGGAAAATCAAACCAATGAGCCAATACTGTACATTTAAGATGATTTGATACAACATTGCACATGTGAGTAAAAGTGACCAGTTGGGTATATTGTACAACATTGGATCATTGTTTTAGAGTTTTTCTTCAACACTATTTTTGAGCATAATTATAATCAGAAATGACATTGCATATTCCAGGACTCAAATCATTAACTGGGAGAACATGAAACAGAACATAATGAGAGAGTGGGACCAGCTCCCAGGAGAAACCAGAGCCACCTATGGTGAGGCTTTCCTCCAATCACATGTCAACAAGGTAAAGGAAATTATCCTTGAAGGTCGTGAAAATATTCAAGAAGTGACTGACACAATGTTACATGCAGTAACATCAACCAACCCACAAATCAAATACAGCGCCCCTCAGGTTCAGTCGTATTTTGAAGAAATGCTTATCAGACTTTTGCCTTCAGTCATTCTTCACAGACTGATGTGCAAATATAAAGCACCTGTTAAACCTGGCACTTTATAATGTGTTCAAATATCACAAAGAGCTAGATGCACGCTTTATAGAGGTTATGGTCCCATGGCCAGCATGCCTGACCTGACAGCTTATATGTACCAAACATGAGGCCATATTAAACTCTTGGAACTAATCGGTAGCTCAATAACAGGAAAAATATCTTTTTTCAATTGTCATATTGTATGACAAGGACTAGCTCTTCATGCTTTTAAGAATACACACCTATGACTATGATGTTGATGTACATGTACTCAGTGTATCAATTATCACTGATTGTATGATAAAGGGAACACCATGGCTCCATGTAAGGCTTGCCAACAAATGCAGACATGTTAATGTTCCCCATAGTTATAAACAATCTGTAGTATAAATGTTAAGACACATTGTATATGGTATATATTTCATTCAATCTTCATTGTTGAGTTACATGCTAATGGCATAAAAATTAAGCCACTACCTTTAGAACAAAGCCTTGGTTTCACCTGCCCAACAAGTATTTGATTATTTTCAAGCATAATGTTTTCTAAATATCTGTGTCTTTCTGGAACATATGCCTCCAGCTATTCAAATTGTACCATTTTAAGGCCACAGAACTCATTTTTTACATTAGAATGGCTTTTGACTCAATGGGGTTAAATGTGTTGTCCCTAATTAAAGGACATGGAAATTTGGTATCGAGTAAATGGTGCTAATTGGGTCACTACCTGCGAAAAAAGACAACTCTAATAGCTGACAATATACTTTTGCACTAAGATGCAAACAATTTAATATTTCTATTATATTCATTGTTTTGACAGCAAAGCAAAATGTAGTGGACAAAACAGGGTTTAAGCTTTTACACACAAGCCTGTGGAAAAAGTGAACACTTGAAAATAATAAATGACTTTGAATTAACATAATGTTGTAAAATGATATCTCAATGTTTAATTTCCATATATCTGCTCCTCTTATACAGGGTGAGCACAAGGGAAGTGAAAATATGTGAATTCTGAGAAACTGTTTAGAATGATATGTTACGTTATGTTTGAAATGTCACCTTGTACAAATTAAACAGTAAATGTCAGTGGTAAGTCTTTGATAGATAGCTGCCAAATGATGTACAAATTTACATTATCACATATTACATGTACAAACAATAAAAATTGTGAATTTTTGATAAATAGTTATTCTTTTCTTATGATAAATATTTATTTCATGACATTATTCGAGATACAAATACAATAAAAAAATGAAACCACATTTCGGGGTCTTATTTTCAAAATGTACCATGGAACTTGTGTAATCCTGAGAGCACATATTGTTGTTTGATATTATATCATGATAGGATATACTTACAGAATGGTAAGAAAACTTGATGTCTCCACACAAAATTAATAAAATGAAGCCTAACAACTTACTCATGAACTTACTTATGTCACTAATGATCTATATACTTCCCTGATATTAAAATATCTAAACTTCAATTGACCATTTACAATATAGATGGATAAATAGAAGGCATCATGTGTGTTGGTTAGGCCAGATATCAGCAATTACAATTGGAAACAATGACCAGTCACTCAATTTCTTGATTGATTGAATAAGTTCAAATTAGTGTAGCACTCCACTGACATACAACTAGATGACCTTGCTGTGGATGTGTGGTTTGTGATTTAACCTGGAAATTGCGATCCTTTAAACAATAAATCAACTTTTAAAGACATTTTAACATTGTATCAATTGGCGATTTAGCCTAACCTTTTCAAAAAGTTAAAAATCTTTAAAAATGTGTAAATCCAAAGGACAGGTGGCGGTAAACCCCTCTTTTAGCCCCCCCTACAAAACAAGTATATATTGACATGGAATTGAAGAGGAAGTATGACTCAGTACTTAAAATGTGATTTCTGAGAGTTTTGACATTTGACCTTGACACTAGGGTGGTTTAAAGGTCAACTTTGAGAGTTGCTATTTTTGTCCAAATTTTACTGTGTCTAATCCAAGAAATGAAAGCAATTGACTTTATTTTGATTGTGACTGATAATAAGACATGTGAATAGAAATAATTTTTTTTAAATAAATTATCACGGGCAATTACCTGAAAATCCTGAGAATAAATACCGATATGGGCATTTTTAGGGGGACTAAATTTTCTAGTTTCAAAAATGAATGTTGTTGTTGCCTTTTGAGACTCTAACAGTATCCTAAGCATGTTTTAAGAGTTGGGATGTGATTATTATTTTAAATGCCCATGGGCAATTACGATAAAATGACTGAAATTAAATGCACACAAGGGCACTTCAAAAAGAATGGATTTTCTTATTTCAAGTGCTTCTCCCCAGTTTTTGCCATGTTTGCCATATTCTAAATAGTTGTAGGGTCACTTTTACTAAATGCCCATTGGCATTTGGCATTTTATTTGGCATTTGGAATTAAAGTGTTTCAATGTACACTTACTTTTAAAGTTATTTGCCAATTTGCAGTTCCCATATTTGAAACACAAATAATTCAGAGAAATCCTCTCTCAATATATATCATAAAATATAAGGCAGCATCATGTATGAATGGCATGGCACTCAAAGGATTGCCTAAAATAATTTCTACGTATTCCCTATTTAGAAAAACACTTAGGCCATTCAAAGATTTTCTTATAATAATGTCAGTAAATTCTATGTTTTCAGAAAAACAAAATGTCCCCATGTACTCTCTACTTGTAATGTATTTAAATGACAAAGGGAATTGTAATCTTGGATTATATTGTAGCGAAATGAGTTCCAAGATTGATTAAAAACTACATGTATATAAACTTCATTAACAAGGCCATCTGAACTCGAGAGGTGTGTTTCTTGCTTTGGCACAATGTGTTAATGCATTTTCACTCTTAAATAATATATAAAACCCTTCAAATAAATGAAGGTTTTGTAGTTTTTAATATAAGGCCCTTCATCAGAATGCCAACATATAATTAATTTTGAATGGCCTTATCTGTACATGCAGTTATGTAGTGTACATGTATGCCCAGGCTAGCAGCCATATTGAAAACATAAACCAGTCAGGCTTATTTTCATCACAAAAGTTAAGTTTTAGTGTTGAGCCCAAACTTCCACAAAAATGATATTTGCAGAGAAGCTACGTTACAGTCTCTGCATTATACAGTTTCAATATATTTTTTGTGGGAGTGTGGGCTGACAGTTAACTTTTCAACGAAAGGGAATGAGCACCATGCTAAAACTTGATAACAAAGTGATCGAAAAATGACAATGTTTTCTAGATTTGCATAAGTAAACTACATACATTGCTAGATTTTGTCAATTTTCTTCTCCAAATACTTGTATGCCATATGTTCTATATATTAAATTCTATATAATGATGAGTTTTGATATTATTTTGATGGTAAACATAATGTGTACCCATATTCAGACAGCCTTGTGATAGGGGTTCTTACTGCCAATTTTTCAAAGAAACTGAAAACTTATGCCACTTTTTGAAATTGCACATCTCAAGAAGGAAGGTTTATCTACAACTTGCAATCAGTTTTAAAAGTAAATGGAAGAATGAGTTTTTCAGAAAAAGTCTAAGTGGACCAATAGTCTGTTAAATGGACCTGTTCTTTCTCGTAGAAATTATGCATAGAATTCAAATGTCATAAAAGAAGAAAATGCAAGTCATTTTGGCTAATTATGCAAATCTATTAATCAAAATGAGATTTCAACCAGATTTCAAACCTATATAACAAATGGTTAATTCCAAAATGTAGTTAATTTATTTGTAATTAGACATCAATATTATTGACATGGCAACTAATACTTCTGCCAAATCTCATTAAAATATAAATATGAGTGTACATTCCCGACTATGTGATGATACAAGACCTGCATTTGCCGTCACTCCACACTCCACACATAGTTCGTCTTTCTCCATCATGATTTAGATTTTTCCCCTGTATTTTCAAGTGTTAATTGTTGATTTTTTGCAACAGTGTTCTCCTGGATTCCTGATTTTTTGACAATAGTGGTGTCCTGTTTGTGGGGCTTCTTGCTGAGAAGCATGAGTATGATAAGCACTGGAATATGTATCAAACTGAAGCGGAATAACTTTCTCGATGATTTACTATCTGCATCTCTATAAAATCTATATCCCAAATAGGCTAAATAGCCATTCAATGGAAGAGAATCTATGACAAACATCCATGTGGTTAAATCCGCCAGGGGAGCTATGGAGCAGAGTCCTATCATGCCAACACAATAGCGGGCAGCCACACGTTTACATAGGTCTGGGTTTATTACTGACATCATTTGGTATCCACCACGGCTGTAATCAGCACGCAAGTTCCAACTGAGGGCGTTAAAATGTGGAAACTGCCATGCATAGAGAATTGCTCCAAGTAGCCAGGCACCTGAAGAATTAAAGAGTATGAGTATTGTGAATGATGCAAGTATGAAGGGATACATACATGTATATTCAGATTCTGTTACATTATAATGCCAGATTAGATGATAAAAATGCCCACGTTAAAAGATGAAATATTAGAAACAACAAGATAAGTTGGCATTCCGCAGACCACAAATCCCATTTCAGCAGTTATTATGAGAGAAACTAAGGAATCATAAAGACTGAATTCATCAAATGAATGGTTTAATATTTCACCGCAAATGGACAAACACAGTCCATCATAAGTGTTGTTCAATTGACCACTTCCTTTAGCATGTGAAATCTGTATTTGATGAACAGTGTTAATCATTCAATCACATCCACATTTTAAAGAGTCATGAGAGGCTAGGTAATTGCTTGAAGGCCTGTTGTATGAGTAGTCCATAAAAATGACTAAATACAATGTATGTTAAAAGTCACTGACCTGGGTCTAGTTGTCCACAACATGCTGCCCAGCCCATCATTGGTGGTATGGCACCAACTATAGAGCCCACCCATGTGTTAACAATATGCATACGCTTCAGTGGTGTATAGACACATGTGTAGAGCAACAAGTTAAAGGTCCCTAGAGCAGCAGTTAAAGGGTTAACCGCACAGGTGAGTATTGTGAAGCCTGTCACACCTGATACTGTGGCAAATGTCATGGCATGGAGGGGACTGAAAATATAACATATATTATGGAACACCCATTTAATTAATGAAAACACCTAGCTGGGTTGTGATGGGCTGCAATACAATTTAGAGGATTGTTTAAAATGATTAAAAAGATCAACTGATCACGCTAGTATCCAAAATAATATTTAAAAACAAATTTTATATAGAAAATATAGAATTTATAGTGGTACACTGTGATACTTGTATGATGAGAGGAGTACCCATGTACTTTCATTTAGGGACTACCTACTAACCTTATTGAGCCTCGGACTATGGGTCTATTCTTTGTTCTATTCATCTGGGAGTCAAATGGCACTTCAAGATACTGCAAAACAGGATAAGGAAATGAACCTTATGAAACATATTGGTAATAGTTTGATTCAAATATTTATGAAACACATGGGAATATAAGAACAATTTTTTTGCTGACATAAGACAGGTTTCATCATTATAGTTCTTCAGACAATAGTATAGGTGCCAAGAGTCCGATTCTGAACTTTTCCGTAAATTTCTGCCGTAAATAATTTACGATAGGACAACTATACAGAAAAAGTTTACAATCGATTCTGATTTATTCCCTAAACTTGTCCTACGTCGTCTTCTGTGTTTATATCACAAACTAGAACAATTTGGATAATGATCTTTCGAACACTTGTGCAGACATATCGAGATTGGTTCACTGGATTCTCGAAAACAATTGTAGCACCCTTGAGAAAATTCCTTCTTATTTCATTAATATTGGGAGATATATAATTGAGTTTCTAAATCGTCAACATTCAAAATATAAAACAGTACAGTAAAACCTGTTCGATGGAATACCTCTCTGTAGGGAAAACCTATGAACAAGGAATGCTTTTCAAAAGAACCAAATATTTTTCCATTGACTTACATGTTAACGGACCCTCTCTGTAGGGAAAACCTGTGAACAGGGAACAAGGAACACTATTTTGGTGCAAATTATGAAAATTCACCTGTGAACAAGGAATATGGAATATTGGTGACACTGGATATTCCATTATTTTTCAGAGGTGTGAAAGTCTTAAGCCAATATCTGATTCTAAAAAGCTTGGATTAATATGATTGAGATTAAGATAAGCCAATTGTTTACAAGATGTAGCATCCCACCCACTGTTAATTACCCTGATATATTTTAAAACTAATACTAATCTGTTTGTTACTAATTATCATGACACTAATTCTTCCTTTCAACAAACATTATTACATCAAATCAGTTGTGATAATCTAGGGATTGACACAATTGTTTTATGGAGATAACAGATAAGTACATGTGTCATGTTGAGCCAAATCTATCAACAATTACAACAACTAGACATCATCATACGCCAGCAGCAGCGGCTAAAATCAACATCGGGAGAATGCTCCTTACCCTCAGCTAAAGGAGGGAGGTGGGAGACCTTCATACATCTTCCAAGATGTCACAACAAGGTCTAGCAACCAAGTATGGAGTCGGCATTGGTAAAATCAATAAATGCCCAAATATATACAAAAAATGCTTATTCAGCAATTCTGAGTTTGCTGTGGCGGCCCCTCTCTATAGGGAAAACCTCTGAACAAGGAAACTTTCCTCCAGTCCGAAGAGCATTCCCTGTTGGCAGGTTTTACTGTACTTGCATTTCACTATATTATTTTGATTGCGTCAAATCATAATTATACTAGCTGTCCTAGAAATATACCGAAAAACCGTAAAATTAAGACATTTTAAAAATATGCGGAAAAGTTCAGAATTGACTTTATTGTGAATATACGACAAAACCGTAATATAACAATTCAATTTACGATATGGAAAAGTTCAGAATCGGACTCCTGGCGCCTTCAAGAATGTACAATCATTACTCACTGAAATGGGATAATGGCAGTGCTATAACTTCACAAATATCAACAAAATCACTGTATTGATTTTCAAGTTATCTCAAGAACAGACTACCATCTTTTTAATGGCTGCTATATTAGGCATATTTCTATAAGCTCCTAGAAATATCAGCAAAATCACTCTATTACTTTTGAGTTGGATCAAAGAATGAAAAAGACACAAATAAAATGGCTGCAATATTACTTTTAAAAGATTTTGAACTGAATCAAGGTCGTATAAGTATATTTAAAAATATGAACAACATCTGGGGTTAATAAAAGTAGTTCTGTTTTAATTCTGAAAAGATAACAGGTGAGCTGTTTTATAAATAAGCTCACATCTGAGCACTCTAGGGTTGAATGCATTGCAGGACTAGATAATGGATTCCAAAAACATGTGCATCCCTCAAAACTTTGTTCAATCGAAACTATTATAATTAAGACATACATTACTTCTTATCACAGTGTTTAATAATAGTAAAAAATTAGGTAATTTATTAACCAGACATTATTTATTGTCACTGATAGTGATACCACTTAAGATAACAGTCTGAACACACCTTTATAATCATAATTTTAAAAATTGCAATAAAAAGTATATGCTTAACACAGAGTGTTTAGTTATTCTTTCCTTTATTAAATTTTATCAATCAAGTCTATATATCAAATAATGATTTTTCTGTCTGAGAGCATACACCTAAAAGGAATCAGCCATGTAAGACCACTGGTATTTGAGTTGTTGCACAGATAAAAAAAATAAAGAAATGGATAACAGTTGAATGGTTGGTTTCTCTATATCCCGGGCCTACGTATACTTTGTTCAGTGGGACAACAATTGGATACAAAACGTATGATACATGTTTTCAAGAATGTCACTTCAATGAGAACATTAAACAAGGCACAGACGTGAACAATATCGTACCTAAAACACAGCAGTGTGACAGTGAAGAATTTAGGACGGAAAATCCAAAATGGCCACCTTAAAATTTACCCAGAATGCCCAAAAACTAATCAGTTCTTAACTTTGATACGTAGAAACATTCCTGAAAATTTCAGATGAATCCATCAAATGGTTTGGCTGGAAACCTGTAGACAAGTCTTGAAAGTGAAGATTTTAGGACAGAAAATCCAAAATGGCCACCTTAAAATTTACCCAGAATGCCCCAAAACTAATCAGTTGTTAACTTTGATAAGTAGAAACATCCCTGTAAATTTCAAATGAATCCGTCAAATGGTTTGTCTGGAAACCTGTAGACAAGTCTTGAAAGTGAAGATTTTAGGAGGGAAAATCCAAAATGGCCACCTTAAATTTTACCCAGAATGCCCAAAAACTAATCAGTTCTTAACTTTGATACGTAGAAACATCCCTGAAAATTTCAGATGAATCCGTCAAATGGTTTGGCTGGAAACCTGTAGACAAGTCTTGAAAGTGAAGATTTTAGGACGGAAAATCCAAAATGGCCACCTTAAAATTTACCCAGAATGCCCAAAAACTAATCAGTTCTTAACTTTGATACGTAGAAACATTCCTGAAAATTTCAGATGAATCCGTCAAATGGTTTGGCTGGAAACCTGTAGACAAGTCTTGAAAGTGAAGATTTTAGGACGGAAAATCCAAAATGGCCACCTTAAAATTTACCCAGAATGCCCAAAAACTAATCAGTTCTTAACTTTGATACGTAGAAACATTTCTGAAAATTTCAGATGAATCTGTCAAATGGTTTGGCTGGAAACCTGTAGACAAGCTGAAAAGTGAGACGCCGCCCGCCTGCCGCCCGCCTGCCTGCCGCCCGCCCGCCACCCGCCCATCAAGCTGACGACAATATCGTACCTTTATTAGGTACGATAATAAAAAAGATTGACTGCTTTAGAGCCTCACATAAAATACATACTTTAGTAATAGGTAAACAACTTTGGGAAGAAACATATTTTTCAGAAAAGTTATACAATATGAAGAATCAAGGCATTAACATGCAAAATGTCACCACCTGCCATTTGTTACAGACACCAACCACTGAATGTCAGACATCCATCAATCTCCGACCGCCAAACACTATCCCCAAAAAAAATTGGATACTATAACTTTATGTCACAATTTCTGGTGGTGACATAAAAACTATTGAGATTTGACCTATAGACATAAATTACTCGATCAACTTTTATAATCTACTGATAACTAACATTTAAACTTAACTTACTGTTATTTTACTTCTGAAATGCATTGCTGAAGTGGTTCAAAGTGCAGCTCTTAATCAGTAACATTAAAAATTCTTGAACATACCACCAAATCTTTTAACAGACAGTTCTAAAGGAGAGACCAAAACCATGTCGAAGCTTTCAACAGCACATGGTGGAAATGATAACCAGAATCCTCCTGACTATAGAGAACAAAGAGCAATTGATGAGAATGTTTACAACAACCCTGAAGCCATCACAGGCAGAGAGGTCAAAGAACCTGAATCATCAAAGCCAGCTGTCCCACCAAGACCAGAACCAAGTGACTTTACTTACTCAAACACAGAGCATGTCAAAGTTGACTTTGAGAGTGTCTTCTTTGAACCAGATGATGCAAAATTGCTTGGTCCAGTTGCAGTTGTCTATAAAATTGCCTACAAGTTCACCCAGGTTGGTTTACATGCATGTGAAATTTACAATTTTAGAATAAATTCATTTTTCTTCATTTGATTAATCAGTTTCTAACTTTAGGGAGCCCAAACTTATAAATCTATAGCAATAAGATGGCAAAATTAATATGCTCTTTGTACTGATTTTCAGCTTGGTGTTTACAATCTGCTAGCCATTATATTTGGAATCTTTATTGCTGTTGGATGGGGAATTCTGTTGGGGATGTTCAACTTCTGCATTGTATGGATACTGCAGCCATTTCTCAGAATGTTCCTGATGTCCATGCGCATTATGCACATCTTCTACAAGACCTTTGTCAGGTCCTTCCTTGATCCTTTCTTCAATGCTGTCAGTTTGGTATTCAGTAGGATCAGTGGCAGTTTTGGTTTGAATGTGGCTGGTATTACTTTAAATTCAGGACAGAGAAGCATCAATAATGTTTAAATGAACAATGACTTCACTAGGGACCTAATCCAGGAAAATCATTATTAATGGTAACAAAATAGATGTACCAAGCAGCACAAATTTTGCTTTAAGAAACAGCATTGAAAGAAAAGCTATTCCCACCAAAAACAGTGCATGAAATAAGGATTTGTCCAAATTAGACATTTTGGAAGGCTAGCCAGATTTTAATCAAAATTTCATATTTTTTAATATATGCCACTCGCTTCACTCACATTATATTATAGTTCTTGTAAAAAATATTCACCACTAGCTCCACTCACGTGAACATGTATATATAAGCTGACAAACGTTGTATGTTTATTTGATGTGATACCAGAAGAAAAAGTTGTACGGGATACAGACATTGATGTTAAGTATATTTTTATGTCTTTTAACAATTTGGTGCCAGCCAGAATAATAAATTTCTATACTACCTAGTTTACAGGGCAATTTTCTAGGTGTGCCAGGAATGCAAGACGTGAAAACTTGATGTTCCTTGAATTCTTTGTGTTTATTAGTACAACTTAGGCTTAGAATGCCCATGCCATATATTTACTATAATTGGAGCATTCATTATAACATCTGACAACCCATAGTAAATTATAAAAATAAATTCTTGTGATCGAGGAGACTTTTTGCAAGGGTTAAATGGCCAAGACATCAGCCTTAAAAACAACCATATAAAAACCGAACTGTGTCAGTGCTACATCTTTTTTTTGAATTTCCATGGTAACTTTTAGTCACCATCTTCATTTATATTATTTATATTAAAATTATGATTCTGTTTGAATGTTTCTTAAAAATTCAAAATGGCTGCTGTGATTAAGCTCAACCAAAAATAAGAAGTTCTTGAATGAAAGGAGGCACATTTGGAACTATGATTGTAATGCAGCAGCAAATATTTCTTACAAACATCATGGGCTTTCATTTTTAATTGAAACCCCATGCAAACATACATACATAATGGCTGTCATGAGTGAACCCAAAAAACTAAACAATTCTAGAATCAATAAAGGCGCATACCTGATTAGTTGCATTAGCAGAACATGACATAAGAGCAGTTCCAAGAGAGCCTAGTAGGAATAAAGCAGGATCAAATGGTGCCGGCGCCATTCCAAACCCTGCCATAGATGTCACTACTACCAGGCCTAGAATTAAACCAAGGACAATGTAGGGCAATGGTTGACCGATAGGAAAAGAATGAAAGTGAAAGATAAGTATATGTTTCATAATAAAGAGTGTTAGGTTCAGAATTCAATTTTCTCACTTAGATATTGTGTCTGGTTTTTACTGAGCTTTTCATTGAGAGGAGTTGCAAATTTCAAAAATATTGTTATGATTTTGAGTTCAATTTATTTTTCAATTATCTTATAGTGAACAATACTGACCTGTAAGTCTTATCTTAGATAGCTTCATGTAAATATCTGGCAACTTTTTCCAATCTTGTGTCCTCTCCCTCCACATCCTTTCATCGATAGAGTCCAATGTTAGATCATCCTCTTTCTTCTCAGATGTCTCATTTTGTTTATCCTGACTATGGGGAACATTTACTTCAGCTACATTTTCTAGCACCTCATTTTGAACTACATCTGCCTTTTTAAATTTAACTGTTATAAGGTCATTTGTTTTAGGTATAAAGAAACTAACATCTTGGTCCTTATTTTCCAATGTAACCTGGAATTGTTTCTCGCCTACACGCAATCCTACATCTATGGTTTCATGGTCAAGTTCCCTAGCTGTAACATCATGACTGGTCACCTTGCTAGTCTTCATCACCTCTATAGGGGGTTTCACAGAACCTGGCCCCTTAGAGGGCTTCGTAGCGAACTGAAACAATAGGCATAGAACTTTATTTCCATCTTTACAGACTAATCCAGTTAAAATAAGATTAATAAAATTTTAAAAAGTTGATTAATTCCTCACTTTGAACAGCACTAACATGATTTGAAAGCAAAACAACAAGACAGAACATGACAATTCAGAAAATGAACACTGATAATTCATTGTGTTGAATTAGACTGACAAATGAATGTAAAAACTATGTGGATGATGAGTCTTTGATGACCTTGAAACTAAAAACTCACTTTACGATATACTGCCTTGAATACGGATACATTATTATGTTTCTGTGTTGGTTTACTGTGCAACAGTCTTGTATGTTTCATTAGATGCCAGCATGGTAACCTGAAGCCACATCTTAGCACCATTTTCAGTATGGGACACTGACGGCAATAGGATATTACATTCTTGCAACTGTTGTCAGTTTTTATATTCTTGTCTAAAAAAAGAAGAATACACAATTACTTAAACTAAAGGACTTAAGCCCAGGACTCATTGAGTGGTGGCAAGATTGTACATGAGACATACAGGATTGGCATTCACATGCACATTCATTTCTAGGTACATTAGTGCACTCTTTGTGCAAGACTGAAAGATGTAGACAATGTGGGGAAGGGGTGATTGATATTTGAAAAATAACATGTGACTCAATTTTGAGGATTGCATCAAAATTCCGAACATGCAGGACAACCTTAAAGATGCAGTATACCATAGGTTTCTCACCCAGACAATCAATGCTGTCCCATTATTTTTGCTCACATAATATCTCACATACCATGGATACAGGGTGTCCCGAAAGTATGGGGCCCCCCTAGGCAGACATATACCAGTGTTGTCATAGTATGTATCATATATCATTTTAAAATTTATCCAAAGTTACATTGATTCGCCAAGTATCATGGTTCAACTCTCAAATGTGAAAAAATTACAGGCATTTAAAAACTTAGTGTTTGGTCAAAATCAAGTTCAATTTTTACACCAAATCCATAGTCAATGTGTCCTTCCAGGCCATCTTAACAGCAGCAATTGTTTTCGGGTCGGATGGATATTGAGTTGGAAAAAGAGAACGGTGAGGGTAGAAACTCTGTGGAAACTCTTCTAAAGTCCCTTAACAGGTTTTAAGAGGGTTATAAAATTCCGCACCCCTATTTGAAGGGCTTCTGAGGTCATATCTGAAAATAATTGCTGCTGTTAACATGACCAAGGGGGAACACATTGACTAGTAATGTGGTGCAAAATTGAACTATGTTTTGACAAAACACTAACTTTTAAAATTACTGTAACTTTTTCCCATTTGGGAGTTCAACCACGATACTTGGCAAATCAATGTAACTTTGGATAAGCTTTAAAATGATATATGACACATACTATGAGGACATTGGAATATGTCTGCCTAGGTGGGGCCCCATACTTTCGGGACACCCTGTATATGTTGAGAATAACTTATGGGTATATTATTGACGAAATATAGAAATAATCAACAGAACAACCAACCTTCAGAATTAAACACATTGATTCTTTGGCTAGCGAAGGGAATCCCCATTAAGTCATGCAAGGACCCACACACGCCTTGAACCAGGCAGCCAATCAGGTTCATGATAAACAAATTAAACGACCAATCAGATAACAGGGGGATTTTCCCAGTATATTCAAACTTCAGATTGAATTAATTTCGGCAAAAATAATTACATCAGTCAGAACAGTCTCAAAATTAACACTGAAAGCGAGGGATTTGGAATTTCTTCGTTGGTAAGTAGATAGGTGAATCTCAATATCAATATGCAAAAACATCACGTCAGATACCAATTTCAATCAAATTAGGTCGAGAATCGCCAAAATATAGCGTCTTCGATATTGCCAATGACAACGAAATAATTTACAAAGACAACGGCATATCGTAATACAGTGTCCGTTGTCCCGTATTTCATTATGATCAGTTAAATTAAAGACTTTATTTCGATGGTAGAACATTATTAACTGTACAATGTATATAAAGACACTTTGATTGATTGTTGTTCCAAAGGAATTTAATCTAGGTGTTCTTTTAAACGTACAGCTCATAAAAATCTAATTGAAGCAATGGTTATGTCCGCCATTTGTGACAACGGTATCTGACTTTATCGTTGTCAGGCTATTCCAGTGTGATCCTATGGTATAGTCTCTTTAAAGGTAGAATCAGACCTATAGGGGGTGACAAAGTTACAAGCAACATGTACAATTGACCTACCAATCTATTCCTTACAATCTCAAATACAATTAGTGGAATTACACCTATTTCATGGCTAAAGGCGCTTTCAAGGCGTTTTGGGTAACGTAGGCTAGAAAACCGCAATCCTGATTACACCAGAATTTTAAAAGCGCCTTGAAGACAACTTTTCGTGATTACACTTGATTTTTCTAAAGCGCTTTTAGACTGATTTAAGACAAAAATTTGCCATCAACCATCGCATTTGCATCAAAATCTGCTATTTAGATATACACTTTCAACCGTAGCGCCATCTCTGGAGATTCAAAATGATCTGATACTGTATGTTCCTTTTTTTCTTAAATCGTATTCAATCTACCTCTGGCGTTAACAAATATGTGCTAAAGAAAGCATGGAAAACAATGCACAAGCGCGCAAAGAGAGAAGCTCGGTCGTTAGGAGAGATCCAAGAGAGATCCAGTAAAATGAAGATGGTACTTTTGTTGGGGCTGTTTGGCATCCTTGGTAATATGGGACAGGAACGAACGATGTGGACAAGACAAAGATCTCGTCATTTTTTTGACTTCATTGTAGAGAGGTAATTTCAACTATTCAATGATCCCCTCCCCTCGCCTTCCCCAATCTACAATAGTACCGGAATTTCTCGTATATAAGCCCTGGGCGTATAACTGAAAGAAGGGGTAATTTCGTCCGTTATTTTATCATTTTTTATATTTTAATCGAAAGCATACGCTCAGTATTGACGTGGTCCCAATAAATTCTACTTTGTTTCGACATTTTGGTGATTTGATTGAGTTTTGCACAATATTTGAATTTTGTTTTTTGAAGTTTCCTCCACACCGGAAATCAATAACATGCTTGATGCTCATGCGCAAATATAGTTTTCGTTCAGTGTAAAATCGAGTTAAAGCGCCTTGAAAACCAATCGGTATTACACCTACACGTTAAACCGCCTTTGGGTGTGAAAGCGGTTTTTAATGACTAGGGGTCTGGGAGGATTACAAAAGCGCTTTTCTAAATCCGCGATCGTGATTACACCTGACTCTAAAGGCGGGTCGAAACCCGATAGGATTTTAAAAAGCGCTTTTACATCGTAGGTGTAATTCCACCTAATATTTCCAAAAGGATTCACGATATGTTATAAGTTGGTGAAGTTATTAAGGATTCAAAGTGAAAAAATGGGTGAAAATGTTTAAATTCTCCCAAATAATAAGAATGGTAACCATTCTTATACAAAAACAATACATTATTGTAAAAATCCTTAGTCTTCCTGAAATAAATTGTGTACTTTGGGTATTTTTAGAAAATAGACATGACAAGGAATGACATGACCCAGAAATATTCTAAAATTGAAACAATTTTTTGTTTGCCTGCCCGCTAGATCCGATTCTCTCTTTAAGGTAAGTCTGCATGTTCGAAATTTCTCACCTGTTTCTCTGTACGTCTTTTCTACACATGCTATCTGTTACAAGGCTTATGCCTGGCACAACCATCACCATGTTATTAAGTGATTTTAAGATTCGCAAGGATCGTGGTAATGTTAAAGCCTGACATGACCGTGACAATGGTTGCAAGGCCTGTCATGACCAATGGTAAAGCACAATATGAACATGACAGTGGTTATATAAAATGACATTTAGTAGCATGAGAATACTGTAATAAATTTCATCGTTTAAATACCTTAAATATGTAAATCTAGACTACTATACAACAGTCTAGGAGAGATAGCGTAAAAAGCGCTAAAACAAACGGTGTAAGGCCACACTGTGGCAGAAGAATAAGATAAGCCAGGCAAACTCACTTTGAGAGCCATTTTAGATTTTGAAACTTATGGCTCTCCAACGGAGAAATGGACAGCTGAATAATAGTAACCTTTGAAACACGAATTAAGTTGATCCGTGGCTTACTTTTGTTCTCTAACCATGTCATACATCATTATCATCCTTCCGTGCAAGTATTGGAGCGCTGAAGTACTTCCTTTTCGATCAAGACTTGTAATTGTTAGTCGGGTGAATGTTTTTTCTGCCAAATTCCAATATGGCGTTTTCTGCCTCAGAAAACTCATTCTCAAAATTCATTTCGTTCGTTGCGTATCTAGCTCCTAGCAAACAACCATATTGGAAATGGGTCGAAAAATTATTCACTCGATGAACAATTTACAAGTCTTGATCGAAAAAGAAGTATTTCAGTGCTCCAATACTTGCACGGATTGATGATACTGATGTAAGACACAGTTAGAGACCAAAAGTAAGCCGCAGATCTCATTATTCATGTTTTAAAGGTAAAAATTTAGATACGCAACGAACGAAATGAATTTTGAGAATTAGTTAGGTTCGGACAACCTCCGGAAATGTACGAAAATGTCCGAGCAGAAAACGCCATATTGGAATTCGGCAGTAAAAACAATCACTCGACTAACAATTACAAGTCTTGATCGAAAAGGAAGTACCTCAGCACTCCAATACTTGCACAGAAGGATGATAATGATGTATAGCATAGTTAGAGAACAAAAGTAGGCCGCTGATCGACTTAATTCGATTTCAAAGGTCACAATCGATGAGCTGTCCACTTTTGCGTTTGAGAGCCATAAGTTTCAAAATCTAGATCTAACATGGCTCTCGAAGTGAGTAATACTTGGTCGTCTAGATCTATCTTTAGTATATAGATCTAACCAACGTATACTATATAATTAATAAAATCTTACCTTTAGTAAAAATCAGATCATGATATCACATTGTGGGTAATAAAATAGTATATTTATAGAAACCTGAGTGGTAACTTAACCTGAAAAAATCACAAATTTTGATTGACCTTGACCTTAAAAAGCATGGAAGAAAAGTCAAAAATTAGGTCGAGAATCGCCAAAATATAGCGTCTTCGATATTGCCAATGACAACGAAATAATTTACAAAGACAACGGCATATCGTAATACAGTGTCCGTTGTCCCGTATTTCATTATGATCAGTTAAATTAAAGACTTTATTTCGATGGTAGAACATTATTAACTGTACAATGTATATAAAGACACTTTGATTGATTGTTGTTCCAAAGGAATTTAATCTAGGTGTTCTTTTAAACGTACAGCTCATAAAAATCTAATTGAAGCAATGGTTATGTCCGCCATTTGTGACAACGGTATCTGACTTTATCGTTGTCAGGCTATTCCAGTGTGATCCTATGGTATAGTCTCTTTAAAGGTAGAATCAGACCTATAGGGGGTGACAAAGTTACAAGCAACATGTACAATTGACCTACCAATCTATTCCTTACAATCTCAAATACAATTAGTGGAATTACACCTATTTCATGGCTAAAGGCGCTTTCAAGGCGTTTTGGGTAACGTAGGCTAGAAAACCGCAATCCTGATTACACCAGAATTTTAAAAGCGCCTTGAAGACAACTTTTCGTGATTACACTTGATTTTTCTAAAGCGCTTTTAGACTGATTTAAGACAAAAATTTGCCATCAACCATCGCATTTGCATCAAAATCTGCTATTTAGATATACACTTTCAACCGTAGCGCCATCTCTGGAGATTCAAAATGATCCGATACTGTATGTTCCTTTTTTTCTTAAATCGTATTCAATCTACCTCTGGCGTTAACAAATATGTGCTAAAGAAAGCATGGAAAACAATGCACAAGCGCGCAAAGAGAGAAGCTCGGTCGTTAGGAGAGATCCAAGAGAGATCCAGTAAAATGAAGATGGTACTTTTGTTGGGGCTGTTTGGCATCCTTGGTAATATGGGACAGGAACGAACGATGTGGACAAGACAAAGATCTCGTCATTTTTTTGACTTCATTGTAGAGAGGTAATTTCAACTATTCAATCATCCCCTCCCCTCGCCTTCCCCAATCTACAATAGTACCGGAATTTCTCGTATATAAGCCCTGGGCGTATAACTGAAAGAAGGGGTAATTTCGTCCGTTATTTTATCATTTTTTATATTTTAATCGAAAGCATACGCTCAGTATTGACGTGGTCCCAATAAATTCTACTTTGTTTCGACATTTTGGTGATTTGATTGAGTTTTGCACAATATTTGAATTTTGTTTTTTGAAGTTTCCTCCACACCGGAAATCAATAACATGCTTGATGCTCATGCGCAAATATAGTTTTCGTTCAGTGTAAAATCGAGTTAAAGCGCCTTGAAAACCAATCGGTATTATTACACCTACACGTTAAACCGCCTTTGGGTGTGAAAGCGGTTTTTAATGACTAGGGGTCTGGGAGGATTACAAAAGCGCTTTTCTAAATCCGCGATCGTGATTACACCTGACTCTAAAGGCGGGTCGAAACCCGATAGGATTTTAAAAAGCGCTTTTACATCGTAGGTGTAATTCCACCTAATATTTCCAAAAGGATTCACCATATGTTATAAGTTGGTGAAGTTATTAAGGATTCAAAATGAAAAAATGGGTGAAAATGTTTAAATTCTCCCAAATAATAAGAATGGTAACCATTCTTATACAAAAACAATACATTATTGTAAAAATCCTTAGTCTTCCTGAAATAAATTGTGCACTTTGGGTATTTTTAGAAAATAGACATGACAAGGAATGACATGACCCAGAAATATTCTAAAATTGAAACAATTTTTTGTTTGCCTGCCCGCTAGATCCGATTCTCTCTTTAAGGTAAGTCTGCATGTTCGAAATTTCTCACCTGTTTCTCTGTACGTCTTTTCTACACATGCTATCTGTTACAAGGCTTATGCCTGGCACAACCATCACCATGTTATTAAGTGATTTTAAGATTCGCAAGGATCGTGGTAATGTTAAAGCCTGACATGACCGTGACAATGGTTGCAAGGCCTGTCATGACCAATGGTAAAGCACAATATGAACATGACAGTGGTTATATAAAATGACATTTAGTAGCATGAGAATACTGTAATAAATTTCATCGTTTAAATACCTTAAATATGTAAATCTAGACTACTATACAACAGTCTAGGAGAGATAGCGTAAAAAGCGCTAAAACAAACGGTGTAAGGCCACACTGTGGCAGAAGAATAAGATAAGCCAGGCAAACTCACTTTGAGAGCCATTTTAGATTTTGAAACTTATGGCTCTCCAACGGAGAAATGGACAGCTGAATAATAGTAACCTTTGAAACACGAATTAAGTTGATCCGTGGCTTACTTTTGTTCTCTAACCATGTCATACATCATTATCATCCTTCCGTGCAAGTATTGGAGCGCTGAAGTACTTCCTTTTCGATCAAGACTTGTAATTGTTAGTCGGGTGAATGTTTTTTCTGCCAAATTCCAATATGGCGTTTTCTGCCTCAGAAAACTCATTCTCAAAATTCATTTCGTTCGTTGCGTATCTAGCTCCTAGCAAACAACCATATTGGAAATGGGTCGAAAAATTATTCACTCGATGAACAATTTACAAGTCTTGATCGAAAAAGAAGTATTTCAGTGCTCCAATACTTGCACGGATTGATGATACTGATGTAAGACACAGTTAGAGACCAAAAGTAAGCCGCAGATCTCATTATTCATGTTTTAAAGGTAAAAATTTAGATACGCAACGAACGAAATGAATTTTGAGAATTAGTTAGGTTCGGACAACCTCCGGAAATGTACGAAAATGTCCGAGCAGAAAACGCCATATTGGAATTCGGCAGTAAAAACAATCACTCGACTAACAATTACAAGTCTTGATCGAAAAGGAAGTACCTCAGCACTCCAATACTTGCACAGAAGGATGATAATGATGTATAGCATAGTTAGAGAACAAAAGTAGGCCGCTGATCGACTTAATTCGATTTCAAAGGTCACAATCGATGAGCTGTCCACTTTTGCGTTTGAGAGCCATAAGTTTCCTAGATCTAACATGGCTCTCGAAGTGAGTAATACTTGGTCGTCTAGATCTATCTTTAGTATATAGATCTAACCAACGTATACTATATAATTAATAAAATCTTACCTTTAGTAAAAATCAGATCATGATATCACATTGTGGGTAATAAAATAGTATATTTATAGAAACCTGAGTGGTAACTTAACCTGTAGTAATCACAAATTTTGATTGACCTTGACCTTAAAAAGCATGGAAGAAAAGTCAAACTCTTGAATTTTAGATCACTTTCAAAGGCTTAGAGAATATTACCTAAAAATGCTAAAAATGAAGTCAGATACATCATATAATAGTATATGTATCTTTTCTCATGTTGATTAACTTTTAATTACAAATTATGAAATAGATATTAATTTTTCTCTAAAAGTTTCGTTTTCCGTTGGACGTCCATAGTTTACTTTTTATAATAGTACTCTGGGAATCAAGGAGGATTGGCTCCCAGGATCGAACTCGATATTTTCCAACAATGAAAACACCGAAATGTCGTTATTTTCTGAAATTAAAACCGATTATAAATTCAAAATAAACAGTTCAAAAGATTCGAACCAAAATCTTGATCATTTCCTGTGTGTTTTTGAATTTTTCGTTAGGAAATAAGACCAAAATTCACGATTCAAATGTTGAAGTGAACAAAATGGCGGTCGTTGGAATTCAAATTTTGTAGCACGACATGCCTATATATGGGACAGAATATCGATGTTGCACTCTGGGAGCCAATCCTCCTTGTCTGGGAATTGAAAATATTTCTATTTTCCTATAAATTAGACGATTACACGCACTATCTAACGTATATAGACTTTTAGATGTTTCTTTAGGAAAGAAAGAATGATGACAAAGCCAAGCAAAATACCATGGGCGCGAATAAACTACTTATATCAGGTGATGTAGACTAGCAGATTTACATTAGAATCAATAGACTAGATCTACTATTTTTTTCAAGGCCTGTCTGCGTCGCTAACATGCTAAATATAAGAGTTAGCTGACGTTTGGGAGTCTGACTTACCTTCTAAAGGTTAGAACCCGAATCTTAATGAAACCATATCACCTTTGTTCCGTCAACCATGGAGCATTTGCCACAACATCCAAGAGGTAAATCATGGATCGAGAAAATGAATGATTTCCTTGTAAGTTCCGGAAGTTTCAATACGAAAAATTACCGAACATATGTGAAAACCGAATATTTGTTCGTTGTTTTCACGATTTACAGGTTCGTTTGTTCTTCAATGTTTTGGTCTAAATTATAAAGCATCACCAACAGGTCTTTCTCTATTAATCGACTAATACAGCAGACGGCTCATATTTCTACGTAGCATTTCATTCAGACCAATAGTGGGAGTGTAGATCACGCAGTTTCGTTCGTTGCGTACTTCACTTGAAATTGGTAATTTTTAATATTGACTACTTCACTTAGCTTGGCGGATGTAGAACATTGCTTAATATTCTTTTAATTTTCACACCAGACATGCTTGGTTGACACGTCAACAAAGTAAAGTTCAAGGGTCAATGCGTTATTTCGTGATAACTACAACGCCTTCCCGGAAGTCAACATTGATGAAAAATGAAAAAGTCGGAAAAGCATTTACGCTAATTTCTATCAAATGCTATGTTTATGCATCATCATCGACGCAACAAAGGTGATATAGTTTCATTAAGATTCGGGTTCTAACCTTTAGAAGGTAAGTCAGACTCCCAAACGTCAGCTAACTCTTATATTTAGCATGTTAGCGACGCAGACAGGCCTTGAAAAAAATAGTATACAACAAAGTCAGCACAAGCACTGTAGTTGCTATCATTATCAATGGTATACTCACAGATCCGGAGCCAGATCCAGCCACTTTTGGTATTGGCTCAAAGAATAAATGAGAAGATAAGACACCAACCAAAACTGGCACATCCAAAATGACCACCCAAAAATATGACACTCGTACTGATATTCGTATCTTTTCCATCTCTCAAACATTGAGTGATCAATGTTTACCCTGTAATCTCTTCTTTATGTATTAGTTTGAATGGTTGCGTGATCTCAAGTATCGATGCTGTAAATTGAATTTTCCGGGGACATATATTTCAAATTTTCAAAGCGTAAAGATAATAGAGTGCTTCGGTATTTTCGCGGCAGTGTCCGATGTTGTTCGTCTTTTGAATTATGTCACATCGCAACAAACAGCCAATGAAAGTAAAGGATCACGAAGCCTAACAAACCGTTGTTATTGTTTCTACAGGAGTTTAAAGAAACGTCATGGGATTTCTTGGTAATCTCTGATGTGACATCAGCTGGAATGGGGTCACATTCTCAGAAAAGGCATTTGACTTTGGGAATAAACATTTGAACAACAGAAATAGCCGAAGCACTCCAAAAAACATATACGCTTGCTTATTTTATGCTTTTATCAACAGATGCTTTCTTGAATGTGTGGTTTTAGTGATTGGAGATGAAGCTAACAACAGTACGCATCATTTGAGGTATGACATGTGATGTTTATTGATAAATTGACTCCAAAATCAAGGAAATATATATTTTCCGAAGACTTTGTCTCTTGTCCTTGAGTATATCTATTGAGCCTAGACACTACCAAGAAGACGTAATCTGGCAGAGGTCCGTGGGTATACTCTACTGTACTTTAGTAGACTGAGAAGTCCGAAAACTAAATGTCAGAATATTTACGGGAAGTGTTTATATTTCCATTTACGTCCAGGAATCTGGGGCTTTTTGACATTATATCATTAGATTTGTTTTGGGTGTATACTTTTTGTTTTGACACTTAACAAAAATATTTCCGCAATGTATGGTGCATTATGGGTAGGAACTGCTGTAAAATAATGAACGTAAGTGACATCTATCTCAAATTAAATGTTCCTATAAAGTTATTGATTGCGCATGCGTCATGATAATTTGAACCAATCAGATCACTAGGTTTAATGCGCTTGAGCCATTAACCAAATCTTGCGCAGATTGCAAACAAGATTTAGAGAGAGGACAGAAGAATTGAGTAGCTCCCACAATTCTTTCATACTCTATCGTTTCCAGGGATTCCCCATTACATCATCTCCCGCATTATCTCCAATCAAATTGCAGGATGTGATCATGTGAACAATCATGAGCATGTGCTCTCTCAGTGCTGTGTATGCGCAAAGTTAAATTTGAAATCGTGGGAATGGTATTAACATCAGTTCAACATCATCATTTCAAACCTACGGTTATACTAAATTGTAGTTACTCAATCCATATTTCTAGAGAAAACTCATAAAACTACAGCGAACATTTGGAGATCCATTTCAATGGCAAATGAGGCCCGTTTATAAATTTGTTTTCGAGTTTTGTAGTAGGATCAGTAGCTCAATAAATATGCCTCAAGATGAGACACCAAAAAAGTCATACCTCATTCGAAGCGTCTTGTTATTCTTTAAGGTGCAGTGGTACTTAATAGGAATTGACAAAACAGGCAGTGACGAAAAATGTGGCATTTTTAGACTTTTTTTGAACAAAGATAATAGAGTTCTGTTTTGACCTCCAGTCAATTCAAGTAGCTCTACATATCATTTACAAGACAAGGATCACAATGTACATGGTCAGAATGACCCTAAACATGATGAAATAACTTTTTCAGCCCTCTCATGCCTCTGAAAATGTGGCTGGAAAATAATACAATCTTTGAAAATTGATATCATTCGTAGAAAATGAAAAAAATGAAAAAAATGAATTGAAAGGCGATCTATTTTCCTTTTTATGACTGCCATTTTTGTTTCAGACAATTCTCTAAAATTTCGAAGATTGCATTAGTTAGAGCATAATATATTGGGTACATTTTCTGAAAACTTCAAAAGATCCTGTTCAGTGACCTTTCCGGAAGAGCTACTTTTAGCTTTATTCAGTCACATTTTCAGCGGGCTGAAAAAGTTATTTCATCATGTTTAGGGTCATTCTTAGCCTTGCCCAAGTCGGTCTCTTTTACTTATCTTGATTTCTATTATGACCGCCTTGTACCCAAGAGAAAGCCACATGCTTTACCGACACAATGTTTATGTCGGTAAATTTGACCAATCAACGACTGCTGTGACGCGTTAGCTCATTATTATGCACGGTCAAAAACAAGTACACTTTTCAACGGGACGACTGCATGTACAGACTAGGTCTTCGTGCATCTTCATCGCTAATTCAGTTTTAATTAACATTGAATTGCACGATTTAATATTAATGACTGCTTACATTCCAATGTACATTTGATTACATAATATATTGTAACTCTAAAGAAACACTCGATCAGATCATTGAATTTCAAGTCGTTTGCTTTGTTTATGCAGGTCAACCTGCTAACGTTTTGATTGGTCAATTTCCTTGAAGTCACACATCGTGTCCATGCAATCTTGTCAATCAATAAGGTTTCACGATACCCCTGTCACTGTAGGTATTATTAGCTCACATGGTGAGCTTTTGCAATCACTCACTTGTCCGTCTGTCTGTCCGTGCGTGCGTGCGTCCGTCCGTCAACAATAGTGGCACATTTTAAAACCTCTGTCGATAGGATTACTGTTTTAAGTTATTTCTGTCCAACATCAATACAGAAAACTCCCCTATGACTCCTGGTTCAAAAGCTCACCTAATTTCAAAATGGCCACCATTTTTGTTTCGCGAAATTCACTTTTGGCCCATTTCCTAGCTTTACAAATAATTTCAGGTGTCCTGCATTGTAAAAAAACATTTCACTGTAAAGAGTAGTTGTATGAAATAATTTTGTTACAAAAAATCGGCAAAAAATCATATCCGTTATTTTATTTTCAGCCATTTTAGTAAACATTGATTTGTCCATCTGTCTCTCAGTCAGTCCAAAATAGTTGCAAGTTTTAAAACCTCTGTCTGTCAACACTTGGCTTTTAAATCCTCTGTCGATAGGATTCCCGTTTTAAAATATTTTTGTTCAACATCAATAAAGAAAAAAAAACTGTGACTCCTGCTTCAAAAGCTCACCTATTTTCAAAATGGCCACCATTTTTTGTCTCGGGGAAATTCACTTTTGGCCCATTTCCTAGCTTTACAAATAATTTCAGGTGTCCTGCATTGTAAAAAGCAATGTCTTTGTAAAGAGTAGTTGTATGAAATAATTTTGTTACAAAAAATCGGCAAAAAGTTATATCCGTTTTTTATTTTCTGTCATTTTAGCCATCTTTCACTTTTGAGCAACACCATGTGAGCCCAGTACCTACGGTACTATTTTGGAATAACTTTGCATAATATCAGCGGAGATGTATTGGATTGTACAAGACGGTAATAATTCAAGATCAGGATAAGTAAAAAATACCGACTTGGGCAAGGCTGGGTCATTCTGACCTTGGACACACTTCTTTGGTTCAAGTAAATAATCTACGGATGCAGTTATTTGACTTTTAATAGGGCAAATACTTTTTCACTTGATCAGGGCTCTTGTCTGTCCAAATCTGAACGGTGATCCTGTGATTCCAGAAATGTGATGTCAGAATTACAATGATATTTGGACACACAAGAGCCCGGATCAAGTGAAAAATATTTGCCGTATTAGAAGTCAAATTACTCTGTCCATAGGTTATTTACTCGAATCAAAGAAGTAGAAATAGAAAGATGATGATCTCATTAATAGATTAATTGCAAAATTTGTCACAGGGAAGCAGGTACCATTTTGTATAAGGAACGTTTTGAAAGGTGCATGGTCACATTTTCCAATTTGGTGTCTCATCTTCTGAATTATTTACTATGAGATCCTAGTTACAAACAAAACGATGTGGCCAACATCTATGGTCGCATTGTCTAAATTTTGACGCTATAAAATTTCCCGATTTTTCAGAATTTCAATTTCACAGTTATTAAATTTCCCGGATTTGAGTTGATGACATTTCGCATATTGCACAAGTTGAATTTTTTTCCCTTATCCAACAGAGGCCCCCCTATATGCATTGCTTGATTTTGGGAAGCCCAAGCCTACATAACCCTTGGTAGAAGGTCACTACTACAGTCTTGGCTGTACTGGCTTACCCTTATGGCTCAGGGGTAGAGCATCTGACTTGTGAGTTGAGGGTCCTTGGTTCGATTCCCGTACGTTAACGGAATGTGCCTGTTGTGTCAATATGCATAAGCGTCACCTATCATCTCAGTTTTTCTGAGATACCAGTCATCCAATCAAATACTTTGGACAATCAGTCCAATCACCAATCAAATTGTGACATTTTTACACTGACCAATCCCAATCATTGGTAATTTATGGATGAGATGACGGCCTGATAGTATTACCCCTTTCAAAACCATGCACCAGAACAAGGTGCGGTTAAGTACAGGGTGATCAAAAAAATGGAAACCCTGCATTTTCCTTATATCTTTGTCACTTTAAGGAATTACTCCCTGATATTTCACGCATTTGTACGTCATTCAATTTCCTACCACCCTACCATATTTCATGACCATCAGACTGATAGTCACAATTTTACAGCACTATGAATAACTTGCTTCAGATTTGGCCATTATACTCTGTATGCAAAACAGCACAGTTGTCAATGACCCAAATGCATTCCTCAGCAGGTATGGCCTGAATGACACAAATGATCTCACTTTTGAGGTTTGCAATTGTCTTGAGGTCATTCTCTCTGCCATATCATCACAGGTAGGGACATTTTAGACGATGAGTACAGGTTTCCCCACAACGCAAAAGTGGCCACTGGGCATGTTCTTTAAAGGGTGACGCATATCGTTTAGCAAATCGAACGCTCGTTTCTGGTGTTGCTCACCGTTTAGTATAAAAGGCCCGATCCCGGAATAATACTCAAGGGTTCACAGGTTCGAGGTCGTTGTGTCAACACCTCTAACTGTTATATAGCATAAGTATATTATAGATCGTCACAGATTTATAAAAGGGTGATTCTTATTTTGACAAATCAATTCCACATTTATGGGTGAAGTTTCAGGATCTTCTATTTGTGTATAATAAGGAAAGATTGGCATCTAAATTTCCCCATAACGTAATAGCACACAGCTTGGCATATGAAATATCCTACAAATGAAACAAAGCAAGACAAACCGGTTTCTAATACAAGGATTTATATTGGCTGTTGTACATGTATTCTTTGAACGCAATCACTCTTTGGATAACGTTTTCAAAATCATTATAAGCGGATTACTTTATCTCAAAGACAATTTCAATAAACTGGATTTTACAGAACTCCCCTTATTTCTTAAAAATGGACTGATCCAGTTGATTTGCCTGGAGCCGCCATATTGTTTTTATACGGGATGCTAATCGGAACCCTTTAAAGAACTGTAACATTGTGACTATCAATCTGATGGTTATGAAATAAAGTAGGCTGGTAGCAAATTGAATGATGTACAAAAGTGTAAAATATCAGGGAGTTATTTTTTAAAATGACAAAGATATGAGGAAAATGGTATTAGGGTTTCCATTTTTTACCACCCTGTACAATGTTAAAACAGCTGGTTCTTCAGTTCTTTGAGCACTCTGAGCAAAACTGGAAATTGCAAACCTTGTAAGGAATGAGTTCTGTGCTCCTGGAAATAGGTTTTATATTGGGATTATTCAAAAATAAAATAGACCACAACAAGTCTTTTTATTATCGCACTTTGAAAAAGTGCTATATTGTCGTCGTCTTGTGCTGTTGGGCGGGCGTGCGGGCAGGCGGCACATAAACCAAATCTTGTCATCAAATTTCCAGGATAACTGCTTACCTGTTCAACTTGAAATTTTTACAGATGCAAAGGCAGACTAGTACCAAAATCTGATTAGGTTAAGGGCATGCTGGGTAGACTACATGGCGGCCATTTTGAATTTTTCAAAATTGATATTTTGGATTTAAATTTAGGTCAGCTTAATAACAAAAGACCTACTGAGGTCTGAAAAAGTGAAATTTTCAAGGTCGAAGGTCAAGGTCATTAAACTAGGTCACAAATGATGTTATCCAAGTTTCTCAAAGTTTGAGACTACAAATCAATTCTTGTCATCAAATTTCCAGGATAACTGCTTACCTGTTCAACTTGAAATTTTTACAGATGCAAAGGCAGACTAGTACCAAAATCTGATTAGGTTAAGGGCATGCTGGGTAAGCTACATGGCGGCCATTTTGAATTTTTCAACAAATCTTGTCATCAAAATTCCAGGAAAACCACTTATCCGTTCAACTTGAAATTTTTACAGATGCAAGAGCAGACTATTGCCAAGATCTGATTAGGTTTTGGGTATGCTGGCTGAATTACATGGTCGCCATTTTGAATTTTTCAATTTGGCGGCCATTTTGAATTTTTCAACTTGCTCCAAATTGACCAAATTTTTTTTTTAAAAACATCTACAAGTTCTCAGAAGTTCAAATCTGACCTTAGATTTCAGATTTGACCTTTCGTTGACCTTCAGTGATCTTGAAAAGGTCAAAAATTTGATTTTCTAAATTGATATTTTGGATTTGAATTTAGGTCAGCTTAATTACAAAACACCTACTGAGGTCTGAAATAGTGAAATTTTCAAGGTCGAAGGTCATCAAATTAGGTCACAAACAATGTTATCTAAATTTTCCCAAAGTTCAAGACTACAAATAAATTCTTGTCATCAAAATTGCAGGAAAACCGCCAACCTTGTCAACTTGAAATGTTTACAGATGCAAGAGCAGACTAGTGCCAAGGTCTGATTAGGTTTTGGCCATGCTGGGTAAATTGCATGGTGGCCAGTTTGCTCTTCAAAGTGCGATATTTATCACTGTGTGTCTTGTTAGAGAATTTCTCTTGTTCATGCTATGCATGATATTTATTACTATATTTACAGGCAGCCCATGAAGTGGTGAGGACACATCCAAACAATACTGAGCTAGTGAGACAATACATCACAAACATGATTTCCATAGCACGCAAACATGTATTTAGAATGTAAGTATCATACTGTCCACACCATGTTAAAAATAATTTTGATAAGAGGCATTGAAAACTAAAGTGTACAACGTGTCATGTTGAAGCCTATTATGATGTATGACATATCAAACTAATTTCATATTGTTTTTAGAGAGCCATCTATAAAGAGGACCATATGTAAGAAGTGCTTCATGCTACTGATACCAGGTGTCACTGCAACAGTTAGGACAAGATGTATGTATATACATACAAAAAGCCTTATTTGAAAAAATTGTGACAAAGTTCAAAATTATAATCTTCATGGAATTCTACAAGATGGCGTGGAAATGTGCATTCTTCCTTAAATAGCTGTTCAACTTAAATGTTATGTTTAGAATGGGAATGTGTACAGAAATCTTTTTCTCATGTTTCTTGAATATGCATGGTTAAAGTTTGTTTCTTTCAACATTCTGCATATACAAGAATTATTCAAATGAATGGATTTGGACTTAACCATAAGATAAGATGCCATTTGGAAACTAAAGCTGGTTTCATGATACACATATACATGTTAGTTCAGACCTGAATATTTTCTAATAATATTTTTCAGCTAAGAGGGAAAAACACATGGTCCTGACTTGCTTAGAGTGTAAATCAGTGAAGCGCTTCCTTCTAAGGGGAAGCAACAAACTGTGGACTGAACACCCTGAAGCCTGGGTGAAAGATCCAAATTTGGACAAAGTACAGCTTAAAGTAATTGGACCTACTCCTCCTAAAAGGACACCTGAGGAGAAAAGACTGCATAAGGAACAGAGGAGATTAATGTGGGAACAATCTCAGAAACAATCTCAGTTAACTAATGATGATGGAAATAAAAATGATGACTCTTCCAGTTCCAATAATAACAGGACTAAAAAGGAAGACACAAGTAATGTTGCATCTTCAAAAAGTTGATAGGATTATCCGTGATCTGGCTTGTAATGACATCGTAGGGATATCAGACTGTGCTATTACCAAAACAAATAGGCCTACATGTATATGGAATTATAAACAGTAGAATTTTCTGTTGACTAGTTTGTATGTCACCACCAAGCGTAACAAATTGAATTTTCACAAGTTTCAACAGACCTTTGGTAATATGTATGTTGTCATGGTAATAATATCAGGAATGTGTTACATTTTTTTGTAAGATCTGCGCCATCACTGAACAATTAAAGATTAGATCATTACAAGAGGTTTTACATTTTGTGCAGTATCTGTTACCATGGTTATGAAATATGGGAATGAAACACTTCTAACATGTTATTATACCACTAAAAACAGAAAACTTTCCTGAGGACTTAGAGAAGCCATCCGTCTGCCTGGTTGTCCATCTGAGCTCTGTTCAAGAAGAATTTTCAAGTTGTTCACTGAATTTTAAATGGCCTCTGTTATGACTGTTCCTGTTAAATGCCAGTTAAGTTGACAGATTTGGTTCAGATTTTATATACATGTACTTGTGCCATATTGACAGCGAGTGTCTTCTCAAGAAAAAAATGTATAGGCTTATATCTTAAATATTCTTTTTGATAACTCAAATAACTGTTCTCAAGTTTGGTTCAGATTTCATATGCTAGTGCCTTACTGTATAGCTGAAATATAATCTGAACATTATATTTCCCGAATGAAGACTTCAAAAATAGATTTTTTTATTATTTGCCCATTTCACAACAGCCAAAA
Organism: Owenia fusiformis; assembly: GCA_903813345.2. Taxonomy (NCBI): domain Eukaryota; kingdom Metazoa; phylum Annelida; class Polychaeta; order Sabellida; family Oweniidae; genus Owenia; species Owenia fusiformis. The sequence continues at coordinate 14,298,060 of CAIIXF020000009.1, read as the reverse complement.
TAGCTCCTGTATTTGCTATCAAAATACATTGAGAAATGACCGAATATTAATGAATATAAAAGAAAAAATACCGAACTTTTGAGAAGTTACAGTACTTGATCTGAGATTTTAATTTGCAGATGGACCACTAAATACAACATTCGGCATATTAAATTCCACAGATTATATTTTAGCTGTACAGTATGGGCATAGAACGATGCACAAGAATGAATTTTCTTGATGGCGACTGAATTCATAATGACCTTCCATTTTTTAAGAAATACAATTTTTTGATAATGCAAGTATGGTATTGGATTTGATATAAATTGTATAGGCTGAGGTCAGGTCATATGACCTCTATTTATTCTTATGATATGGCGTCATGTCAAGTCATGGATGTAGATTATGTCAAAAGGAGACAATACTAATGCCTGGTTATTATGTCTCCGCCAGAAGTGGTGACATATTTTTACAGTCTCCAATTTTTCTGTGGATGGCGGTTGGTGTTCAGTGTTTGGCATCTGTAACAAATGGCAGGTGTTGACATTTTACATGTTTATTCCATGTTTCCATCAAGAAAATTTCATCTAACTGGTGAGTGACTTCATAAGATATGTGTTATTCGATAGTATTTGCTGCTTTTCTGATTTAAATTCATACAGTTATCACCTATTGGCGTCTCGTACACATCTTCAGATTTTGGGCAATATTGGTAACAGTATCTTATTGTATTAAGATACTTTTACTTAGATAAGTCAGAATAATATACAAAACAACAAATATATTCTAACTTTACTATTTGTACCTTTCTTTATTTACAGTTTATAATCAAAATAAATTAGAGTTGTCTTTAGTACAGTAGCAGTATTTTCTTTTTTCTCAATATTTGCATCTTAAACACATATTATACATTAGGTAAAGTTTTAAATGATTCAAATATCTGTATGTTACAGATATTGTCCGTATGTTACAAATTCCATACTTGTTTTCATATCACTATGTTCAAACAATCCATTATATACCATTATACGAGGGGTGATCAATAAGTAATGGACGCTTTTTTACACAGATACTTTTTATAGACCAATCCCTTTGATTTTCCTACCAGTGATACATCATTCAATTATCTATCAATTCTGAAGATTTGAAGACAAGATATGTAATACATATTGATATATCCTTATTTCTGTGAAGGAGGTACAGGTACCCCGGGACCGACATTTACGTCACATATTCAGATTTTAGCCAGTTTGGTAAATTTCAGTTAGATTTGAATGTTTTATATGCAACAAGTGTTGTGTTGTTTAAAAATTTTTGCTGACTGGTAACACATAAACAGAAAGTATTGTAATGTCAGAGTGTTGTATGGACGGGGTTTGCAGGTCAATTTGAGAAAGCATTCAGTGGAAGAAAGGGGTGGTGAGAGGAGGGAACACCCTACTCCATATGGACAATGCACCTGCCCACAGATCTCAAAATGTTCAGAAAACAATATCCCTGGACCTCAAAATTGAGCCCTTGGCCAATGCACCATATTGTCCAGATCTGCTCACATGTGACTTGTTTATTTCTACACTACTTATTTCTATAGAGAAAGGATGCAGGTCTATTGACATTGATGAAATAAAACAACCCGTGCAACTGCATATTGCTACCATGTCAGAGAATGGATTCAGCCTTGTCTCACAATCTTGAGTTAAGAGGATGAGGAATTGTGTACATGTAGCACTTGATGGAAACTATTTAGAGGGCCTTGTGGAATGAATGTGGCATGAATACCACATAGTGATGATAAAATATTCAAAATTATTATATTATTACTATGGCATAACAAAATGGGGTAATTCATGACCATGATGGTTTGTTTTGTTCAGCCTGCATTCAACTGCATTACATGTTTAACAATCTAAAATAGCTTCAGAATATGTGACGTAAATGTCGGTCCCGGGGTACCTGTACCTCCTTCACGGAAATAAAGATATATCAACATGTAATATATATATTGTCTTCAAATCTTCAGAGTTGATAGATAATTGAATGATGTATCACTGGTAAGAAAATCGAAGGGATTGGTCTATAAAAAGCATCTGTGTAAAAAAGCGTCCATTACTTATTGATCACCCCTCGTACAGCTCAAACAATCCATTATATACCATTATACAGCTCAAACAATCCATTATATACCATTATACAGCTCAAACAATCCATCCATTTGATAACCACATTCTTAAACAAATGAAATATTACATTTTTTGGTCTGTAATGTAGTCTATGTGCACATGATCATCAGATTACTACAATACACTCTTCATATCATTAACTTATCATCAGATACTACGATACACTCTTCATATCATTAACTTATCATCAGATTACTACGATACACTCTTCATATCATTAACTTATCATCAGATTACTACGATACACTCTTCATATCATTAACTTATCATCAGATTACTACGATACACTCTTCATATCATTAACTTATCATCAGATTACTACGATACACTCTTCATATCATTAACTTATCATCAAATTACTACGATACACTCTTCATATCATTAACTTTATCATCAGATTACTAAAATACACTCTTCATATCATTAACATTAATCAGTTTATTTGTTTTAACAGCAGTTTCACTTCCAAATCTTCCATACATATTCTAAATTGAATACATTCTACATGGCCAAACCTCTCAATGTGCCAAGCTATCATTGCTCATCAGGTTATTGCTTCTACAGTATTCTACTTAAATCTCAACTTTTTAAAGAAATTTTACACATTCACCGAGTTACTGATGATGTAACAATAACATGATTTGAACCAAGAGTTCCAAGTTGATTGCTCCACCTATAGGCATTCCTAGGAATCTAGCCTTAAAGCTTCATTCTTACTTGGAACATAATGGTTTGCTACCAAGTATTGTTTCTCCATCCTTTCTGTCACTTCACTCTCATTTTCATATATGGCAACCCATGGTTTCAATACTGTTACTCTATTAATTTGCCGCTTGTTTTAATTTGGGGATTTGCAATCAGTAATTTGCGCTTTCAGTAATTCTACTCCATGTTTTTATTTCGAACAGCTTTCTGATGATCCGATGTGGAAAAACTTTGAATTCATTTGATGTTTACACAAATGAATTCAAAGTTTTTCCACATCGGATCATGTCAATTCTGACATGGCTTAGAAGTGAATGCTTTCTGATCAAACATAATGATCATAGTAAGAAGGATAAAATAGAACATAAACTAGTCATAGTAATTCACCAAATTCCAAATATTCCCAATCATGTTGAATTCACCAAATTAAATAATGCCAAATTAGGTAAAGTAATAGTATGCCACATGCATTACATTAGAAGTTTCCAATATGCTTGTAGTATAGGATAAGTCGGAAGAATTTCAGGTCTATACCTAATCAATACTGAATCATGAACCAGTTATTGTCTATTATTTACTTATAGTTATGCATGCTGTTGAATGCATGTTGGTCATTTGTGATATTCACTGAGTAATGAATTACAGGTAACAGTGGAGAGGTTAAGCTAACGATGTTTTTCACAACGTAACCGTGAACGCAAAGTACAAAAATTAACAAAGGAATGTATCGAGCGCTCATAGTTTTATGCGCGCTTAGTCTACTTCAGATACTCTTTCAGCTTCAGAGTTTCGGGTTTAGAACGGGAGATTTGAAATTTGACGTTGGGTCAATGGGAACCATTTTACTCGTGTCTATTGAACACTATGCTGTCAATTTTGATTTCGATGCACAGTTGAATTCTTGCTGAACACGATGATGTATGTCATGCATGGTTTAGCGCCAAAAATCTTACAAAACGAGCTCGTTTAAAATATGTATTAGAATACCAGCTATAAAACCGCATCAATGACATACTATAGAATCATTACACGCTATGGTGTAGTCTAAACAAACACTGGATTTGAACGGCTATTTATATGAGAAGGCTACATGAATTTGTATATGGTCGAGTGATACATACAGGTTCAGTTTCGATTATATATGCAAAGCTTAACCTCTCCAGTGTTTATGCTGTATTTACACAAGTGCATGAAATACATGCTTACCCTTGTAACATGCTTACTCTTGTATCAGGCTTTTATCTTTTTTTGTCAACACGATTGTTTCAAACTCTGAGGTAGTCGGTTAAATGCTATGTGTAAAATAATATCTTAATAAAATGACTTGTTAAAGCTGGACCTATTTATTGATCTGTGTGTCTTCCAAGACTTCTTGAAATCCAAATAAACAGGAGCAGTCTGCGTGATATGGGGACATGATCCTTATATAAGGGCTCCAATAGGAACTGTCCTGAGTATTGACTCCTTATGCCTCCCATGTTTTATTGCATCCTAGACTCATGTTACCCTATAACGCCCCACACCCGCACAAAGCAATGTCATTTTGCAATGTTATGAAACTAGAATTCATTGACCAGCAATGTTGTATATTCTCAGCATCACAAATCATAATACCCTGTTTTATAATTAAATCCAAACTTGGTATGAAATTGTTATTGATCAAGAGAGGAATAACACTTCAAATATGTCCAGTTGTCCTTGGAGTATAATTATCTTCTAGTTTATGTTATTCTGTGATTCTGTTCAGAATGAAATCCATGGTTCCCATCTTAAATGTGAGTGAAGTAACTAGAGACATCTTTCTTTTAAGAGAACTAAAATAAGGTTTAGCTCCCTGCAGTTCCGTTGCCTGTATCTGAAAAAAAGATCAACTTTTGGTCAAGACTTATGTATGCATTTTTGCCGAATTTAGAAGCAATTGGTATGATGAAAACTGAATAAACATTTGAATATTGTTTCAACATTTCAACGCAATAGCAGTTACTGAGCTTTTCACTCCAATATTTTCAGCTTATATTTAATCATAACTAAGGATGGTGTCTAATCACCAATAGTTAATTAACGGGGAGAAGATAAATCAATATTTTGTTTTCAAAATGTAAAGTTATATTCAAGTGAATGGAAAATAAACATTTTTCAATTATTTGATATACATACGTAAAACCACAATGGACCCAAAATGAAAACATAAGGACACAAACCCGTCATCGTTCCATATGAATAAAGACACATTTACAACAGCTCTTGCTGGTTTAGAAAAATGTGAGTCTCAATGAGAATTTTATTTTTTTGGGAAAAAGTGCATCCGAGAAAAAGTTCTTGTTCTTATAATCACTTGTATGAACAGAGCTACAGATTTCATCCCATAAACACTACAGATAAAATTTGATAAAATATGGTGAATATGAATTCTTACTAGTCTTAGGCACAAACTTCAGAGAGTCACTGAATATTCAAAATCGTGACATGCCAGCCTTTGGCCCATCTTCAAGGAACTCATGTCCCAAGCCATTCTTGCATTTTCCACATAGCACCTGAAATATAGAATTGTATCACATACAATCAAAGCCCATAAAATAAAATAATCTAGCATTTAGCCTTTTCCATATATGGCCCACATATGCAAAACTAAAAATACATGTTCGATAAATGGTTAAATATTTGATTTTGAGCATGATTTGTGCTCTTCTAATTTTATTAAAACACTTTTATGCCTGATTATACCTTTAGTGCTCTGGGCGATTCCTCATACTTGTGTAGACTGTCCTCTCTTATAGGCTCTGTGAATGCTGGCCAGGGGGTGCTATGTTCATACTTAGACTTGCTTGTGAATAACTCATTGCCACATTTTGAGCACACATATATACCTTGAAAATACATTAACAAAGTTATATTTGACAATTGAGGATAACTATTCTTTTTGATATATTTGCATTATTTTGTACATGTACCAGCTACCTTGATTGAACTGGTCATTCATTTCGCACTGTTTATCAATTTGTTTTTGACTCAGTTTTCTAATATTGGTGCCAATTTCATTTGGAGGATTTTCCAAATTAAAAAAAATGGTTCAGGGCATTTAATTTTAAGTTTTTAACATGTATCAAAAAGAAAACATATACAGCCACTGCAGTTCATAACTAGAAAAACAGCAACTCCAAGGAGTAGCGAATACCACCAAACAAAACATATTTTGATTATTAGTGGCCATCTTGAAAATTCCTTCTTGAGCAGAGCTTGTTTGTCCCTAGGCATCAACATATAAAATGTAAACCATATCCATCAATCAGCATTTGAGTTATCAAGAAATTCAGCCGCCATTTTGAAAAACTTTCTCGAACAGAGCTACTGTGTCCCTAGGAATCAGCATATAAAATTTGAACCAGATCCATTCACTTTTTTTATGAAAAATAGCAGCCATTTTAAAATTCAGCTGCCATCTTGAAAATTCTTTGTCAAACAGATGTACTGTGAATACCACCAAACAAAACATATTTTGATTTTTAGTGGCCATCTTGAAAATTCCTTCTTGAGCAGAGCTTGTTTGTCCCTAGGCATCAACATATAAAATGTAAACCATATCCATCAATCAGCATTTGAGTTATCAAGAAATTCAGCCGCCATTTTGAAAAACTTTCTTGAACAGAGCTACTGTGTCCCTAGGAATCAGCATATAAAATTTGAACCAGATCCATTCACTTTTTTAATGAAAAATGGCTGCCATTTTAAAATTCAGCTGCCATCTTTAAAATTCTTTCTAGAACAAATCAACCCTAGGCATCATCATATAAAATTTGAACCAAATCCGTTCACTGGTATTTGATGTATCAAAGATAAATTTTTTTGCTAAAAATGGTGACCAATTTGATATTTAGCAGTTATTTTGAAAATCTCTTCTTCAGCATAGCTCCTTTGTCTCTAGGCATCAGCATATAAGATGCCATTTGTTACAGACACCAACTGCCAAACTCTGAACGCTGAACACTGTCTTCATATAAGTTGGAGACTATAACAATATGTCAACACTTCTGGTGGTAACATAAAAACTGATGAAGATTTATGTCCTAAAATTTGAAGAACTGATTCCAAATTGTTGTTCAAAATGAACTTTTTTAATGAAAAATGGCTGCCATTTTAAAATTCAGCTGCCATCTTTAGAATTCTTTCTAGAACAAATCAACCCTAGGCATCATCATATAAAATTTGAACCAAATCCGTTCACTGGTATTTGATGTATCAAAGATAAATTTTTTTGCTAAAAATGGTGACCAATTTGATATTTAGCAGTTATTTTGAAAATCTCTTCTTCAGCATAGCTCCTTTGTCTCTAGGCATCAGCATATAAGATGCCATTTGTTACAGACACCAACTGCCAAACTCTGAACGCTGAACACTGTCCACATATAAGTTGGAGACTATAACAATATGTCAACACTTCTGGTGGTAACATAAAAACTGATGAAGATTTATGTCCTAAAATTTGAAGAACTGATTCCAAATTGTTGTTCAAAATGAGTTTGGGGATGCAGTTATTGAAAAAACATATTGAAAACAATCTTAAAAACTGTAGGCTGATTCATCATTCATTTATCGACAGGTAGAGTTCAAGCAGCTAATAGAATGGCTACATTTTGGAGGACAACCTTGTGCAGCATTGTGACTCTTGTGAGGTCCTCATCAGTCATTACAAAAAAGATAGCATAGACATTCATTTGAACCTTATGATAAGTGTTTATAAACAGGTTGGAATATGACACGATGATAACGAAGAATATTGGTCAGAATTCTCTCGCTTTATATTCGATGATACCCTACATCTGGAAATGGCGGCCCTACTTCTAGTGACTTTGACTATGAGGGTTTTGACCTTACACTAGAGATGGGGATGACCCAATGTTAAATTGATCAAATCTCAGAAGAATAAAAATTTTGAACCTACTAATTTTTTCATGGCCTGACTGCGTCGTAGAACTTGAAATATAAGTGTTCCTAAAGATTGGGAGTCTTACTTACCTTCTAGAGGTTTATACACACATTTTAATGAAACCATAACACCTTTAATTGTTTTGTTCATGATGAAGCATAAGCACAGAAAGTGTAAATGATATTTTGACTTTCCATTTTTCCTGTGTTGATCTTCCATTAAGGCTTTGCCCCTATCACGAAATAATGTATTGACCCTTGAACTTTAATTTGGTGAGATGTCATCCAACCAGTAGACCTAGTCTCTAAGCACAGGGAATCCCATGGAGGGTCATGATTCGACTTATTTTTGTATAGGTTATTTTATTTTTCTATACAGGTCACTTTTCGAGATCCCTTTCTAAAGATTGACATGAAGACTCTGCCTTACCCTCTTCTAAGGCCACTACATGTATATCGTCGCCTTCGTCCAAAGATAAATCCCTGCATGTTTTTTACTGGTGTATACGGGTCATGGCGTAATCATAAAATTTGAAATCAAATGTTCGCCATTTTTCCACGTCACAATTTGAATAGCGAGATTTGGTCTTATTACCTCACCAAAAATTCCAAAACACATGAAGTGATCAATGTATTAGTTCACATCTTCTGGATCGCTAACTTAGAATTTACAGCCAGTTACTAATGTCAGACAATGACGACATTTCGTCCCGTTTTCAAATATACATTTTTCTTGGAGCTGTTTATTATAATTTTAGACGAAATCATGCAATATTTCATCAAGGAGCCCAGTTCCATTTTAATTCATAATTTATTTATCTGGCAATTTTTAAAATATTTAATAAATTTATCCAGATGAAATTACTTCTAGCCAAGAATTGGCTAGAGACTCTAGTCAGCTCTGCCCTACAGAAGGCCTCAGTACACAGTTATATCCCTCCGCTAAATGGAGGGGGCAAAAAATCTATGTTTAAATCTGTGAATATAGTTCCTGAAAGTGCTCTGTAGCAGCGCCATCTTGAATGAAAATGTGGTACCGTAGTGAAACATGTTGAATTGTTGACATGTTAGGTATTTACATGAGTTTTCAACTACTCTATTGAAAGCCCATGGTATGTATTATGATAAAAATAATCATTAGAAATGAACTTGTTTGAAGAATATTGGAACATTGAAAAAATTCAAAAGTAAAATATTATTTGAACTGAGCAATTTCAATTTACATGTACCTGTATCAAAATGGTCTCTGTATTTTTCTCCTCCACCCCAGGCACAGAAGGACATAATGAAACTTTAATTTAATCGTTTTTATTGTAATTCAAGACTATTGTCTGCATATATGATCAAATTAATACAAATAAAAAATCTTATGAAATCTAAAAAACGTCACTTCCGGGTAAGGTGGTAACTTTAAGATGACAAAAGAAGTATCACGAAATAAGATAAGTGTACAGCATAGTACATGAGTCCATTTCACTGCTTTATTTCGTCAGTAGAACGGCAAAAATAAGAAATTGGGAGACCATTGTGCAATAATATATGGAAAAGTATATTCATAATGTACATGAATGACATTTGTATATTTCAGATTTTTTAGTTTTTTGTGCAATAAGCCTGTGCCGTCATGTAATTTGAAGAATTTCAGCCATGTTAATCTAATTGAAAATAACATGGCAGAGAAACATCCAAATATAAGAGGCCACACACTTTATAAGCCAAACTAGAAGCAATCCAAGATATACAAATGTCATTCATATACATTATGAATATACTTTTCCATATATTATTGCACAATGCATGGTCTCCCAATTTCTTATTTTTGCCGTTCTACTGACGAAATGAACCAGTGAAATGGACTCTAACTATGAATATAAAATACTCCTGGGAAGAGGCTACTGTATTTTTCCAGGTGGATGTTGATTGTCCAATAGATGATCACTGTTGATAGTTGATTTATTTCTCTATGGCATCCATATTATGTACCTGTACTATGAGTCCATGCAAAGCTTATATTTTTGAAAGTCAAAGGAAAGAAGCTTTATATTAGCAACTGAACTCTTTGAACTTTACCAGAACCTCATAGTAAGAACTTATTTCAAAACAAATGCATAGTAAGTTGATATCACTCTAAATTACCTATTTATTCTATTGTAAGGAGAAACATTGAAAACCAGTGGGCATCTATTTCAAAGAATATTTCATAGAAGGTATATACCACTTTTAGATGTGAATTTGCATGAACATTGGGAATAAAATTGTAAGTCTGATCACATCAGCATCTCTAAGATCGAGTCAAATATTTACAGCACGATTATCCACAATTCAATTGAAATGTTACTACCTAGAATGTCTGTAGGCCATTGATAGTTGATGTATTCTGATTAATTTTTATAGGAGGTATTCTGATTTATGAGGAAAAACACTGATAAAAAATAATGATATCCTTCAATTCTAATGCTTTAAATAAAAGATTTTACCAAATGAAAAGTATTTTATTTGTTAATTAAAAATGTCAGGTAATTCATTTTGAAGTTGATTCAGATATAAATATTGCCAAAAACTTGTTGACAGATACAAGAGGACAGTCCACATGCAACCAATAGAAACAGAATCCATAGTAATTTTCATCAAATCTTTATTATTTTATCTCCGCAAACATACATATGTTGACAATGTTCTCAAGAAAAGTCTATGTCTTAGCCAAATCCTATATTATCAGTTATATCAAGCTTGTCCATTCATATCACAAGCTCTATCCTAATTCCCGGTTAAAGTGCAAACGTTACATATTATAATAAACAAAGTGATAATAAATATTGCACATGAAAGATCACTAAACCAACTTTATGTAAACTCAGTTTTACTGCTACAAGTACATTTAGTTATATATAATGTTAATCTTACACCTGGTTATATAACAATAAGGTAATATCAAGCAATGGTTACATTCCACTAAATGTCAGGCTATATTCTCAAAGTTCTCCAATCCAATCTGTTACATACCCTTAAGAAAAAAGCCATGGTAGCCATGATATTCCATGGTACCTCCATGGTTTTCCATGGAAATTCATGGTTTTTCATGGTATTTACCATGGAAATTCATGGGCATCCATTGTAATCTTCCATTGATATTTACCATGATTTTCCATGGTATCTAATGGTTTGGTAATTGTTTTTTCATGGACATGTCATGTTTTTACCATGTCACTTGAGTTGTGAAGTCAACAATTTTGGCAGGTTTTGTTTTTACAAGAATCTTCCAAATTGAATCAATGTTTTAACGAATGAATCCAAGATCTGTACATAGTGTCATATGACAAAGAACTTTCATTTAATAATTATTATATTGATGATTTGACTCCAAAACTACAATTAATAGTTTGTTTGCTGGGATTTGCTATCAATTATTACTTTGGTATGAATGTAAAAAAGACAAAATAAGTGATGAAATCAGCTCACCGGATTCCCTTAATGCAGACTGAATAAACATTTTTACTTGGAGTAAATCCGATTAGGTTTTATTTGATCAACAATGAGTTTTAGACTAGCACTGTCTACACTCTTAGACAATAATAATTACTGAAGAGAAAGACTGTCATAAATAATAACAATTAAGATCAGAATATTTAAGAAATATGCAAATGAACTATTATAATCTGTTTACAAAGAGATTATTTTTTACATTAATTTGAGAGTTAAGAAACCTAATTAACATAGAACATTGGCAACCAAAAATTTTAAAAAATTATGAAAATGATTATATATTCCTATTCAAAGACAAATCAATTTTTGATTACTTGAGGTGTATGTTTCATGTTTTATTTAAGCCAAATAGTGTTGTTACCCCCCCCCCCCCCCCAGTCTCCTTCATGCATCCTTCATTTTGATCACAATAGGTATAACATTTCAATTTGCAGCCATAGGCTTGTGTTTAATCCCCCATCTCAATTTCAAGTCAAAAATTCTGTGGATTTTTTCAGATAATGTGCTCATAAAAGTTCATTTAGAAACATAATGTATTTTTCTTTTTTCCGCATCCAAATGACCAAACATATAGCCATGGAAAACCATGGACTTTCAAAAGATCAAAAGAATAACCATGGAAAACCATGGCTTTTGATTGCACTTTCTGAAACATCAAAGAAAAAACCATGGAAAAGCATGGCTTTCGATTGCAATCAACCGACTTCCATGGCTTTTGATTGCAGTTTCCTCAACTTCAAAGAAAGTAACCATGGTTTTTGATTGCATTCTCGAATTTTAGAAATGTTATTTAAGAAAATGAGTTATTTATTTATTAAATTATTTCATATTGATTTTACACAAATGAAAATTAAAGAAAGAATAAGAAAGTAGACCTTGGGCTAGTTTGACTTAATCTTTTTCAAAGGTTAGAAGTGTTTGGCCTAAAAAAATAATAACGATCTCTATTTAGTCTTGATCTACACAAAGACCCTTGAAACAATTCTTTTTGAAATCTTATGACTCACACTGTGCTGCATTCACTGCATTACAATATTTCTTTATAGAAAAGTTACATCATTTTCACATATTTTCTCATTTGTAAGGAAGCTGAGTTTAACATTTGACGAATGTTAAACTATTTTATCATCAAAACATTCATTTTGGAGATTTTGGTAAATACAAATCCTACCCAAATTGTTGATCTCTATGTGTCTTGGTAAAAACCATGACACATCCATGAAAAACCAATTACCAAACCACTAATTACCATGGAAAATCATGGTAAATATCCATGGAAGATTACCATGGGCATCCATGAATTTCCATGGAAAATACCATGAAAAACCATGAATTTCCATGGAAAGCCATGGATTACCATGGACACACCATGGAATACCATGGTTACCATGGCTTTTTTCTTAAGGGTAGCTTTATTAACAATGAAAGCTGCTGTAAACTCCTACAGGGTGGTATATTTTGATTTATGTTCTAAAAGACAGTAGCTATGTCATCTCCTATGAGCTTTGCTCACTTATTTTAAGATTTATGTACAGCTAGTCTGAAGATGTTGTGAAATGGGTATTTGTAGAAAATGCTATAATCAATTGAGAGTAATTTCTTGGGATAAGGGTTCCCCAAATGGTGATGTTTACGTATGTGGTAAAACCTGTGTACAGGAACACTTTCCGCAATGGCCAAAGACATACTGTTATAGTCAGTAGTATCTTGTCTTGTATATAATGCTCCTATGCGAGAATGTACAATGTTCAGCATGTTCTTGCCCAATTTATTGTGAGATACTAGCACTCAGGTAATATATATCTATGCATGATGATTGTTTATGAGTTCAAAGGTCCTAGATTAAGATGCACTGTATGTTCAAGCCAAACAGGACTTTCCTTGTCATCAGTGGGTAGAAGGGCAGGCATACACCTAGAGTCATATTTCATCAGGAAGGAAACCTGAAATAATAATTGGAAAATTGATATATGCATACAAATAGGATCCTATAGGCGAATACCTATGTTATAACACATGCAGAATTGATTTTGATGACTTGTGAATTCCACTTAAAATCTCTCATGTCACGTGATCTAGATTTGACCAATCATAAAATAGTAAGCTTGATAGATATAAAGAAGTCACTCGTGCATATTGTGCAACTATAGTTAATAAGACAAATGACTGAAATGTAAATCTTTTATCACACGATTAGTTTAAAAAAATTTGAAGATTAGGAGTGACCCAAATTTAATTTGTGAAGAATGAGCTTCAAAATGGCTTTAAATAGGATTTCGCAAATCAACAATTTCATGTACAAACAACAAACCTTTACATCTCCAACTGCTTTCTTGGGTGTCACTTTTACAAAGAATCCTATCTTATTGGCCTTACGGAAAGTTACAATCCTGCAAAAAAATGAAATCAATATCTGCCTTTCAATAAAACTCAATGTGTGCATTGTGAGATATTTCAATCTGTAGCTTGAGTCTTGTGCTAACTACGTACTTTCACATATTGTCACATATTGACTAAAATATTGATTTTTCTTAGTTTTGAATGAGCCAAAATCCATTTTCTGACACTAGAAACAGTGTCTTTGACTAATTTTTTATATGAATCGATAGGGAAAGTGAAGTTTTATTGAGCTAAGACATCACATTAGAGTACGACATATGATATAAATTAGTTGTAGAAGTACTTGTACAACATTATTGCTTACTTGGGGTCATCATCATAATCCGGTATCTCAGCTGTGTCATCAAAGTCACCTGTGCTATCAAGTGGAGCCAGAGTCAACTCACAGATTGGGAGCTCAATCTGAAGAACAAATTAATATTACCTTTTCAAATACCGGAACGTTATGTTTATTATTGCAGCAGAATTATAATTTAAATTAAAAAATTGTTTCACAGCTTCTAACAATCTTCAAAGTTTTTTTTTCTAATATCTGACAAAATTGCAATAATATGCATTCATTTCATTCCATCTCCTCCTAAATTCTGATTACCTTGCCAGTGTCAGCTTCAGCATCATCTTTGCAGTTTGGCAATAGAGTGACATGAGTGATGTAGTCTACTGGGTTGGCTAGGGTCAGGATCACCTGGCTTGGCTGGTCAAATATCATGTTAGGTATAGACATTAGACGCACTTCTGGCACATGGTGTCTGAAATATAGAATATCATGTTAGGTATAGACATTAGACGCACTTCTGGCACATGGTGTCTGAAATATAGAATATCATGTTAGGTATAGACATTAGACACACTTCTGGCACATGGTGTCTGAAATATAGAATATCATGTTAGGTATACACATCAGACGCACTTCTGGTACATGGTGTCTGAAATATAGAATATCATGTTAGGTATACACATCAGACGCACTTCTGGTACATGGTGTCTGAAATATAGAATATCATGTTAGGTATACACATCAGACGCACTTCTGGTACATGGTGTCTGAAATATAGAATATCATTTTATGTATAGACATTAGATGCACTTCTGGTACATGGTGTCTGAAATATAGAATATCATGTTAGGCATAGACATAAACCGCAGTTCTGGCACATGGTGTCTGAAATACAGAATATCATATGAGGTATATGGTGGTTGAAATGTAGAATACCATGTTAGGTATAGAAATGAGATGCACTTCTGGCACATAGTGGCTGAAAAGTAGAATATGATGTTTTATAAAGCAGCTTGTATCTGTTCTGGTGTATTTCCAGGTACCTCATCTCTTAAATTACTTAAAAGTCTAAATTGGCCAATGTATCAAATATTTTCCTGCCTTTCAAAAGAATCCAAAATAGAACTAATCAACATAGATTTGACTACACTATTCCAATAAAGCGGCCAGCCATTTACAATAGAATATGCATTTTCACTGCTATGAATGAGTGGAACTCACTGTCACCAAAAATTAGAAGCTCAAATAACTTAAATATTTTCAAATCAGACCTTAAGAAGGATCTAATAAATGCTAAATTGATCCGTACTTCAGATCTTGATCTGAACAGAGGCTGCAAGATCATTTTTAATAAAGTTAGATGTGACCTTGCCTTTAAGTCTCACTTACATTCACATAATTTTACAAATGTGGAGACTCCTGTATGCCAATGTGGCTACAAAAATGAGACTACCTTGCATGTAGTTTTTGGCTGCACACTTAGATTGAGATTTTTCATTGAATTAGAGGTTGAACTTGGGAACATACAAAATTTCAACTATCAAGTGTATAAGTCCCAACAAGACATACAGACGGACAGACGCATTCCCTATATCCCTCCGAACTTCGTTCAATTAGAATAAATATTTGGAATCAAGATTTTACTTGATTTTGCTGAAATTGAAGGGAAAGTGATATTGTATCTTGAACAACTCCAGTTACTGTGGACGTGCAAACAATTCATCAATTGTTGCATCTCAAATAAAATAGATACCATCCTATTTTACTCATCATTTTACTTTTATCATATCTGAACAAACAATTATAATCACATCAATTTACTTGGTCAAATATGACAAATATTCCGATTCGTGCCAAATATTCTGAAGCTGTTTTAGTTGCAGACAGTTATTTGTGAAGAAATAGAAAGTATGAGTAATCATGAGTAATATTGAGTAAAGTTGATCTGCAAGCTTGTCAAATAATATTAGTTATTCTGCATCTGGATCATGATATTTTTTCATTTGAACAAATCTTTGTCATGTTCATGCCCAGGCTTCTAATATTTTGTACTTAATTTTTTAATTCGAAGGAATATTTATTTATGGGAGAATTTAATGATCTGATATCTTCAACTATTTTTTAAAAGTATTGGGATATTCAATCAAAAGAACAAAGCTAATAACTTTTTTGAAAAATGTCTAGTACTTGATACTCAGAAATTACTTTGTATAGGGCATTTTGAATTTTAATCATTTAGAAACTGTATTTAAATTACTCATCCATGAACTGTTGTCATGACTAAATGACTGTTTTCATGACTAAAGGCCCAGGATGTTAATTATAAATTAACTTGATTATTTTAATATGTGTGGGGAAATTACATGACAGCTGGCCCCCCAAATGAGTCATCCAAAGGGGAATCCCCTTTTACTTTAACTGGAATTTCCATGTTAAATATTAACATACACGGTGTAAACAAAGGAAAAATAGAAAAGGAAATAACAATTGGGACTTTGCAGTGATGTTATGAAACTAAAAAATGGAAATTGAATATTTACATAGTTGGGTGTGAGATAGAATTTAGAGAAAATGGATGGTTTCTGAAAACAAAACTTGATAAAGTACCAATAATTATCTTATATACTAAGCTGCTAAGTAACTATAATTATTCATCACTTCTCTGGTAACTTAACAAAATGGCAACAAACCGTTACAATGGCAGCTGCATCAGGAAGCTGTGAATTCTCTGCTGTTGGATGTGAGGAGGTAAATGCATGTACATCATTCATTTATCCTCATTATTGCACAGTTTTATTGCACAGTGTTCTCACACAATATGCTTTGGGAAGACAATCTTGTCAGTCCTCATTGAAATAATTTGTATGATTGTTTCAATATCATTCTGAATAATCAAGCCCTCGAGGTTGATGCAAAATTAATTCTTTATAATTATCCAAGTTAACATTTTTTGTTCAAGGATGCCAATGATACAGAAATACACAAAGAAGAGTCCACGGTGCATCATTTTAAGTTGCTACATCAGGCACAAAAAGAGCTACATAAAATATGTGAACTGATCACTCCTGAACAAATGAAATCTATGACTGAATCAATGACACACTTTTCGCAGCTATTATTAACCATGGAAATTCATGTAGGGACTGGACACAGAAATAGTAATGAATCTCAACATGCATTGAAATCAATGTTGGATATTTCAGATCTGACTGATTATAAGATATCAATCTTCATGAATGTACTGGATGTCCTGCAACAAGAATCAACATGGGTGAAGCAAAGACTGGCAAACCTAGAAACAGGTATTCAGAGACATTTTTTCCAGGTTTTGAAAAACCTATTTGTGCAGCATCAGAGAACAGATAAGTTTATCACCCAACAGCAAGTGGCAATTGCAAATCTGGACATTGCTATTGATGAATCTCAAATTACAGTGTATGATGGGAAAATGATTCTCCCCATTGATAACTTTCAGGAGAGATTTAAAAAGGCTAAGATACGTGACCCTGCAAGTGTAACATCCCCAGCCTTTTATACAAGAAGAGGGGGATACAAGCTAAAAGTCAGAGTTTACCTACATGGAGATGGTATGGGACTTGGGACTCATGTTAGCATCTTCATAATGATGTGCAAAGGTAAATTTGATGCCCTTCTCCCATGGCCCTTCAACCAGAAGATCACCCTTGGCATCCTGAACCAACTCGACCGAAGTGAGGATTATATGGATACTTTCAAGCCAAACAAAGCTCTAAACACATGGGGGAAGCCAGTAAGTGACACAAATGTGCCAACTGGAATACCAAAGTTCCTAGACTTGGGGAGAGTCCTAGATCCCAGCCAAGGGTTTGTAAATGAGGACACTCTCTTTGTGAAAGTATCCATAGAGCAAGAACCTAGAACACCACTGTCAGCTTTCCTGGGATATAAGGAGATAGAGGAGCAGTAACAGATTTGTTGAAACAATGTTACATACCTATCAATGTCTTATGATTATCATAAAACCATTCTTTCTTTTTCATATACTTAAAACCCTTAATAACTTCAACATATTTAACAGTTTATAGTTTCATTTCATTCCATCTATTATTTTGAAATGAAAAAACAAAAAATTTCAAAAAGACATGGAAAGCCACTTGAAAAATAGAGCCTTCCATCCATTCGCCGTTCACTCCGTCTGTCAGTTCATCCATCCAGAAAATACACATACCATGATATTTGATGGAAAGATGAATATTGGTAAATAGTTTTAAACTAAAAGATTTTTTAAGATGGACATCACTTTGAAAGTAACAAGAAAGTAATGAGTATGACTGTTGTATAAACTTTGGAACTGTATTCATAAAATATATTCACACAGATTAATGAATAATTTGTTCATTGGGATTTGCTATTCTTTGATGTTGTTTTCTAGTTTACATATGTAAAGTGTATATGAATGCATGTATAAATTATGCTTTACTTCATAATACAAGTAGACTTGGTAAAAAATAAAAAGTATATACATGCAATGCATGCATGTGGAATGCAGTCTTCATGAGGTCACTGTAATATATATGTTTTGTTGATTTGAATGTTTTAAAGACACAGATGTAAATATTTGTTTAGTGAAGTCTCATTCATTGTCAATAACACTTAAAAAACATTCAATCAAACCCCCCCCCCCTGGAGAGTTACATCCTTGAGTCACTTAAAAATCTGGATTCACGCCATATCTTGAGAGTACAAAGCTTACATAAAAATAAAAGTCATTAAAATGAGCTTTGTCAATTCTCCATATCAAAATAGTTTCATCTCTTGTTCTATCTTTTGAATTGCTGTGTAGCTACAATGAAGAACACATTAGCTGTAATACATACATATCTACATTTAGCCCCTTACTAATTATTGCTCCCAAAATTGTTCATGTGCCTCTCTTCCAACATTGTACATAATAAATTTTACAGAATCTCTAGAACTTTACTTCAATTAAAAATAATGACAGGCCTTGCTTATATAAAACAAGGTAAAAAGATACATGTACTGCATCTGTATGCAGACCATTTGATAATCACCCACATTCCTTGAATAACCTGTTCACAAATATAAATTTGTAGAAATTTGGATGATTATGATTTGCTCTCAGAGTTGGAGATGTCAATTTACATTGCCATCCAATGAAATACTCAAATACTACACATTGATAGAAATAGTGCAAAATATTATCCATAAATTAGTGAATACCATGTCCAAAGACATATCACAATGCACTATTTCTAGAAAATGTGCCAGCCACTATTGTTTTATCTGATACTCCATATGTATTCAGGAGAGAAAGAATGTAAGAGGATTCTTATTGATTTCAAAATATTACAAAGTACATATTGAGTTGACAGGCATTGGCCTTTACGCTCCTAAGTAAAATACATTGATAAAAAACTTAAATGTAGTTTTATAGATGTGGCCATAAATAAGTCAGTAAGCATCCGGAATACATATGGTGTATACATGTTTAATAGTCCTTAAAAATAAAGTGTTGACTTACAGAGCAACCAGCTGAATCTTGAACTTAGTGGAGGAAGGGTTGAAATCTGGTTTGCTGACATTATGTTCACATTGCTGCAATGGAATAGTCACACAATAAATACTGTTGTAAACAAACGATAAGGTCACATTATAACATACCTATGATGATGTATAGTGTAAAGTGTACACAAGACAGCGGGCCAATATAAGTTGTGAAAAGCCTGCGCCCGCTAACTTTCTGATTGGTCAAGGCGCTGACGTCATAACCAATCAATCGAAGATAAATCTGCGCGAGCAATTTTTCTTTTCTTATTTCAATCATTTTCAAACCATTTGTTTGTCAATTCTATAAAAAACGGTACTCTCTGACCAGTCCACATCATCATAGGTATGTTATAAATCGTTTATGTCACTATCGTGGCACATATGCCCTCGGTTCTCAGAGATCAATGTCCCTCCCAAGGTCGGGCCATATATCACTGAGACCTCGGGCATATATGCCACGATAGTGACATAACCTCTAATTGTTTATCAGTATTATGTTGTTTATATATCAAATGACTGTACCTGGTGATTTAGATTGAAGTAAGTTGACCTTATTAACTGCATAAATTGCTCGAACCTTGGCTACAGGGTGCTCAAAAATGGCTTGGCTAAAAGGGTGTGGGGTGTACCTTAAAATGTATTTTAGTAGTATGGCTTTCATTCATTCTCAAGTGAGGAAATTGAAGTGCAATCATACATGGAGATGCATACATTTTTTGTGATATATTGGCAAGTAAGCTGACCTTATTAATTGCTCCATGAGCTTTCAATTTTTGAGCACCCTGTAGCCAAGGTTCGAGCAATCATGGACTTTCAATTTGGTTTGGGTAAAAAAGGCGTGGGGTGTATGTAAAACATATTTTAGTAGTATGGCTTTCATTTATTCTCAAGTGAGGAAATTGAAGCGCAATCATACGTTGAGATGTGAAAACCATACAATTTTTGTGATGTATTTTGCAGGCAGGCAACCTAGTTCGGCTCTTGTATTATTTTTGAAGGGGTGGAAGGATCCACAATTTCATCATTTCATTTCGTACACAGAGAAAACAGAAAAAGATAAAAATTGATAGTGGGAGGTGTCTCAATTACCCAATAACCCTTACTTTCAGCAATTTTCCTCCAGTGTAATTATGTGTGGAATATTTAATTCAATATTAATAACATTTTGTGGCGTATTCCTTCAAGATAATGCAAGGAAAATGTTTGCCCACCCAAGCTAGGGCCTGCTACTACTTGTGCTCTGATTGGCTGAAATTTGACATACCTCGCCTAACTATGACCATTTAAATCATCATATAAATGGAATAATAGATGGCATTGTGGGTGTTGGTAGGGCTAGAATACATGGAAATGTATAACAAGAGTCACTTAATCTGTTTGATCTAACAAGGAATTCCATTTGGATCAACTTTAAAACATGATTTTAATGTAATTGTATGAACCTATTGGCACGTGGATTGTGATTTAACATTAAAATTGTGATACTTTTAAGAGTGAATAAACTTTTTAAGGTTTTTCAACATTATGTCAATGAGGATTTAGCGCAACCTTTTTCAGAAAACTTATAAATCTTCAGAATTTGAATCAAGATAAATAACTGTGCAAATCAAACCTTTTTTGATAGAAAATTACACATAGAATTCAAATATATGTAGTATGCCATCAAATTGAAGAAAAAGTGTTTAATTGTTAAGAATGCAAATCTCCTAAAAAGACAAGTCTTGGTTTGGAGAACAGTCTCCTGGGCTAATAATTATTTTCATGAAAAATAAAGAAATATCACCCAAATTAAATCATGAATATTCAAAAGAGGACATTTAGATCTACAAGATGTAAAAATATCAAAAATTGTCCAAAGCAGGCGTAACGTACAGTAGACTGATGAACTTCGTTCTCCAATCCGAGACTAGTATACTGCTAAATACAACACCCCACGCCTTTTTACCTAAACCATTTCTGAGCAACCTGTAGACCCCACGCCCAACCCCTTTTTACCCACACCGGGCTATGTATGCATACAATTAAATGTGTGCAGTAATGTTGATTTAGATAACCTCTTAGCAATGTGTTTTGCCTTGTGTTTTCAAAGGTCACACTTCCTGTTTCCTGACTTAACAATGAAGTAAACCGGGACCCATTCATTACTAATAATATTTATGCATGAACTTACCCTACATCTTTGGGATCGCTTGATCAACAGATGCTTATGGCTTGGGTATAAGTCTCCTGTATTTGCTGGTTGGAATTCTACAGATGCTAGCCTCTGCTTTACACTGGTGACTGTGGCAAGGTTAAGAGGCTCTGTGTAGATGCTATCATCTAGAGGTTCCCATTGATCTGTGGCCTCAGTCCTCTCTGGCTCTGCAACTTCCATCTCTTCACCTTCCTTCAGGCTACAATAAAATATGGAATTATTACAGATATTTTGATGAAGTACCAATTAGTGGAAGCAATTTTGTTTACATATTGATAGTTTTACATCGGGATGTAATTTATGCTTACTAACAGATTCTGACTCATTGCTGAAGTTGTTGATTTTTGAATGTATGACAAAAAAAAATTTGGGTAAAAAATCATTTTATGTTGATTTAATCCCCAAAGTTGCTGAATCGATTCAAAAAGGGTTATGTGGTCATTTGAACTTAACTGTAATAATCCTAAATCCATTCAATAAGATTTCACAATGACGAATTGTGAATATGCCTCAATTTATGTTTCTTTTACTATACATTAACAATCATTTTGAGTCATTTAGTGTTTTTGACTATCAATTCATCCTAATAGCACTATGATTTATCTAGTTAAGTCTAAAATATTCTCCATTATATAAAACTTTAACACTATAGGTGTTACCTCATAGAAGCCAGGTTCATCAGGCCAGCTCTCCTACGGGCAGCTGCAGATGATAAGCCAAACTTGTCCTACAATGTCATAGATTTACATCAATTTGTGACTATTACAATAGACAGAGTTACAATCTACTGTACTTGGAGTTTATCTGATATTTACTAAGTAGATGGTAAGAAAGTATAGTTTTCCATAAAACAATTCTCTTCATTGCTGAACTTCTAATCATAACCTTTTTGTTTCACTAATTACATTTGAAACTTGAACCTACACCTTGAACTGGACACATCTAAACTACAAAGCCTTGCCACATAAATAAACCACTCTTGAAGCTTTAACAGGAACAGTTTCTTTCGCAAATATCAGAATTCTGTATATTACAAAGCAATAGCAATTAAGCACCAGAAATGGACACAATTGACTTGATTTGTACATTTAACATATTGTTCTTATAAACAAGGAATTAACATGCAAAAGATGCCAACCCCCGAACAGTCCACAAAAAAAGTTGGAGACTATAACAATATGTTACAACTTCTGGTGTTGACGTAACAACTGAAAATTGTCAAACTTGTTGCTGAAAAAACAACTGATCCAAACCTCAGCCAGACAATTAAATTTAAATATTAACAAAATTACAACAAATTAAAAAATTACAACACTCTAGATAAAGTAAGAATTCAGTGCAATACATTTTTATATAACAAGTTCTTGTTCATATGTATATGTGGCCATTCATTCAGACATTTATAAATATTATGTACTGTACCTCTAAATACAAACCTATGCATTTACCACAGATGTGGACATTTATAGGATAGAAAGCCAAGCTAGAAATGCAGTTCTTGTGGATTTATGGCATAGTACATATGCAACACAATTTATGCGGGAGTAGGTTATATAAGCACCTTTCAATATATATAATTTATACAAGTCTTCATTTCTTGTTCATGTAAAATACAAAACTCACTTTTTATTGTGATGTTAGAATATTCTGTTTATTTATAAAAGCACACATATAGAGTATTGCCAAAAATATTTTTGATAAAATTTTATTATAATCTTTATTTTTTGTCTTAAAGTGCTGATATCACCTGAAAGCCTGAAAAGTACAACATCGCTGTAGGGAAATAATCTAGATATATCTACATTTCTACTAAAATAATACTTTCTAGCATACCTCTAGCACATGAGAGATTGTCTGTAAAACATTCACAAACAAACATTTCAATGATTTATTCTGGGAAACTTATGTGTTTGAGCGTTAAAAAGCAAAATAATGTTACTGCCACAAAATGTCAGAAACAATAACAAATTATGATCTGTAAATAAAATGCCAAGGTTTGATGTATTAAATATCAATTATTATGCAAGAAAACATCAAAAATTTTAGCATAAAATTAATAAAACAGACAATGCATTTATATTATCAGATGTGGTGCAACGAAATAAGTCAGTGGGTATAGCAGAAATTTAGCATTACAAGTCTAATATTTTTAATATCATACATGAGTTATCATACCCCTACCGCCAGACATTAGTTTTTTAGTTGGGGACTTTTTTTGTCCCTGCTGTTAATCATGCTCAAAAAATGTCTGGTGATTTGGGTTAATTCTCTAAATTATGTTTTGTATTAACATATGCAGAGTTAGAATGTGTTTTAGTAAAGTGGTACATGGGTAATTAGGGTATATGGTTGGTCTTTCCATTGTTATCGCACTCTGTAAATGTTGCATCCAAAGACAAACACAGTAATGCTGTAGTGTTAATGTGTTACTTACAGAGAAGTGTAGATAACTCCTCCTTCTATATTTCTTCCTGTCTTTTTCTATCTTCTCCTTAGAGGCCAGTTGTTTGTAATATTCCATAGTTGCAGCAATCTGGAAATAAACAACTTATTCATGAAATATCAAATTCTGTTTTCTGATCATAGTCAAAATATTGTATTATGTTTCTGTTGAAACTAAATATTTCAAATGAACTGGTGAGGTTACACCATGAAGTTTTCCCAATGATATCTTTATAATCTTCTTAAGTATGCAATGAGGTATGCAATAAGTATAATGTATATAAACTTGCAATACTTAGTACTTACAGCAGCTTCCTCTTTGTTGATCTGATCTTGCCAACCTCCACTAGCTGAAACAATAGCAATAATTGAATATATTCAATATTAACTTGATCATGGTTAGGCATATCATCAATGCAGTAAAACCTTTCAGATTATTGGCAGTCTTCTTCTGAACAATGGAGGTTTACAATTTATCTTGTCAATCTAAATCCTCAATATTCATTGATCAAACTGTCAAAGAGCAGCCAATAATTTTGATTTTCATGTCCAAATGATATATGTTATATTCCCATTGACTATTAATGTAGATGCTGAATACTCACCTATCTGCTGGTCAGGAATACCACCATCCCGTGATGTCCATCTACAGAAGCCACAAGCCAAATAGTACACCTTCTTGGGGGTGGTCTTAGTTGCATCCTGGGGGTCAGGCACAGCAATGCTGGTTGCACGTGTGGACAAGGTATGACGACAACTGGGACAGTCGAAGCAATTAACGCACCTGAATAGAATATGATATATAGATTGGTGCAGTTTCAATATAACATGTCAATTTTATTTATTGATAGTTATGGGATGACATCGTATATTCGACAACATCTAAGAGAGCAGAGAAAATTCATTTGTAAAAAGATAATAGAGATAAAAGGCATCTTTACATATATGAAGCAAGCACATTTAATATATGTAAATCTGTTTACTCCGTTAATAGATGTCACCCATAACGGTTTAGCGTGAAAATATGGGGAGTAGGGGAACGGGTGTTCTACAATGAGAATGAATGAACTTGATTCAAGATTCTTTTATGTTCATGTCTGCCGTGTTTGTTTTTGAAAAATCAAATCTAATAAAATCTCCATCAATGTCAGAATGAAAACAGCTTCTCTGTGGATATGGATCTAATATGAACAAACAGATAGTGACTGAAATCATCCCAAATGTTGAAATTAACCAAAAATGACACGGTGTCAAAATATGGTATCTTCACCTCAGTTGCTACATGTTACCTGTTTTTCTTAGCTTTGGCTTCAGCTATTGGCATATTTTCTAAACAGTTTGGGCAGTAGTGGGAATCCACCTAAAAATATAAAACAAAAATATAAATGATAATAATGCAGTAATTGTTAGAGGCATGTCAAGGAACAAAATAATTTTTTAACAGTTCAGTACTGTCAAACTCCTGAACAGAACTATTTCAGTCCAATTTCAGAACACAAAAATAGGACCCACGGTACTGTGCTCACACAGTTTGGAACCTTCAGAGGAATGTACATCCTGACTTTTAAACAAGAATGTTGATTTGGATTTGTAGTCTCGAACTTTGAGAAACTTAGATAGCACAGTTGTGTGACCTAGTTTGATGACCTTTGACCTTGAAAATTTTACTTATTCAGAGCTCAGTAAGGTCTTTTGTGATTAAGCTGACCAAAATGTACATCCAAAAATCAATTTGAAAAATCAACTTTTTTGACCTTTCGAAGGTCACTGAAGGTCAAGTAAAGGTCAAATCCCAAAACTAATGTCAGATTTGAACTCCTGGCAAAAATTTGGTCAAATTGAAGCAAGTTGAAAAATAACTTATTTTTACTGTTTTTTGACGTCAAATATCTCAAAAACTGTAAAAATTTGATGCTGACATATATTGAGCAATATGTGGGGAATGCTTAAATCTAGTAATGATGTAATTCATTGCAAGAAATGATCAAGTATAAGGCAAACTTTGAGAAACTTGTCAATCACAAAACCTGCCATTGACTTTATACATGAGAAAGTTCCTGAAAATTAAGTCCTACTTTTTGTCAAATTTTATAGAGTAAACACCAAAAACTGTAATTCCAAGAGCTTTGAAATCTTCAGAGGACATAGGTTGCATATACAGCAACTACTACACGTTATTTGAAAGTTCTACTTGAACAAAGTGTCTAGTATTTACAGAAAATTTGACTTTTTGACATCAAAATCAGCAATTTCTCGGAAACCGGGCGAACTTGGGAAATGGCGATGATAGGTCAAATAGGCATTATGGATATGCATAAAATGAAAGTGCATGTGACTCAATCCGAATAGCAGTTTTAATTTGTGCGGCTAATGTTGACGGACGGACAGACCAACGGACGGACGCCTGGTCGATCCCATAGGCTCACTGTGTGAGCCAAAAACGATTTAATATTTCATATAAGCCATCTATTTTGAATCATCTCAATGATTCATCATCCTACATTCTATATTCATTTATCTTATGGACATGAAGAGTCATTGAGTGACTGAATCATTTGTGTTTTTGATCAAATAAATCAAGCTAAAAGGTCAAATTTTCAATTCTAAAATGATAACTGACAACTGTTTTCTTCAGGCAGAAATTTGCATTAAGATGACTTTAGTTTGAGAAAAAAGTGCTGAATAAAGATTTTGAGAAGAAAATTTTCAAGGAGTAGCCCATGGAAACCCACTGATCCAAAATATCTGAAAAGATACTTCAAACATTTATCAAAAATGAAGGAGCAAAATGAAAATTTACACAACACAAAAATGTGGATCAAAGAAGGAAGATGTGCACTACTCAAATTAGTTTTTCTCTCCTTTTCAATTTGTAAGACAGACTTCAAAATTCTAAAGCTCTTTTGATGTAAGAGCTACATTATAACTCAAGGGATGTTTTTGAGAAAATAAATGAAAAAATTGTCAATGGACCTTTGCCATGCTACTTTTTTCTCTAATTCCTGTCATATTTTCAGAGGATTGAAATTCCCATCCAACACAAAGTGTTTCTATTTGAATTACCATAGTAAGCCTGAAAATAAAAAATTGAGAGAAAATCCAACGAAAGACAGTAATTTCTATGCTCAAATTATACTCAAATACCATATGATTCCTGGTTTAGCCATCTTGGAACTTCACTGTCACCTTAACAATCAATATATACTGCCTCAATAATGAGTCTATTAGATACAGGGGCGTAGCCAGCAATTGTCAAGAGGGGTGTGTGATTTTTTGGATTTACATCACTGTGAGCGAAGTGAGAGCCAAAGGGGGGGGGACAGACAAATGGATCAACCCCAGATTAAAAAAAAAAAATTACATTGTATGTGAGAATATTCTAAGGCTCGTTATTAAAAATTGGCTGAAAATGGCCATGCCAATCTGTCAGATACAAACTAGATCTACCACCCGCCCTGGCAAAAGTCTGGCTTTTGCTCTGCTTTTTTTGTATTAAATTAAATGGTTAAATGTTCCTCTAGGTTCGCCTGATAGATGTCAGGTGTTGATACAAGTTCATGTGTAATTTTCTTGGTGGGAATCAACACAGGAAAATTTTTTACCTCATGCGACACACAATGTCCACATCTGAGCTTCATGCAATGACGGCAGAAA
Organism: Owenia fusiformis; assembly: GCA_903813345.2. Taxonomy (NCBI): domain Eukaryota; kingdom Metazoa; phylum Annelida; class Polychaeta; order Sabellida; family Oweniidae; genus Owenia; species Owenia fusiformis. Next base: position 14,270,276 of record CAIIXF020000009.1, on the reverse strand, counting down.
TATAAACGACATATTGGCTCTTCGGTCCCGCAAGAACACGTGTATAAGACACGTCTATAGTCGATATAAGTCGACATTTTGATTACAAATCTACAGAATTTCAGAATTTTACTAAAATGTCGTCCAGACGAAGCTGGATGTTAAAGACTGCCTGATTGGTTCAATCAGAATTGATGGAAAAATCTAACCAATCATATAAGTTCTCTTATATGTTTTCGCATCGGTACTTCCGTTTGATAATATTATTATAAAAATCGAAAGTTTTGCTTATTTTCCCGTTTTGATACATCTTAAACCACATTCAAAGATAGTGATCAACAAATTGTATCGTTGTCTCAAGTTTCCCAATGAATACAGGTAGGCTACCCACCAGATTCGATGTTATAGACCTCTCTAGAACTAGTTTGTATTTCCTGAGAAGTCTGATTGACAGTGACTCTGTCTCAGTGTCTGTAAACTCAAGGGTTAGCTAATTTAAGCTTACATCATCAATCAAGCACACAAAGGCCTAGGGAATAGTACTACTACTTTCCCTAGGCCTATGCAAAATTATCCAATTCCAGGACTTTTATAGTCCTGCGCTCCAATGATTGTTCAGGCAGTATTTCTACAATGTGGAGAAAGTACTACGCATTGCACACATAAAATACCTACCTCGATATATTCCTGAGTATTTTAGGATTCCTTTATGCAGTTGAATCACCAATTGTATGGGTTTATTCACATTGGCAGAATGAAGAGATTAATTTTCGTATTTTTGGAAATAACTCATCACTTTTCAAGATGTTGGAAGGATGTATTGGAAACATCTACAATCTCAAGAAAACTTCCCAAGATAAGAATAAGAAAATCCATTCGAAAATTTTGATTTGTTCCTTGCTCCATAAACCCTACGAAACAAGAGTCTGTGTAGTACTTAAATTTTGATCCATTGACACTTGACAGGCATATACATGATGTACAATTCAAAAAGGCAACTCTCATATCTTAGCTTTTCCTTATATCTATTTGGACCATTTTTCTAGCCCTCTTTAAAGGTGTACTCAAAAACCTAATTATTGGCTTACATCATGATAATAAGGCCACAAACAAAAAACACATTTCTACATTTATAGCATGTATTGAATTTTGGATTGTATTTTAAAAAATGTGATGAGAACATTGATTTTATCAGTCTACCACTTTACTTGGGCTTAGACTTAAATATAAACTGTGTAGCAGGAGTTTAGGTCAAAGGTTTCTTTATACATGTTTGAGTAGATTTTTCAATATTTCAGTTTGTCATTTAATATTTCAGTTCTGCGCTCTGCTGCAAGAAGGGCAGCTACAAGAGTTGGGAGACCTAAGCGACGTACATATGCTCCATATACTGGAAACAGAAAACTTAACACAACGGAAATGGTATGTTATAAAGTATGCAGTTGTAAAATAATAAAATCTCTTTAATGCAGTAATTCCAGTTTATCAAGTCCTCAGAATTATCTCTAATAAGCTCTTTAGCAAGCTTTCACCCAACATAGAGCCATATTATTTTCACATTATAGTATTAATTGTATAGCACAAGAAAAGACAATGGGCCCATGGCGCAGAACACAATCTAAGCTTGTAAATGATAAATAAATGTTATAATGTCTATGGGTCTCTTCTTAACTTTGTATTTGAGGACCCTTTCTATAAAGAAAGATGTATTAGATATATTTTTTGGGAAATAAAAATTAAGTATAGTTGTAATCAACCGTACTTTAATTTATGCAATACATGTCATGTAGTATGTGTTCATAATTTTATAATGATAATATCCTATTCATCTATTTATATAGGAACATCCAGTAGAAACATCAATAAGGAAGAAATTAATAGAGAATTTTCAGGTAAAGTGCGATATCAATAGGTAAAGTCCTATACTTCAAGTGTAGTCCTTTACTTTCGGTAAAGTTTTATGCTTCGGGTAAAGTCCTTTACTTCAAGTAAAGTCCTATACTTCAGATAAAGTCCTATAATTAAGGTCTAGTCCTGTACTTCAGGTAAAGTCCTATACTTCAGGCAAAGTCCTATACTTAAGGTCTAGTCCTATACTTAAGGTAAACTCCTATACTTAAGGTCTAGTCCTATACTTCAGGTAAAGTCCTATACTTCAAGTAAAGTCCTTTACTTAAGGTAAAGTCCTATACTTCAGGTAAAGTCCTTTACTTCAGATAAAGTCCTATACTTCAGGTAAAGTCCTATATTACTTCAGGCAAAGTCTTATACTTCATTAAACACACTGGTCAGTATCAAGCGAAGGTTACTGCTGTCACTTTTGCATTTAAGATAGCGGACAGAAAGTGTGGATTTTGATATCTTTAGTTTTCATCAAATTAAACCTGGTTTGACTTCTATAAACAATGGTGGGATAATAGCAACTCAAATATTTTCTTTCTGAACAATAAGGAAATAATCAATGTAAAATTACTAGTAGATATACCATCCTCTCTCACCCCTCAGGTGACCTTAACATGTTACTTTATGGTGTTTCCATATATTGTAGTTTTCCTTGACCTTCTGACCTCTGTAATTTCATTAATGTGCACACGTGGTTGTTGCCCTTCAACATTGAATAATTGGAAGATATGATTGAATTGTGGCACCTATGCACAATATATGAACAACTGGTCATACTCCAGAGTTTCTTTGTAATATAAGCCTGGTTTAGTTAAATATCAAAGCAATAATCAACCATAAAGTAGTTTAATTCGATGAAAACTAAAAATATGGAAATTGACACTTCCCATCCACCATCTTAAATGCGAAGGTGACGAGCGTAACTTTCACTTGATACTGACCAGTGACATATATTATTGAGTAAAGTCAATTATTTATAAAGTTAATTATTTATCTAAGTAAATCTTTACTTCATTGTGCCTTGCCATGTGATATAAATATGTAATATAAAGAACAAATACAGTGTACTTTGTTTTCACCATATTTCACATATATGTATTTTTGTGATTTTAGCCAGTTCACCTTGATGTGATCAATGAGAGTTTCATGCACAGTGTGCCTAAAGGTTCAGAGAGTCATTTCAAGGTCATTGTGGTGTCTAACAAGTTTGACAAAGTGCCATTAATAAAGGTGAGACTCAGACACTAATTTATATTGTTAGTACCTCAGTTGAAATACTCGATTTTGATTGGTCAACGAGCGGTGAATAATTTTAACTGTACACCGCGCAATGCATTGCCGGTGAATAATATTCCCAGCATTCCACTAAAATGACGTCATAATCAGACGATAAAATGGCCGCCGCTAGCACTAGCCGTTTCAAAAATGTTGAAGATGAGGATATTATTAGTCTCTTAGAGAGTAAAGACAGTCAAAATACGAAGAAAAATCTAAAACTTTGTACAAAGCTTTTAGTGGACTTCGCCCAGGAGAGTAATTTGACTCCATTGAGTGAACTTACTGCCCATATACTGAAATACAACATGAACGTCTCGAGGGTCTGGATCCAACTTCAAGTCAACTTCAAGGGTCAGAAAAATCTAAGATATTCTTCGGACTAACAAAACAATTATAGACCTCTCCATTCGGTTTACTGTCAAAATTATATCCCTCGACTGTAAACCTCGACCTACGGTCTCGGTTTACAGTCTCGGGATATAATTTTGACAGTAAACCTCTGGAGAGGTCAATAATTGTATATTGTATTGCATTGCTCTTGTATATTGTACTGTAGTATTGTACTGAGCTGTCAAGTAAACTGTACTGTACTGTATGATAGTATACTTTACTGTACAGTAATGTACTACACTGTGCATAATAATGAGTTATATCATGGACAAGAATTCCATCATGTACATGGTGATTCAAGTTGATAGTTAAGCACACTGTTTTTGAGGTTTTGAGATGTGTTCCAATTATCAAACAGTCATTGCTACTTAATGACTTGGTGGTTTAGCAATATACTTGTATGCTCACATGATTCAGCTAAAGAATTTTCAGAATTAAGCATTTGAACATTTTATATTATATATTATTCATTTTTGATCCATGATCATTATGTGTTGGACATTTCAGAGACACAGACTGGTGAATGATGTCTTGAAGGAAGAGCTTCAATCTTCAATACATGCACTATCAATATTTGTAAGTTATTATTGTGCATTGGCATTGTCAGTCCAAATACAATATGTTTATTGAAGTAATTCATGACCGCCTCTGACATATATGGAACAAGGTATCTTCAAACAAAATAGGTGTCTCAGAAACATTTTTAAAATTAGTTTTCATAGACAGAAGTGTTTACCACACTTTGCACATCAGATATCAGTTGTCATTTATATAAAAAGAAATAAGGGTTATGTACTGGGAGGTTTTGGATATGGGGTTTATCCAGAGGGAGATATGCATATCTACCCGAGGGACCGTAGGGACCGAAGGTAGATGTGCATATCTCACGAGGGATGAACCCAATATCCAAACCGACCGTACATAACTGCTTTATCCTATACCAAGTAGAGTTTACTAATTTTCTTTCAATTTTTTTTCAATTTTTTTCACATTTTTCTAATTTTTACATTTTTTTCAATTTTTCTATTTTTTCAAATTTTTATTTTTTTTAATTTTTTCATATTTTTTCTTTTTTTCAATTTTTTTCAAATTTTTAACAAAATTTTTTTTTCGAAGCGGGAAGATATTCCCTGGAGCGGGAGATATGGAGGTTTGGGATATGGAAACCTCAAATCAGGATACGGGATATATCTTACCAACTTATCTCCCTAAAACTCTACTTGGCATAGGATAATGTGCTGTATTTCATGTAGTTTAAATTGAGAAATATTTACCTTATAATGAAATTTTTCAGGCCAAAACACCAGCTCAATGGTCAACTTCACAGACAGTTTCTAAATCCCCACCATGCCAAGGTGGGGCAGGACTTTGAACTACAACACAACTAACAGTTTCTTAATCCCCAATCTTAGGGTGCTAGATTAGTACTGGTAGTTGGATTATGAACAGATTTAGCTCAAGTCATCTGAGATTAAGAATAAAGAATTACTCAGATTGGTGGGTGTGAAAGATATTTATTTGTACAAAACTATTTGAACAGATGAGAGTCAGTTAGCTGTATGTAATGAATGTCCTGTGGCTACAAGAGAGTCCTTGGGATTTTTCCAAGCAGGTTGGATCTACATCTAAAAATAGAAAAACTGTCTCCATAATATTAGCTTGCACTTGAACCATAGGTTCTCCACCTCTTTTGCCAGAGCACATAGTTCTTTGTTCCTCTATAAGGTTTAGTTGTCTTATAGTAGTAGTTATTTTACTTTATTATCCTATTACTTGTACAAAAGTATCTGTGTATTCAATGAGTGCAATAAATGTTAATATTATATGATTTCATGTTTCTTGTGAGTAATTGAGTGTAGCATTTGAAAGATCATAAAAATAATGTCTTCAAATATTTTTATACTCTCATATCAACTAATGGTTTCAACTTTGATAGAAATAGCATTTACCTTTAAATGTGACCTCAATATGGTCAAACATGTGGTTGAGAGGGGCCCCTTGAGAGCCTCAATAGGTAATTCTCATATATAAACACTGGCACACGGCCTATCAAGAACCTGCATATAACTTCAGCTGAGAACAAAATCACAAGATATGAAAAACAAGATAGATTGACCTTGTAGTTGACATCAACCAGTCCAAATATTCATGTTGATCCCTTGAATGGCCTTGACCTTCACACATAACCTAATGACACACATACATATACACCTTTGGACATTAAAATTGTAAAGATCTGAAATATATATGCATTGATCATTAACTTTCAGATGACATTGGCCTATCGATGTGACCTTGACCTGAGATATCATATAATTCTCATATTTATGATTCAAGTAATCCATGCCTCAAAATGTGACTGACAATCAGTCTTATTAATGAATTTGATTTATTTTGTTCGTTCTCATTTACTTACATAATTTTGTTGATATCTGTTGATTCCATTGTACAAAAGCATAATCTTTAAATGGCATACTGGCATTTTCGATACTCTTCTGAATATAGATGTCATAGCGGTACGTAGGCTGTGATGCTACTGACAATGTAAAGCATCAGAACAAAGTTACCTTCATCATGTTTTATAAACGGTATGTTTATATTAATCATAGGACTCTCTTTTATTGTTTAAATGGAAACAATTTGTTAGAATTAACATTTCTCATCATCTCTTTTTAATGGGCGCATTATGTAAACATGTAGACAGCTTTTTGAAATAATCAACATTTGTTTTGATTTTCAACTTGGAAATTAATCACTTAATAAGATAATTGATTAAGATCGCTTTTTTATAAATATGATCAACAAATTCAGCATGATACATGTAAGTGTCGGGGGACATATTACAGTTTGTAAGGAGATAAACATGATTCACGCAACCCTGTTTGCCTCAGCTAACAAATAAACCCTCTACATTTGTAGTGGATATGAACATTTTTGAAGTCCACTTTTATAGTACTAGACGGTAGTCACAGTGGTCGTGAAGCTATAACAAAAACATGTTTCATCTCAATATTGGGGCAGGGTTCATTGGTCAAATGGGTAACAAGAGTAAAAACTTGGACAATATGGGTGATAAAAAGAAACTGTATTTTATTTTCTCACGCATAATTATGTCGCCATGAAGACGTGATTAATATATATTACCCAGTGGCCCTCATGAATAAATTAACGTTAATTACACAAAGGTGTTCCTGTTTGTAAATTGTTAAGAAAGTTTACAGAATCAAACACAGCAAACAATTGTCCTTTTACTTTGATGGTGGAATTAGTTATTCAGCATATTCAAAAAACATATTTCATGGAAGTCATCTATAGCATTATACAATAAATAATTTACCTATAATCACCTTCTAATGTAATAATTAATGCATTGTAGGGTAAATATGTAATTAAAACACATGTAATGGGACCTGTAACATGCAAACGAATGTAGAACATTCATTTAATCAAATAGAAATGTTTATTGTATTTTTTGCCATGAAAAAGAATGATTTCAAAGGTTTTTCAAAACGAATCAATATTGCTAGTTAGCATAATCAGTTCTATTCACATACGATGGGCTAAGTATTTATAAGACTTACATGCTGGACATTGTTGGCAATTTGAGAATATATCTTCAATTATTCATTTACGTCTGAGAAGATCTTAATTGTTACGAATTAACGACAGTGTTGATGGAAGATGCGCAATTTACGTCATTTGAACTGTCACATGCATCGCGTTGGACTAGATTGTATCGTGACATCCACTTCTCAACTTATATTTTTATACTTGTATAGAGAGTGTTAAATGTTATTGGTACAGCTCATAGACAAATTATTCACGAAGTCTTCCGTGAGTTTGAACTAAAATCAGGCTGCGCGCGAATGAAATAATCGTTACATTCGCCTCCCCATCTTTCTTATTATCCCCATCATTAACACAATACGGCATTTAGAAAATATCGCATTACATCTTGAGATTTTAAATAAAAATATTTTTTTAATTTCAAGGGGTTTAATCTGTTTGTGTTCTTATTTGAATAAACATTGATAGAATCACTGATTAAGGTGCGTTTATATTTTGTTGTTATGGATAATAAGTGATGCGATTGCGCATTTACAAGCGCAATCATTTGTAATCACAATCAACCAGGCGCGTGTCCCATTCGTGTGCCCATTCCCTCCCCCATTCAAGTTTTTATCAAACATCAATGTGATAATATTTCATTTTTCAATTCTATATGATTATTAAGTGGAATGTTAATCACGGTAATAGAAAACACGAGAATCCGTAATAACATGTGACAGACACGCTGTACACAACAACATAAATCTCGTTTTTGTTCACTGAAAAACTGTTCAGTGTTCTGAAGTCTGACTCCATTCGTGTGGCGTTGTCGAATTATTGGTTTACTGGGCACGAGCTCTAGTGACACCTCTAAAGTTGACGTCCCTTATATTAGATTCAACCGCAGCATCCTATTGTATTTTAATAGAATTGCCATGGTCGACGTGTGATGAGAATTCTAAGTGTGTGATTGAAGGGGTGATAGGACTGCATTTTTATTGGTCACACGCCCCTTACCTTCAAGTCGTTGATGATTGGACAATTTGTGATCAATACAGACAAACTACTACAATACAACTATTCCAGGGCCAGGGGGCTCCAAAACATTCCCTATATAATGTACTGGCTAATAGTTTTCGATTATTTCAAAGTAAACGACCAGTACTTGACAATCTGCAAATAAAAATGGACATGTAAATAAAAGTTGATGTATATACAGCATAATTGCAAAAAACTTAAAAACAAGATTAGTAACGATTCAACGAATTACTCTTAACGTAGATTCATTTGACACACGTTGCGTACAAGTAGACGTTAGCGCCAAGATGCTTGGAGAGGAGATATTGCAACATGCACCGGGAATGCTTTATTACAACCATGGCATAAACGGCACTTATGAAAACTGGAACAGTTGCTCTAACGACGCAAACGTAACAACGTCAAACAACGTACGGCAATGGCAGTTCCAATTTAATCAAATTGAAAACGTGAATGGAGACGTATGGACAGACACTAACGGATATGCAAACCAAAATTACCAAAGAGAAGCATCATACACGATAGGATACGACAAATTAAATGAGAGAATCCAAACAACTGATTGTGTAACAAACATTTCATCACAAGAGTGCGCCAAAACTTCAAAAACTGTCACCAAACGTCAAAAATGCCAACAATCTGTGAAGAAACGAAATGAGAAGAACCCCAAAGACGATTTACGAAAAACACAACCTACGTCAAAAACTGGACGTAAACGTAATATAATTCACAAGGCTCCTGGAAAAGAAGTGTTACGTAAACGTCGCGTGGCTGCAAACGCACGTGAACGTAAACGCATGAATAGTCTAAATGTTGCGTTTGACAATCTCAGAGACGTCGTGCCTGGTTTTGGAGCAGATAAAAAGATGTCAAAGTATGAAACCTTACAAATGGCCCAGACTTACATCAATGCATTACAAGAACTATTGGACAAAGAGGAACCTATGAATGTCTGAAATTTGAAACATTGGGCAACTGACCGGCGCGAAATCTTCCCAGTCCACAAACAATGCCTTTCACTTGGAAGAATAGCAACACAGCTAGCTTAATTATTTATATTTAAACCTCTGTTTGACTTTAATTATGTTTTTCTGTATAGATCAATGTATAACTACATATGATATTTAGACCAGATACCAAAATAATAACGTGCAATGGTAAAGCAGTTTTAATTAATAAGCCGAAACGTATAAAATACTGGTTAATTTATTTCATTAACTAATGTAAAATATGATACAGATAAAGAAATAAATATAGTGGTTTTCTTTGCAATCTGTTTATTGAATCAAAACTAATGTCATATAATTACACAGTAATATTTAAATGTTATTATCATTTTTATAAACTTTATGACTTTTTGCTTCAAATTGGTTGTCCTGGAAACCACTTTCTGTAATTATTATGTGTGATTATAAGTTATTTCTTTACGCCCAATTGAGCTGTATAAAAATGGTAATTATTTCTGCTCAATTTTGTACAGTTACCATTGTTTGGATCAGATAAATGCCAAGTTGTCATCGCTCTAAGAATACATCAAATAATTTATTTCTTTTGTTAAATTTGATACTGGTACCGTGTACTGACTGGAATAAACACTAGTGTGATAGTGTTTGTGTGATAACATAATCATTGCCTATCTAACTGTATGGATATGTTAAAAGTAAAATAAATCGATGATATTCATGTTCTAATAAAATATGTTTTCAATGTTATATTTATTCAGAAACCAAATCAAGAATGAATCACGAGTCGTTTCGTATAATTTATTGTGTTACAGAGATGTGTCTCCCAAAAGCATTTCTGGAAAACAAACCATCTTACATTTCCACGCTATGGTGCTTCCCATTTTCAACTTTCAAGATATTGTTTCAACTACTTCCATGACACTACCGTGTTTTATGACATTTCCAAATGTGGTATGTACTGCCAAATATGTTGAATGATCTTCACGATATGACACTTGTTACTTTCAAGATATGACACTTAATAGCTTTACCCAAGTCTGTATTATCTTTTATTTATTTATATTGATTGTCAATTGTATACTTTAAAAAAAATAAAATAAAAAGACACAGCCTTGGGCAAGGCTAACTTCATACCTACCTGACAAGGTATTAACTTCTTATTTCCTAGACTTTAACTTGACATACTTATTAGCTTCATATTGTTATTCATCCATGGTTCCAAGTATGGGACTTTCTATTTTTGAAGCTATAACGATTCAAGTAATAATTATTAGTAATTTCATCATTAATACAGAGTGGTCAAAAAACGGAACATTTGTTAAAGTTTACATACATAAATGATTTAATTTTTCAACACGAAATCTTCAGTTCCCAGACTTATACAAATACTTATATCTTTATTTTCTTATACTAGAAACTTCTTATTTCCAAGAATGTAATCTTCACACTAATACTAGTTTTATACCTTAGGACACATCAATCATTCATGGTTCCAAGATATGAGACTTCATACTTTCAAAGTATGGCAATTTAAGTAATTAGTAATTACATTATCAATACTAGGTGGTCGAAATGGAACATTTGTTAAACATATATATCAAAGGTTGAATTTTTCACTAAAATATATACATTGTGTATATTGATATATTTCTATTTTCTTATACTTTAAAAATGACAATTCACACCTGAATAAATTGTATTTGATTGTACTTCATATTTCTATGGTTTAAATCTCGCCTGTGCCTAAATTTTTGCTGCGTGGTCTTTGACAGAAATATGTTTTAAGACTCGAAATATTAATTTGGTTACAAATATAGCTTATATAGGATGTATCAATTGACTACAAATACGTTCATTTTTTCTCATTTTTGTAAATGAATTTCCAAAATTGAATTTTTTTCTATAACATTACATTTACATTATAAATGTATAGAACTTCACGTTTGGTTTTATGCTACCAGTATGACATACCATCATTCCAATAACAAAATCAAAATGATATAGCTTTATTCCAAGATATATAAAACTGGCTATATTCGGACCAGGTTGCAAGGTTGTGGCGGGGGTTGTGGCTGCCAAAACATGTTTTCATATTATTTCTATTCGATGAACATATCGTATACATAGTGTACATGTATTGAAATAAATGGAAGACGTATTTAGATGAATGTCACGTTTTATCTGTGACATTTACTGGTTTATGAATATCAAAAATATTTTCAATGAATTTTCTAACACCCAAATAATAATATGATTATATTATAATATGATTATCAATAGTCAGATGCAAAACTTCTGACTTTAACCTAACGTTTATTCCGAAATTACAATAATTTGATTTCACTTTATCTTCATCATTACACCTCTTGGCTTTAGTCGGTGTAAGGTCAAGATCGACTTGACTCTATATTTGTTTAAGTTCAAGTGATGTTCATGTCACGTTTCTTTAATATTGTCACTTCCTTTTTTTCATCGAACACGTCAAAAAGAAAAACAAGTTACATTCATTGGATTACCTCTTGACTTAATTAAATTGAAAGTTTGAAATGATAGTGTAAATCGAGTGGTTTCGCTTTCCACCAGACGAACATTTAGCGCTTTTTAAGTAACATGATAAATAACAAAATTACATGATTAGTTCGTTAAACAATTGTTTCTATTGTAATCCAGGAAAGTGATCTAGTAATCCCAAGATTACATTATAGCCCTTCTAATGGCAAATAGCTATAGGGGCACGTGCGGGACCTGTTAGATCACGTGCCTCCTTTATCGAGGTATCGGCACCTATTACTAACCTGTCGTTAGGACTACACACCTATGAATAAAAATCAAGAGGATAAAAAATAAAATTCAGGAACAGGTTTCAGATACAATTTATGGAAAGAAGAAATCACTGAGTTGGTTAATTGTTAATTGGTTTGAGTTTATGATTTTATTAATTAAATCTGATGTTTTCGACATATCAAATATATTTCGCTTGATGAAAATTAAAGCGATGCAAAGAACAATCTAATAGAAACAGTGGTATTTAACTTAAATTTGACAGTATCCAACACTTAACTATTTAGTTAGATTGTTTTTAAAACATAAAAATATTCCGCGAAATGAATTTATTCTAAAAGTAAGCGATCAGATAGAAGACTGGTATTTTACAAGACATGCTGCACATACTCATCAAATTAATGACAGAAAATGACATTCTTCATAATATTTAAAAAAACAAGAACTAAGCGTGCAACAACTGATTTTATTTTAAATTGTATCTAAATATCTTATTGATGAAGTCCTCATCGTGTTTATTGCATGTCTTTTAATGTGGTTTTTAGTGGTGATTGTATATAAATATGTTGATAGAACTTCCAATCTCGTGCTTTATGCACGCGGCTTAAAAGCCACAAAATGACGATGTTGGTTTAAATGACAATGGCTTCGTAACTGCATTCAAATAGCTCATCATCAACTCTAACACCTTGTATATATTTTATGTCCCAAGATCGCACGGGTTGCTCCCACATTTAATTAGCAATCTCATGAACTTTTAGCTATAAACAATTAGCTTTACTCAGTTCATGTTATGTATATGACAAAACTGCGCCATTGAAACCGAAGACATGAATGGGGCGACGACACGTATAGCATGCAATGGTATAGCAATCTACATATGAATAAATTAGAGATGAACATTCACTAAAGATGTACTCACACAATGGGAAACACTCACAGATCAATTTAAACAATGCACAACCCCCAAAGGACACTAAAACGTTCCACAAATACCACAGATCCACAACACAATGCACATGCCTCACACGTCCACTAACGCAATATACAACTCCCACAGATCCACAACACAATACACATGCCTCACATGTCCACTAACGCAATGTACAACTCCCACAGATCCAAAACACAATACAAAAGCCTCACACGTCCACTAACGCAATGTATAACTCTCACAAATCCACAACACAATGCACATGCCTCACACGTCCACTAACGCAATGTACAACTCCCACAGATCCACAACACAATGCACATGCCTCACACGTCCACTAACGCAATATACAACTCCCACAGATCCACAACACAATGCACATGTCTCACACGTCCACTAACGCAATGTATAACTCTCACAAATCCACAACACAATGCACATGCCTCACACGTCCACTAACGCAATGTACAACTCCCACAGATCCACAACACAATGCACATGCCTCACACGTCCACTAACGCAATGCACAACTCCCACAGATCCACAACACAATATACATGCCTCACAAATCCACAACACAATGCACATGCCTCACACGTCCACTAACGCAATGTACAACTCCCACAGATCCACAACACAATGCACATGCCTCACACGTCCACTAACGCAATGTACAACTCCCACAGATCCACAACACAATGCACATGTCTCACACGTCCACTAACGCAATGTATAACTCTCACAAATCCACAACACAATGCACATGCCTCACACGTCCACTAACGCAATGTACAACTCCCACAGATCCACAACACAATGCACATGCCTCACACGTCCACTAACGCAATGCACAACTCCCACAGATCCACAACACAATATACATGCCTCACACGTCCACTAACGCAATGTACAACTCCCACAGATCCACAACACAATACAAAAGCCTCACACATCCACTAACGCAATGTACAACTCCCAAAGAACCACGGACACGATGCACAACCCATGAGATCATTGGCACAATACAATATCCTAACAGATTCACGTGTTACACAATGCACAGTTCTAACAAAATCACTAGCACAATGCACAATCCTAACAAATTCACTAGCACAATGCACAGTACTAACAAATTCACTAGCACAATGCACATTCCTAACAAATTCACAAGTACAATGCACAATCCTAATAAATTCACTAGCACAATGCACAGTCCTAACAAATTTACTAGCACAATGCACAGTCCTAACAAATTTACTAGCACAATGCACAGTCCTAACAAATTCACTAGCACAATGCACAATCCTAATAAATTCACTAGCACATTGCTCATTGCACAGTCCTAACAAATTCACATGCACAATGCACAATCCTAATATATTCACTAATACAATGCACAGACTGAACAAATTCACCGAAACCTGACAAATTCGCTGACACAGAGCACAATTCTAACAGATTCACTGACACAGTGCACTCTCCTAACAGATTCACTGACACAGTGCACAATTCTAACAGATTCACTGACACAGTGCACTCTCCTAACAGATTCACTGACACAGTGCACAATTCTAACAGATTCACTGAAACAGTGCTCTCTCCTAACAGATCCACTGACACAGTGCTCAATTCTAACAGATTCACTGACACAGTGCACTCTCCTAACAGATTCCCTGACAGAGCGCACAATTCTAACAGATTCACTGACACAGTGCACAATTCTAACAGATTCACTGACACAGTGCACTCTCCTAACAGATTCACTGACACAGTGCACAATTCTAACAGATTCACTGAAACAGTGCTCTCTCCTAACAGATTCACTGACACAGTGCTCAATTCTAACAGATTCACTGACACAGTGCACTCTCCTAACAGATTCCCTGACAGAGCGCACAATTCTAACAGATTCACTGACACAGTGCACAATTCTAACAGATTCACTGACACAGTGCACTCTCCTAACAGATTCCCTGACACAGTGCACAATTCTAACAGATTCACTGAAACAGTGCTCTCTCCTAACAGATTCACTGACACAGTGCTCAATTCTAACAGATTCACTGACACAGTGCACTCTCCTAACAGATTCACTGACACAGTGCACAATTCTAACAGATTCACTGAAACAGTGCTCTCTCCTAACAGATTCACTGACACAGTGCTCAATTCTAACAGATTCACTGACACAGTGCACTCTCCTAACAGATTCCCTGACAGAGCGCACAATTCTAACAGATTCACTGACACAGTGCACAATTCTAACAGATTCACTGACACAGTGCACTCTCCTAACAGATTCCCTGACAGAGCGCACAATTCTAACAGATTCACTGACAGAGCGCACAATCCTAACAGATTCATTGACACAGTGCACAATCCTAACAGATACACTGACACAGTGCACAATCCTAACAAATTCACTGACATAGTGCGCAATCCAAAGAGATTCACTAGCACAATGTACAATCCTAACAGATTCACTGACACAGTGCACAATTCTAACAGATTCACTGACACAGTGCACATTCTAACAGATTCACTGACACAGTGCACAATCCTAACAAATTCACTGACACAGTGCGCAATCCAAAGAGATTCACTAGCACAATGTACAATCCTAACAGATTCACTGACACAGTGCACATTCTAACAGATTCACTGACACAGTGCACAATCCTAACAAATTCACTGACACAGTGCGCAATCCAAAGAGATTCACTAGCACAATGTACAATCCTAACAGATTCACTGACACAGTGCACAATTCTAACAGATTCACTGACACAGTGCACATTCTAACAGATTCACTGACACAGTGCACATTCTAACAAATTCACTGACACAATGCATGTCCTAACAGATTCTCTGAAATAGTTCACAATCCTAACAGATTCACTAGCACAGTGGACAGTCCAAACAGATTTACTAGCACAATTGCAAAATCCTAACAGATTCATCGACACAGTGCACAACCGACCATGACATTGATAGCATCGTCACCATCATAAGCAAAAACACACAGAAGCACTCCATTTTACTGTTCTTATCCCACAAGCCACAATGTCAATACGCCAAATATACAACGTCCTCAATTCCTCATCAAACACACTAAAACTTTACGTTAAATGATTCATGTAGCATTAACATTTTATATAGAATCTGATAAATCCCGATAAACTTGCTTCCCAATTCGAATCATCGTGTTTTAGAGTCTCTCACCTGCAGAAAAGTATCGGGATTCAGATGAACACTTCAGTGTGGACCACAAATTAAACTTGGATTAATTAGAATGAGGAACGATACCTTTGGCCTCCACCTTCCTCTCTCGGGCTCTTGTGAAGCGTAACGTGCCTTCTTGTTCCACGACTCACCTCTGCAGTCGGGATTAGCGGAACGTGTAGAGGTAATTGATAATCAATGTTTCGCTTGCACGAGCACGGATACGCCTCTCAATAAGGCTTTAGTTATCCTCCGATTTAGATTACAAGAACCGTCGCTCGGGACGGAGTAATGTTTCGTCATGTTATGGCGGAAATTATTTGTAATTAGTGTAATCAACGATTTGGGGATTTTTATTTACAATTGATCGGCACCAGAACAAATTTTTATCGCGTAGATAAATCATCAAAGAATCTAGAAAATTTAAAAGGTGGTTAACGTCAAAAAGGATCAAGGTCATCAAATACGAAAAACAGAGTAAAGGAAAGCCATCGCAGATCCTTGTATTGTGGGAAGACAACTGTGAAATATCGAAGTGCTTAGATAGGCAAGGGAAAGCACGATTTGCTAAATGAACATTAAGTTGCTCTTGTCCACATTGTTCCGCATGATATTGGTCCTTTTTATTTCAATTCTTTTTAAATTGAAAATAGAAAATACTAGTGGTAAGTCTGATAGTAATATCTTCTGCTAATTTCCGTAAATACCAATGACCAATACGTCCGTATCTTTACAGTGATTTGATTCCGCCAAAACATTATCCTTGGGCAACAACCTGTAACGAATATGAAAGTTATACAGTTGTTGTTATAATGGCTATTGGAAGCATTGGTGCGTAAGAAACATTAAAGCCTACAATCAGGCACCAACTATGTACGATTCTGAGTACGTTGCTGATGAAGAAGTTTTGAAAACGTCAATAACCAAAGCAATTAAAAAGTGCAATTTACTCAAATAATAGGCCACAAGTTTTTCAAAGTTGACAAAAAGTACAACAAATGATTTTTCAAATGATAATATCAATAACAGTCGTATTACAAACAGCATGCGTCTGGCAGTGATGAGGATTGTTAATTAGCGCCTTTGTTTTTGGTCTTCTGTCGGGGGTACGGACAAACGAGATGTGTCACGTTACGCATTGAAAAGTAAGAGTGGCTGAGAGATGTGAGGATGCTCATCTTGTAGAGATCATTGTGATAGCAATAATCCAAGCTAGTTTCGAGATAATCTTTGCCCCATCACTGTCGGGGTCTCCAGATTTCTGATTGTTTTTTATGGTAAATGCGCGTCTTTCAATTCATGGCGCACGAGTCACGTTTTATGCACGCGTTGTCGTACTCAAAACCCCACAAGTGATTCATAGGCCACTTTTTTATAAACAAGCAAAAGTGATATAATTTAGACGAAGTTAATTCCATTTTTGAAGGCACGTCGAGATGTGTTGAGAAAACCGCCATTAATCAATAAAAACTTCAACATTAGTAATAGTTCTTTAGAACCGATTAGGGATTCAAAAGCAATGGTCATAGCACGCATCCACTTGATCATTGACTTTATTTTTTTTATATAAGTAATTACTTCAAAAGTACTTTACTTGGAATATATTAAAGCTATGATCGTTGGCCGCAGATTTATAATTCAAAGAATCTGAGAGAATATAATTCCCCATTCGTCATGATATGGATCTGAACGACAACCCAACATCAATTGCAAAAACACACCTTTCAACTTTGAAGGACTCTGTACTTTTACCCTCCACTAATTGATTTAATGATGATGCTGAATTTTGTGGAGTTGTCAGAAATAGTGTGTGTTCTAAGACTTGAGACTCGCATAATAATCTATAAATATCATGATACTCATCACACCTCTCTGTCTTACAAATGCATGATGATTTTGACTTCCCAATATCGTAATCACCGACTTATTATAACATCCGAAGACCTGGGTCTTCCACTAATACATGGTTTCTGATGATGACTTCTAGTAAATATTTTTTGCTTCCAGATTCCATCATAAGAGAGGATAGCCTTCTATCAGTTGCTTTCTAAATCTACATATAACGCATAGGCGTAGCCAGGAGGAGGGGTGCGATGGGTACGATCACCCCCCCCCCATAACCAATAAAAATAGAACCATTGGATAGAAGAAGAAAAGAGCTTGAAAATGCTTTTTATTTGAAGCGTCTAGCTCAATTTTGAAGGAAGTTGCATCAATTTTTGTAAAATTCAAAACAAATCTTAAAAATTATTTTGTCTTGCTTATCCCACGATCGCAGCCCCCTGACTGAAAGCTGGCTACGCCCCTGTAACAAGTTTGAAAACAGAAACATGTGGCGAGTATCAGAACGACCAAGACCGAACGGTTGTAGAAATACGTGCAACATCCTCCAAAAATCTTATTTTTTGCTTCCAGCAATGTCAAATTTGAATTAGCGTTATGGGCGTGGAAACTCATTAAAACTAAATCTCATACGCGCGGTTCTTATCACATTATAGAACTATCATAAACAATAAAAACGCAAATATGATATTCCAATACAGTTTAGATTTTCGCCTGGGGTCGGGCACAACTGGGTTGAGGCAGGCCTGCAATCATCATCGAAGCGTTTTGCCACCTTATAATGAAATTTTACACACTGTTTCATTAAAATAAAGAAAGAAGGGGCTATTAGTAGGATGTCAATATATAATGAGAATGTCATCACATTTAGATTACAAGTACCATACAATCTTTCATCAACACAGGGTATGGAATCACAAGGCACAAGAAATAACTGGCGAGAGATCAATCTTCGCCGAATATATCTTCAGTTTTTTATCATGATACACTCATGGTGTCATTCAACGACCATGAACGCAAGCATCGCGTCAATTTACCCTGTTTTGTCAATTAAGAAATCAGCGACGGTTCCTCCATTATGTTCGGTCTAAAACGTAGTTGCTAAAACTACACTTGTCATCAAATCATCGTATGATCGAACAAAAAAGTGTTTTGAAAAAGGCGTTAATATGCTTGAAAAGACATTTGGCGATTCCGATATTCCTGATATTCGCTATGAGACTGACCCGAGGCCCAATTGAAGGCAGGTGACTGAGGCATACTCGCGAGCGCAATTCTTCAAATAAAATTAAACCATAACCGCAATTCTGAATTAGCTCTGCATGACCAAAAAAATAATCATCACAAAACCAGCAATAAATCAAAATATAATTTCAAGCAGAATTTCTTGCTGGCGATCCGCACCAATGGTGTCTTATGTACCGATAGAAAGCTATTTTTCAAGGTTGGCTATGTTTTGTGCCGTGCAGCCACTAAATGGCATTAGAAAAGATCTAATCGAACAATAAGAATATATTTGAAAATTGAGCCTCATTTTGCACTTAATATAAAAGTAGCCTCGATAAAATAATAGGATAGTTAAAAATTCAATTTATAATCCCAAATAATGGAAATCGTAAAAAACAACACAAAACGCCTAATTATGTACTTCCTTCCCAAAGAAAATTTAAACAAAAGCTGCACTCATTCTTACAGGCTCAGTTCTTATTGCGAAGAGATCTCCCTATTGAATGCCTCCTTCTTTATATCAAGATTCTTGATAGCATTAAACCTCCTATTGTCCTCACTCTAAAACATTAAAACAGGGTCTCATGTAGTAACGATTGATGATGTACATATTTTTCAATTCAGGTATTATAAAGCTGGGACAATCGATCGATCTATCAACGAATTGCTGCATTTCTATAGTCATGAAAAAAATCAACCACCTTTTTTATTACACAACCTGACGAGAAACTGCAATAAAATAAAACTTCAAGATGCTAGATTAGTTTAATCCAAACAAAAGATTTAGCTTTGTACAGTATCATTACCAGATTAGCTTTGATGGGTTTAGCCATAGAAACATATGGCAAGCAAGAGGTCCCTGTGGAAATAACTGAATACTGATTAACGACCGATATTATATAGTTTTAATAAGACTGTAATTAGAATGCAGATTTTCATTTAACAATAGCTTGAACGTTTTTATATTGCTCTGGTATAAAGGGAGAGTTTAATGACGACTTTTTTTAATCTAAATAAAATAATATAACTGCTATTGAAAAAACGAATATGATGGCATGACAATTGATACAAATACTGAGATCGAGGAAGAAGCGACTGATAGGGCCAGCAAAGCTAAACTTTCCAAGTATATTGAAATGTAGTAATGAAAGTCCCTAGTGAAAACCAACACTTTCAACGTCGGAATCTGATAAAGTTTGTTTAAAACTGTCTATAAAAGAATTATTTACAATCGGAAAGTAACTTAGTGGTAGTCGGAAAAATTAATTCAGCCAATGCCTCAATCATAGAAGATAAATATCAATTATAATGACATCTGCACTTCAGAACCTAACCATTGAATCCCTAATTATGTATTATAGCAATGAGCAAATAACATAATCCCCCATGGTATTTAAAAGTGAAAGAAAAAACTTTGGCGGAGTTCAAGGGGTGAAAGTACCTGTCTGTATAGAGCTTGATCCAGTAAGGGTGTTGGACAATGTCTTATACACCAGCAAAGTTTGCCCAGGAAATCCGTCACTGAATATCTGTGTACATATGTTAAAGCCAAAGGATGGTACAATAAAGGGACTAAAATAACAAATCTTGGCAATATAAAAGAAGCGCGTGCAGAACGCACGACATAAAGCCCCGCGTTTGTTCAACGATTTGTTAATCGTATTATCCGTGATTTTGAGTCTAAATAAAAGATTTGTATTAACCACTGTGCTTATGAAGAGCATCATGAATATTTGTTGAATAGTTTCATGAATGCAATGGTATGATTTTCCTGATATTCTAACAGGGCCTAATTTCTTCTTTCAAAATCGGGCCTCGCAAGCTTTTGGAAAAATTGAAATACCCTTGGACCAAGAATGGCCTAATTTGAACTTGACAATGTTTGAGAAGAAAATATGTTTAATGTTAAAATAACAAGCACCTATTAGACTAGATGCGAGTAGAAATAAACTTGATTTACGTCATTAAATATTCAAATTTCAGGCAAAGTGATGTCATATTTGAAGTCTACATGAAAAAAAAACATCTAGAAATATGATTCCGAAAATTGTTAATCAACCTTGAAAATTTATTATTTTGAAAATGTGACTTCTAGTTCGGGGAGATTCCCCATAGACCCCATGTCCCTTTATATGTATCCCCCGGATGTATCCATTTGGACTGAAAAACTACATAATAAAAATGTAACAATCGAGGTTCGTTTTGCCTCTCTGGAATTCTAAAATTTCCCAAACTCACTCACCTATACCCCAAAGACATGCACACATAGTTTAAAGATACACGATACCCAACCTTTAAAAATTAATTTCACAAAAATCAACAATGTGAAAATAACTTGTAACTGTAGAAATGGTAATCATATCCTCCAGTAGATATGCACCATATGTACTTCATATCCGCCTACATTTCAACACACTTTGAAACCTGAGAAGATCAACTATTTCTAAAAAATACGATGCTTTTCAAGCAGATCCCCTCCCCATTAAATATACTATTGTAAAGCTGTCAGTTTTTGTTTTGAAACATGCAAAACAGTTAGAGATAAAGTTACCTTAAATTGGTACATTTGCAAGATTGACTTGTTATATTTAACAATGTAGAGCTACAGTTGGCTCTAAGTGAGGAGGTAAACACACACAGGGTGTGCAATTTTCCGAGATCAATTTAATTCAATTTTTATCAAGTTTCAAAAACAGTTTACAATTATTTAGAATAACTACAAGGAATCAAGGTATAATTTGTTATTAATTTTGACAGGTAACTTTATTCAGCGCACTATTTTACCCGGTCAGTTGAAATAATTTAAAGCTGATACCTATGGCAATTTTGGATTCATATTTTGAAAAAGGATTTTATACCTTCATTTTCTTAAATGTTTTTAAATACTATACATATATATTTAAACATTTTTTAAAAAGATATTTAATGTTACTAATATTAAAAGTTCAATCACTCATAGGATCAAAGGAAAGCTGCCTGTATTAAGGCTTAGTGCAGTCTCTCTGGTGGAACAATCTTTGAAGTTTCTAAACTGAAGTTATGCTACAATTGATCACCTGTATTTAATCCATTGTTTTCCCAGATGAACCTAAACTTTAAATTTAAATCATAACATTTGTAAATCATTAAGATAGATCAAAGAACAACTTACACCATATAAATCATGGGCTTAAGCAACTACATGTATATTGTACTACAGGTACATGTATGTAGTAAGGCTACAGCCTTGAGTTTGGTTATACAAGTATAAAACCAAGTGGTGCATATCCTCCTCCCACCACACTTCCCCTCCTATGTTATACAAAGGTGAACAATGATGTTTATGTTAGAATTCTCTTTGTTTTATTCTCTTTAAGGTGCTATGACAATTTACAATTACAATAAATTGGTGGTATGTATTAGCATGTTTACAATAAATTGGTGGTATGTATTAGAATGTTTACAATAAATTGGTGGTATGTATTAGCATGTTTACAATAAATTGGTGGTATGTATTAGCATGTTTACAATAAATTGGTGGTATGTATTAGCATGTTTACAATTTCAGTTTATTACATGCAATTTCATGATTAAACAAACATATTATATATTAACATATATGCAATAGTTTAATTCAATACATGTTCAATAAATTTTCTGAAATTGTTTTTATTTCTCATTGATTTTAATATAAGGCCAGGAAATACATTTTTCTGAAGACTTTCATATTCTAGACCAGCCAGAGCTTCTTTTTGAAAAATGTTAGTTTTTCTCTATTGTTTTTAAATGTCTTTTTAGCAAAAACATTGTTCAATATCTTATTCTATCTGAGATAACATCATTGTTACTTGAGTTTGAAATGATGTTAACATGGTTGTGTTGTTGTCTCAGTATATTGTATCCATGGATTTTTTCATTTCATTTTGGTCATTTTTTCAGATATATGGCTGGCTTGATCAATTCTTTTTCTGGAATTTTCTTCTGATCGAAGACTATTTTATTTTTGGCCTTATATCACTGATTTAATTATATTATTTCATGACAAGCAAAACATGGCTTCTGCATAGAGATCAGTGTATGTACAATTAAAGCTGGTATTGCATTTTACATTAAAATTGCATATAAAATTGCACTTATTTTTAAGCATCTATAATATATTTGGATGAGAGAATATTAACCCTGTCTTTGACTATGAAAGTAATTTAATAAAGCTAAACATTAAATTCAAATTACATTAGAAACAAAACAAACATCAAACAGCATGGCAACATTGAATGTATAAGTGCATGGTAACATTGAATGTATAAGTGCATGGCAACATTGAATGTATAAGTGCATGGCAACATTGAATGTATAAGTGCATGGTAACATTGAATGTATAAGTGCATGGCAACATTGAATGTATAAGTGCATGGCAACATTGAATGTATAAGTGCATGGTAACATTGAATGTATAAGTGCATGGCAACATTGAATGTATAAGTGTCCGGGGTCCTAAGCAGTCCTACGAGTAGAAACTTGGAAATATTGAATGATGTGTTTCAGAGGTCCTATGTGGTCCAAAGTTGTCCTATAAGGTCCTCTGTGGTCCAAAGGGGTCCTATGTGTAAGACAAAGTCACTTCAAATGTTCGGATCTGCATAGGAGTGAGTTTCACAGAGAATGGTGCATGATGTTCAAAGTCGTTGATTTCATTAGCCACATCTGAAAATACACCAAAGAGGAAAGTCAATTATAAAGCCATAACATTTTATTTCATACCCTGCGTGCAGAGTCTAGTTAAACTACGAAGAAGAAGCTCTCTTTTAAGAAGTGAAGTCAAACGAATGCAAAGGGTAGTTATTTCATTGATGTTTACTCTAATTTAGCGAAACTACATGATATTTGGATGTTAATACATTGCTTAATACATAGCACTTATATCTATTCATAATTCAAAGAAACTACACTGTTGTACATGATATAAGACATTTGTAAGTATTTCATCAATTAGTGGCTAAGTTTTGTTGAGCATTCTGATGCTCCATTTTAATACATTTTGCATTTAAACACAACAGGGTTCTGCTAGGGAACATACTTGAATGATCTTTGTTGATTCTTGAGTTTTTAAATTTTCTTTTTGAATTTATTCTCTTATTCTTATCCTCTTTACCCGTTGCATTCATTCAACTTCGCTTCTTAAAAGATAACTTCATCTTCACTCTTTCAGTTAACAATAAATCTCTGAACTCACTGAGCCATTAAGAGTATGTCATCAAAATACAGACGATTTTCTATATATGGTCATTTCCTTTGAGGTCATCGCATAGTGAATGAGCATGCATTTAGCAAGTATTCCTTCCAGTTTGCTGATTGGTTAAGAAAAGGTCAGTATGGTAGGTTTGAAATGATTTATGACCCTGGCTGTCATGGGCACTGATCGTAGTGTAGTTTATATCTAGACTCTACATGCAGGGTACAAATAAGTTATGAATGAAACATCAATCCTATTAAATACAATTTTCTCCATATATAAAAGGTAAATTTTTCTATGTAAATGTAAAGGCATACCACCACTTTTAGTAGGTTTTAAAAGAACTCTAGTTCAAGACTATCAACTCGATGTAAAATTAAAGAAAGATGAAAAGTTATGACAAAATATGACATTTATTTCGATCCATCTATATTTGTCCTTCTGTAATCTTTCAGGAGGGTCTTGAAATACGTTCCAAATAATTTATATAATATGCAGGACAAACTATCTAATCTAACTGATAATGTAAAATATTTAATTTGTATTGTGCTTTTCACGCAAGGTATTGTTACATTAACAAGTACAACAACCTTGTCAACCTTGTCTTTGTATGTCTACATCATTTTGTAATGCTGCTTAGCTTGAAATTAAAAAAAAGAATCTTGACCTCCAACGAAGAGAAACTCTTTTGAAAATAATAATAACATATGTAACTGAAATCTATAGAAATGAAAAACGATAATAAGCATTTAATCTGCTATACCCCTCAATAACCTAATAGTTTACACTTTCAACTTGAACTAGATATAAGATCTAAAAACATTAACATTGAATGAAGTTCAAAAATTGAGGAAATTTAATACTTTACTGCATTGTTGACAGAAGTGAATTGAAGATTGTTTAAAGAGAACAATTCTCCTCCTTGTCGCATCTGCAGTGTCCCAACATGGAAATATGATATGATTCATGTAAGACTACACCTGGCTTTATCTGAACAAATAACACCTCAAAGTAAACCTTTAATATAATATCTTCATAGAACTCCCAAGAATTCCTCTTAGGGAGTGATATAGAATACCCTGAGACCAAGGGACTGGAATTTAAGTGCCACACTCTGCAATAAATGAATGAAATCACAGATAAAAGATGAAATGAAATTACTGATAAGATCATTAAATCAAGTATGGATAATATGTCAGCTAAGAATAGGTAGATTACTGTGTTGAGATTAATGAATGTACATATTTTAAAGTTTTGATTGGAAAGACCAGACCAAAAGGATTTGAAGTTATTCAAATATAAAAGACAAAGTTCTCCTGAAGAGGTGTGAAGTTAAACCTTTCACAAAGGGTAAGAAACAGAGGACTGGATATAAGCAATACAACATGCTGAATTCAAAGAAGTTAAGCAGGAATGCAGAGAGTCAACATATTAATTAATATAATTCTAAGACCTTTAGTTATTCATAACCATCATTATAATGCAATATGCATATCGCTTGTAAGAGGAGATAGAAAATAGGGTTCTGATCATTCAATGTCTTCATTAAATCTACTGCATCAGAATACTGACTGTTCCCCCAAAATCATCAACTTATTGTGCAGGTATCATTTGACTAATTCCACACAATTACCGAAGCAGTTCCCCAAAAACAGATTAAGTCCTCAAGGAGGGTTTATTCTTAATTGTCAAAATAACAGGGGAAAGTTAATTCTTAATGCTTGCATAATAAAACTTCAGCTGACAAATAAAGCAATGGACCTAAAAGAGTTTCCGCATATGGCTATTTCATCTAAACAAGCTGGATATTTGCTTGGGGCCTCACATCAACTAGCGTGCTTCTTTTGTGCATCCAAGTTCCACCCTCCGGCCACAGTGCCTCGTTAAATAGATATTACTTTACAAAGGCCAGGAAAAATACATAGTAAGAGGTCTTTTATGTGATTGAATACAGGCCAGTAAAAAGTTGATCTTTTGTTAAAGGTGTCTCGGGTTTCCTTTAATATCAGCCTAGAGATGTGTGCACTCCATTGACGGGTGATTACCCCACTTAGTTTAGGAAAGCTTAATTACTACTTTATAGTTAATAAAGACAGTCTTTTAAAATACAAAATATCAAATATGTTTGCTTTAATATCCTTTCAAGCCCAAATTTTATTTCAGTCAATGTGTAATGCTGTTTCACTTTGTTTAATCTAGGAATTGCCACCCTTGAGCATAACCAAGTTGAAATCATCAATTTAGAAATATCATTGGACATGCGTAATTTCACAAATCAAAATTGTATTTTTTCTTGTGGGAATTTTTCTTAATATGTTCTTTTCATCTTATCTTTTGACCACTTGGACTTGCGCTTCCCTTGTTAAAACATTAAGATATTATTGGGAAAAATAACAGATTGATTTGATTTTTATATCCTACATGCAAACAAACTGTTGATTAAAATATTTATCAAAAGGTTAATCAAAATAACATATACACGTATCTACCAACATTGTTACTTATTAAAAGTAGTAGAAAATCTTCAGAAACACTACTTTAAAGGGAGATGTAATAAACCAATAATAATTTTCTGCTATTTTGCTCATTGCCAGTTTATTGAATCAAAGAATTGTATGGTGGTGAAAACATTTGAATATCACAGCATGGCATATAAAAACATTCATTCTTAGTTTATACTATCACTCATTTTGTACCCAGCCAATTGAGCAAATGTTTTAAAACTAATTGAATCATCATGAACATGTATAATATGAAACAAAATCAAAAATATTTTCTAGAAATCTGGATATTGATCTAATTTATATATTTATGAGTGGTTTATATGAATAGTTCCTAATGTTTTGCTCTCAAATTGTTGTTTTTCTTGGATTTACATTAATTATTTTGTAGATGGAAATAATTCAAAATTGTTTCATAAGTTCATATAAAATAACACATTCGTTGATTTACCATGGCAACAGAGAAATGAAAGGTGAAGATACTTCTACAATTTATAAGTTGACCATATTTTCTGGATCTGAATGATTTTATTACCTCTAAATTCATAATTTGTACCCATGAGCACCAGAATATATATGTCTCAACAAAATGTGTTTCAAATATCCTTCACAATAAATTTCAGAAAGTAACTAAAACACATTTCCAAATGGCTATAATTGCAATGAAATATTAATAATATATCTGACACATTGTCCGTTAATAAAAGAAGAAGGTGGTCAATGTTTTGACTCCAGCATGCATTTAACTTAAAATATCTGCTCATTTTAAAATCATTCACTATTTCAAAGACATTTAGGGAATGTTTAAGAAATTAATGATACCCTAAGACTAAGCCTGTGTAAATGAAAGTGGCCATTTTGCTAGCAGCTAAAAATGTAGCAAAAGGAAAACAAGAGGCAACCAAGGCTGCTTTTATAGTACATTGTACTGAACATGTCAGTCCAACTAAGTGCTACAGAAGTAATTTCACAGAAATAACTAGCAATTTTCTTCCAATATAATAATTTATTTATGGTATCCTTTGTGTTATTAATTAATTAAAAATTAATTTAGAATTTTATTTGAAAATTGCTTTTTATTATACTCTGTGGTCAATATATATAGTAATAAACATCTTTTTGAATGCCACCATGGCACAGACCATATTTCCAAATATTTGAGAGCAAAATAAATGTCTAGGTTAATTACTTCACTGCTTTAGAGGTAGAGAGATGAAAGATGTTGTGAAAATGTCAATGTCGGGCCAGGGAAAGATATTCTTTTTTATGCAAGGCTGCCGTAAAATTCATTGACTGATTGAGGAAAAACTTAAATAAAAGAGGCAAATCACAATCATTTATGTATTGTCATATTCCTCACTCTCTGATAAGTTCATGTCCTACATGTGACTAAAAAATAACAAGCGTACATTTACATTACAGAAAAGAAGATGGCATGTTAAGATGAAGCAAAATTCCAAATATAATTGATTAGGCCATAAAAAGTAAACACTATTTTACATCCTGGTAGAATTGTACAGGGATACAAGGAAAACAAACTGAATAAGACAAAAATTTGTTTGCTCAGAAATGTGTACCATTTCTTGCCATAAATAAAATAAGTGGTGCTGATAGTAAATTTTTAATATATAAAGATAAAAATCAAGATTATTTGTATTTGCTTCTAGTCAATTTCTAGTGACTGGTGTCACAAAATATTTAATTTTTGTACAGAGATCAAACAACAGGGAGCACAGAGGAAGACATACAATAGAATAGAATGTACTTCCTATGCTCTAATTTGTTGCTATAAGATTGATTGATATTGATTTTCTCTTCCTCAAATCTCTCCAACCACCTGGCAAACAGGAGCACAACTACTTGACCAATGAAGCCCATCCACCTACAACTATTGCAAAGGGAAGAAGACTAAGAGTGACTCTTTACTTTGGTCATAAACAGAGGTTTTTAGAGATACTTAAATAATAAAACTTTAAAAAATCTCCAAATAGAAGTTCATAGCAAAGCTCAGTATAATACTGTTATGTATAAAAAACATTTTTATATTGACTTATCTTGTACTTCAATATGTATTAATTAAACCATCAAGGCAATAAAATACATTCCATTTATCAGTGACATAGCTTACAGACTTGCACCATTATATCAAAATTCATTGACAATAATTAATAAGCAGTGATTAAGATATTATTCTCCATATTTTGTCACCATATGGCAGGCAGTACACTTTTAATTTATCAATTTTACCTGAGACTAACATAAATGTTATTTATGTTAGTCTCAGATTTTACACAATCAAGAATAACAAGAAATAGAAACAAGATATGGAGTGATAAAAAGTGAAATATCATATACTAGCCTATTATTACTGATATGGAGTGGTGTGGGACATACAATATCAAAATATAGACAATTTTATTTGAGTTATATTTTAATGTCATCAGAAAAACTTACTTAATAGTGCAGAGACTTGGTTTTGGGGGAAAATGGTAACATGGAAACCAAGTTCTTAATTCTACAATTGGTTCTTAATTCTAAAATTGGTTCATAGCCTCTTTAGAAAACCTGTGAATGTACTCATATGTAAATCAATGTTGACATCATTGAAATAATATCAAAAATAAATACAAGGCAATAACATGACAAAATGTCTCCACCTAGTTGCTCACAATATTATAAGTTCAATCTTAAGTCAGATATTTGAATTCCTGAGGCCGTGTAGATGATTTTGAAAAAAAATTGGTCAATTTGAAGCAAGTTGAAAAAAGACCTTTTGACCCTGAGAAGGTCATTGAAGGGGAAATCTCAACTCTAAAGTCAGATTTGAACTTCTGAAAACTTGTAGAAGATTTTGAAAAACAATTGGTCAATTTGAAGCAAGTTGAAAAAAATACGTTTTTGACTTTGAGAAGGTCATTGATAATCAGATATCTTTTTGACCTTGAGAATATCATTGAAGGTCAAATCTATAAGCGGATTTTAACTTTTGAGAACTTCTAGATGATTTTGAAAAAGAATTGGTCAATTTGAAGCAAGTTGAAAAAATACCTTTTTGACCTTGAGAAGGTCAATGAAGGTCAAATCTTAAGTCAGATTTGAACTTCTGATACCTTGTAGATGATTTTGAAAAATAAATATGGTCAATTTGAAACAAGTTGAAAAAAGACCTTTATGACCTTTTTTGACCTTGAAAAGGTCACTGAAGGTCAAATCTTAAATATAAAGTCAGATTTGAACTTCTGAAAACTTATAGAAGATTTTGAAAAAAACTGAAGTCAGTCTAAACAGTATTTGTTAAGTTATTGGACGTTTTAAGAATTTGTTACAGATGCCAACCACCACCCGCCGATCACCAACTGCCATCACAAATAAACGTAGACCATAACAATATGTCACCACTTTTTGGTGGTGACATAATAAATGAAAGTAAATAAACAGTTGCCATGACAATAATTCTGATGTATTCAGCTTTTATAAATTTTCACATCATAATTCAGAATTAGAATATGTTGTCATTGGGCATGAAGATTTCTTCTTTTTGTCTCATGCCCCGTGGCAGTGGAAGTCTTGAAAGAAAAACCTATGAATGATTGGCCCCAGTGCTATCATTCCTGGTGTAGTAAAAATACAGATTTTATCAAGTCAGTGAGTGAGAGAAATCATTTCAGTTTTCTGAATAATGTCGGACACTGATAAATTCAATTTCCTAATGACTTGAATATGGACATGCTAGAGCATTAGTGACATCTATTTGTCAAATAAGAACTTTAATAATAATGTAAAATGTTTGAAATGTTACCCTTTGCATTCGTTTGACTTCACTTCTTAAAAGAAAGCTTCGTCTTCACTCTTTCAAACTAAAATAAACCTGTGAACTCACCGCGCCAATCAGTGTTCGTCGGCCAAATTTGACCGACGTTCTATATATGGGCATTCCTTCTGACGTCATCGTTGAGCCCGGGATTGACCAATGACATACGCATATTTAATTAGAACGCATTTGGCGTATGTTTCTTCAAGCTCGCTGATTGGTGGAAGAAAGGTCAGCACGTAGGTCAGAAGTGATTTACTACCCAAACTGTCACCGGTACCCGTCCTGGGGGCGGGGCTACTTAACTGTAATATGGTCTCTACTAGGCAGAGTGTAGTTTAACTAGACTCTGCACGCAGGGTATTGAAATGTTTGTGTACCATTAAAAACGTATTTCCATTTTTTATGTGTTTGTTGTTTTATTTGTTTGTTTATTTGGATTTTCTAAGATAAACTTCTGTACTCTAGCTGATTATATCACTTTTAATATTCATGTGAAAGTTCACTGTCAATTGCACTGACTTTTCACTTTTGCACTGACTTTTCACTCTTGCACTGCACTGACTTTTCACTTTTGAACTGACTTTTCACATTTGCACTGACTTCAAACTTTTGCACTGACTTCAAACTTTTGCACTGACTTTTCACTTTTGCACTGACTTTTCACTTTTGCACTGACTTTTCACTATTGCACTGACTTTTCACATTTGCACTGACTTTTCACATTTGCACTGACTTTTCATTTTTGCACTGACTTCTAACTTTTGCACTGACTTCTAACTTTAATACACACTTCAAACTTTTGCAAAAACTTTCACTTTTGAACTGTTTTCTTACTGTTACTCTGACTTTTCACTTTTGCACTGACTTTTCCCTTTTGCACTGATTTCTAGCTTTTGCAGTGTGTTCACTTTTGCACTGATTCCTGACTTTTGAACTGACTTTTCACTTTTGCATCTTTTTGATTTCCTCCTATCCTCATCCAAGTTGTACATTTATATATACCTGGTCATTCAATAAGTTTCTGGAAAAATGCTCTCATTTCAAAGGGTTTTAATATTTTTTGCAAACTTATTGAACAACCTGGTAAATGTACAGAAATAGCGATGTATAAAGAAGATGTCCTCACCTCCCTGTTGCCCATCCTCTGTCTCCCATTGTAATTTGCTGGCCTGGCTCAGAGGTTGGTTGCCACCGAGGTTCAACTCAACCATACTAGTGATCCTAAATGGAGCAAATAGATCCTGAAATAAAAAAAAAACAAAAATAAATAGCCTCTCTTTGCATTTTGAGAATCAAAACAGTATCTTGAAACAGTTCAAATCTTCGCAAAGGTATCATCTCATTTTCCAAGTGGATAATATTATTCATGAGAAAAGCTTACCTGAATCTGGACCTCTTTCTCCCCTGAGCCTTCTGCCTCAGTCTTTTCATAGAAGTTCTCCAGTCTCAGAAGGGCCTTGTCATTCCACTGTTCTAGGGTCAGCAGATGTACATTGGAGGGCAGGGCAGACCTTACACCTGACCACTGGCAAATACATCATACAATCATGTAGTAAATAAGACAAACTATTTTGTGCAGATTAGACATCTGTTATAGTTGTATTTTAATTGTTGTTACATTTTTGCCTGGATTAATGTTACACTAGTGCATATAACAAAGAGATGGTAGTACATGATGTTACAGTAGTCAATGACAATAAGTGGCAGTCTTGGGATGGCAGTCTCTGATCAAATATGGAAGTTAACAAGGTTTTAAGCTGCAAACATGTTCAATTCATTAGAATCTATAAATGAGAGGTCCACTTTTTAAAAAGTATTGCGAAATAAATTCAGGCATTATTATAGGCAATTGGAAACTCTTGGCATTAAAAAAAAGTTGGCACAATGTTACATGGAGTGGGGTTACAGTTGTGCATAGACAGGTGTTAAGTTACACAAATGCATGGACCTATGTTACACATCATAATTTCCTTTAGTCCTTTTCAATTGTCACATAATATTCCCTCACTCCCATACCAATACAGAAATGCACAGGTATTTCATATTGAAAAATAACAATGCTTACTGTTATTGTATGTTTCTCTGCCCATTCCTCAGGAGTAAGTTTACTAGTTGTAAAAGCTGTAATGGGTGCCATGAAGATCTCTTCCCCAAGGTCACGATGCAGTTTAGCTGAAGATGACTTGTCTCCAAGATACACATAGTGTTTACCTAAAATAGGGAGGAAGTATATATTACTGTGAATAAGTCAGATTAAAGAAACTGAGAACAACTTTTATTAATTTGATTCAGTGAATTATAAAAGAGAAGAAATGCACAAAAATAGAAATTCACCTCTGACAACTAGTCCATTGCCTGCTACACCCGTCTCATTGAGAGGCTCGCCAACACCCAGGGAGTCATCGTGAAGTAAGCGGCGATGAAGCTTGAAGAGCCATATGAAATGTTACTCACGATTAGTACAGTAATCATTTTAAGAGGTCTAACTTATAAACGCACCATGTAGGTGATCGATCATTCTGAACACAAAATGGGAAGGATTTAGCATTACTATTTTTTAGTACACTGTAGTTTAGGACTGATCATTATGGTAATTATTATTGTTATTAATGGCCAATGCAAAAGATTAATGAATTTCAACTGACCATGATCTCCAGGTTGCCATCCTGTATACTGCCTCCACCTTGGGACCTGTCATTTAGTACAGTGAATTGGATATCACTATTTGCAACTTCATCCTACAATCACACAAACAAACATACTGTATGTGTGCAAAATAACGTATATATTGCACAGTTTGAGTGTCAATATTACATATGTGACTCCTTCCCAGTACTCAAGTAATATCTACGTTAATTACAACAAATTCTACAATATGTTGCCATCAATGGTAACGCATATTTCCAGTACATGTTTATATGTGCAAGGAGTGATTGTACATGTACAAGTTTGTGTTCAAGTAAATGCTATGTTACAAACATTCTCTAATGCACTGAATGCACACGGAATGCTGGTCACAATATGGCACCAATTTGTGGTTGCAACATAGAAATGTGCAGAGACATATGTAATGTATGTGCATTTGTAAATTCATTATAAAACATCTCAATAATTATATTAAAAATCAAACTACATGTATACCCTGATGAATGCACGACTGTTGATTGGATAGTAGTTGCCAGCAACAGGCTCAGTTTGGTTCAACTTCCAAGTGGGTCTATAGTTCCGTCTGCAAACAAACACAGCATTTAGTTCATATTTCAACATTTCAGTTTTCTAGCTCAAGGGTGTAATACTTATATATAGGTTTTATGTTTTGTTAATGTGTCATTTTCAAACTGACTCAGTGATATCAACTGGCAACCAACCCACCAATATACTTTTCAAAAATGTTAATCTAGTTATCACCATATGGGCATCGTTTCTTGCCAATGTTTAATGGGATATTGTAATTTGTTGAGAGACAGGTATTATTAAATTAAAGTTTCATTCTTGATCCCTGGAATTTTAAAGATAAGAAGTTTGGATGACCAAAATGAGCTTAAACCCATTACATGAGTTGTAGCTATGGGAAATAACATAGGGTACAATAATTAATCAGATGAAGTACAATTATGCGTTAAACATTAAAAGTAAGAAAAAATGAGATCAAGCTCATGGAAAAAGTATATTGGTGGGATTATTGCCCCTTCTTCATCAAATAGTGCGTTGCAATAAACTTTATCATCAGTGTTTCTTGGAGATTATGTATTGTAAGAATATACCCAGACTGTTGATCTGTCTTCCACTGTCCTTTAATCAAATTAATCATGCTGCTATTTAATACAATGTATTGCACTTATAGCATGGTTTTCTTTATTTCATTATTTCAAAACCCTTTTTCAGAAAAATACAACTTACACTCTCTGTAATATTTCTCTGCCATTGGCATCTGTGTAGAATTTGTTATCTGAGGCAAGTTTTGTCATATAACGTGTTATCACTTCTCTTCCTTTGTTGTCTCTGAAATAAACATGATAATACTTTAGTCATGTTTAATTACCCCATTATTTCATAGCCTCTTTTTGTCATTTCTAGCTCAACTAACAAAGGTGCAAGATATTTTATGTATAAGTCCCTATGCATACTTCTAGATCTGATCTGCTTGTTATCACAGATACAAGTGCAGTGCAGATTCAATTGTGTCTTCTTTAAATATGGGGCAAATACTACTAACTGCAATATCATACAAAATGTCCATGCACAATAAAAGCTGATCTGTAAGGCCACTGGGACTGGCTAAAAGTGTTCACATTTCAATTTTTAACATGGAAATCATTGAGAGGTGTCCCGATTTTACTGTACATAAAAGTTCTCTCCTCACCCTATTGGTATAGGTCCCACTGTCCATTCAAACTCTACATAAGGAGATCCAGCATAAAGACGCACAACTTGACTGGTATAGTTACTGAACACTTGGCGAACTTCATTCACCAACTCACCCTTAAAACAATGTGTAAACATTATATAAGGCTACAGGGCTAATTATTTTTCAATGTGTAAACATTGTATAAGCCTACAGGGTGGCCAAATTGTTTTTCGTGTACTTTTAATAAAATAGTAGATGTTCCAAGCATCTCATTTGATAATGTGATGTCAAAAGAAATATGAAAAATGTATATAATTTGGAAACTAAATTCCATAAGTTTTAGGCCAATATAAAGATGGCACCAGTGGTTGACTGCCCTTTATTTAAAAATTACCTATTTCTCCCTTTAGCCTGTGTTAGATTCTATCAAAAATGTACATCCATGTAAGAAATAAAGCAATTTGGCCATTGATATGAAGTCACATGACCCATGCTCACTGAACATTTCGATTTGAATATCATTAGAATAAAAGCTAAAAAAAAAAATTTTAGAAAAAAAGAATGTACTTTAGCTCCATAGGGTGAATAATTGCACACTTCAGAGACTTGATCAACTTGATCAGCAATGGCACGTGGCTATATATTCTACCCCATATATACATACATTTACTATTTCCAGTGTGGCAGATGTATTTATGGGGTAGGGGTTGGTTTCATTAGGTCTGAAGATGTACGCCCCTGATGCCTGCTTTTCTGGTTTACTGTTGTCACCTAGGCAACAAAAAACATTGAAGTAGCTTAATGCTGAATATTAAAATCTAAACATTGAAGAGACCAATAATATTAAAGAAATTTTTCAAAACTGGAATGCATTGTAAAATGGAGGAAGGATTTTAAATCAAAAAGTACTTATAATATAATAGCTATGCAACCATTCATCACCATATTAATTTTTTGAGGTGGAAGGAGTAATTAGTATCCACTTTTGTAAAATGTTGACATTTTGTGAAATTAAGCTAAATGAAAATCATTATGGGATCAATGATTTAAAACTAAATGACTTGTTTTTACAACTCTTAACTTATGGTCACTTACCATCATGTCCTATATAGTAGAAGAAGTTCTGTGACAGAGGAATCGATATGCCCTTGTCTGTGTTGGTCATCTCCTTCACCAAACCAGTCATACTATCAAATACTACACTGACACGCTGCAAATAAATACAGCCCCATGGTTGAAAGCCAGTCATTTGATATGATGCTACATCAAGATGCTGCAAAAAGCAGTAACTTCATGGTTGTAATATTATGTTCTAGTTATTCATCCTAAATTTAGAAACCGTATCAATCTTACCTCATTTTTCAAAGTTACATCTGAATTGCGATTCTGTCTGACTTTTCTAACTGCAGTTCTTCTTCCTGATGCAAAAATATAAAAATATAAAATACAAAGTGCAGCCTTGTTTGCAGCTGTCTTCAGATCCAATGTCAATATTTCAGACCAATCTTAAAAAGAAATGTTACCAAACTTATCAAGACTTAAAAGTGGAGTCTCATACCATATTTCAATGTGATGTTAAATCTGTACCATTCAGTGAAAAGCATGCATCATCCCTGTTATACCTCACTAGGGACACTTACAGAACTGCTATTTGATTGGTTTTACATTCCACATCTTTTTCACTTTATATTTAGCTCCACATCTGTACTACCCCGACAGTTAATGTGATCTTACCTGAGGACTGACTTATATAGTATGTGTTGAAGCCTAATGCAGGTAGACTGGCTTTAAACACCAAATCTGCTGTTGCCCGACTGTTATTATGATCTGGGACCATCTTAGTCTCCTTAGAGAGCGGGACCACCTGCAAAAGCAACACACAATTTTTTACTTTATAGTTTAGTTAGTTTATATATGTTATATGTTATATGTAGTTCATTATAGTGTCACAGGTTCATACAGAATTCAAATAGAATTATTCAATATCTGACATTGAGTTCAATGCATCTTGACAATTTTCAAATGGTTTTCAATCGCACACATGTAGACTACACAGACTACAGTATATTAGCAGAATGAAGGTCATCATAATGTCGAATATATTTCATCGTCCATGATAGTATGGATGAAACCTGGATGAAATGGCATGACTATCATTTCATTAACCTTTACTTTGGGATAAGCTGGCTGTGTACCTGATTTGGGACTAGTTCTCCATTAGGTCCAGTGTAGATTGTGTATGCCTTGCCCCTCACTGGGAGTCTCAACCACTTGTCTACAGGTCTTCCCAGTGGATTGTACACAGTCATGTAGAACTAAAACAATACAATTACATGTGAGGGTGTCCACTATATAACTATATATGGAGGGGTGTTTAT
Source organism: Owenia fusiformis (assembly GCA_903813345.2). Lineage (NCBI taxonomy): Eukaryota > Metazoa > Annelida > Polychaeta > Sabellida > Oweniidae > Owenia > Owenia fusiformis. The sequence continues at coordinate 14,232,916 of CAIIXF020000009.1, read as the reverse complement.
ATGGTGGACACCCTGTAATTGAATCCTTGGATACCCTGTCACTTAATCGCATTGATACTGGATAAATTATATTACAATTTGTAGAAAAATGATTTTGAAAAATAATGATTCAAAGTAAAACCTGAACCTTGCATTGTTGTCTAATGAGAAGAAACATTAAAAAGCTTAATGAGCAAAAATGAACGTCTATTTAAAGGACATCATCAGTATCAACATTAACCAAAGCAAAAAGTTAGGTATTTAGAAGGAGTAAAGCCTAGTTTCATTTGAGGGCAAATACAGGTTTTGGCTAAGATGAATGATTTTGTCCCATTTCCTACAATCAATGATGATGATGATGATGACACTCACAGCTGTGTTGTTCTCAGTGAGGCCACACTTGCTGACATTGAGATAATTACAGAACTTCCACTCAAGTGCAGCAGCAATTGATGGTGCCTTGTCTTGTAGTTTATTCAGAGCAATATTGATGACCTCCTGACACTCAGCAGATCCATTGGCCAATCTCTCAGCGTAGTCATAGGCAACGGCTTGTTTCTCAGTGCCTGAGACAGCATCATGGTGCTGGGACACACCCATTGCTCTCTCTGAAATATCCAACAGGAATTGTGAAATGAGAAAATGAGTAATGTTATGTAAATTAATAGTGGCATTCTATAATCATTGGGTCACATTCCCTTGAAAGAAAATACAGTAAAACCTGCAAATAGTGAACACCTATAGAGGCACAAAAATGTGTTCACTGTAGGTAGGTGTTCATTGATGTTGGTAGAGTAGGTGTCGAGTATGGGTGTCTACTAGAGACAGATCTTCACTAGAGAAAGGCGTTCGGGTTTTACTGTAGAGAGAAAGATGAATTTGATGCAAAATGGTTTAAATAGAAGTGTCACATCTCGTTACAAGCTTAAAGAATGATAAATATGAAGAAGACACAAAGATTGAAGAATCCCTTTGGTATTTAAAGCCAATATTATAGGAGCTTACTGAGAACATCAATCTTGTATGAGGAACTGTGTTCAGGTCCAAGGTTGGCTAATATGTCAAGCTGTTTACATGCCTAAAATCAGGTCATTTAACACATAAATTAATTAATAAAGCTGCATATGAGGTTTTTAAACAAAGTCTAAAGATTGTTGCTAATTTGGAAAGAGTAAAGTTACAAAAGGTTAAGGTAGAAATTGTTAAGGTAGAATACTACTACTATGTCTATTTGAACCATTCTTTAAATATAGCCTGGGAATTGTAAACAAACTGATTTTGTTCATAGATAAAAACAAAACATAACATAAAAAGTATAGAAAATAATAAAATAAACATAGAAGGAATAAACTGAAACTTAAAATACCTGGAGCAAATTATTTGTGTCTCGCACCATCCCTTTAAATGCTGCCCGACTTGTGAAGTAACCCGTCCAGAATGAATTATTCCTATGGGCATATGGGAAGAAGTCATCCTCCTTTGTTGTCCATTTCTTCCCAGCTTTATTGAGAGAGTACAGATAGCAGGATGGTGTGGAGTAGAAGACATTCACCTCCTTTTGCTGAAAGAATGTTCACAATATGGTAAATATGATGTACACTCACCTGCAAAAGGTTGTTTGATGTTCGCACCATGTATTTGAATGCTGGACGACTGCTGAAGAAGCCAGTGAGAAACATGTGCCTGTTCATACCATAGGGGAAAAAGTCATCAGTTTTTGTGGTCCAGGTCTTGCCTGCTTTGTTTAGAGCATAAAGGTAACAGCTTGGTGATGAGTAAAAAGTGTGAACTTCTGACTGCTGAAACAATCATTGCTCTTAAAATGAAATATTTATAAAAAATGATCCAACGCTTTTATTTTAAAGGGACCTGTACATGTAAAACTATTTGAGTCCAAGTATGGTGAGATACTTCATCTAGCTTCATAAGGTCATATATTGACTGAGGGTGACTGGATATATTGAATTGTTCATGTTCTTAACATGAAATAAACAAATGAAGCCTCTGGAACTCAAGCAGCTGAAATCTCCATGCAACAATGCTAACTTTATTACTCATGTTAAAGAGCATGTAAAATGTAAATGGCTTAAGACACACATGGGCTATACTAATTATATCAAGATGGAATATGCTGAGAAAGCAGAAGAGACCCCTAATATGTGTGTGATTTGATTAGTATTTATGTTTTTACAACAATTCTCAAAGTGCACAAATACCTTTCACATCATCAAGTCAACAAAGTACATAGTACTCTTAAATATGGTGGTAACAAGCATATGCAATGTCAGTGTTTTCCTTTTCATGCAGGATCTATTCTGTATTCTATTCTATTCTATTATTGTATGCCACATCCCGGGCCACATCATATACTACTCCACAGAATGGAATGTGAATTAGGCACACTTTATTAGTTTAACTAAAATAAATCTAAGTAAATTGTGCTATTTAATTATACCATGGACATTCAACAGATTGAAAGCCCATGATTATACTAAGGTGGTTAGAGTGAGCTTTTTGGTTCTTCATGTGCATAATGTTGGTATATCTCTTCTATATCTTGTCTACTTCCATCCCACAATCTGGAATTCCTCATCTGAAGGGTCAAGACTACATGTATAATCTCCACCATGGGTATATTTCCAAAAGAGTTTGGTAATAGAGCCATTTTGTCATGATTTCCTTATATTCTTTGTTTAGTTAAGAGATTTTTGTTGCAGGGATGCATTTAGAAGCATTCTGAACTAAGAAATTCATAAGTGGATTGTTTTCACAATAACATCATCATCAAATAACAGATCTTACATTAGGAAAGGTCAGTACATCATAATAATACTGACTCTGGGTGGGTTTGAAGCAGGTGCAGCCTATCACCAATGGGTTGTTAATTCATAGTTCTAAACCCAACACCAAATAGAAATGGTTAAATAACAACACAGGGAAGAGAGTAACTTTTAAAAGTTCCTTGTTCCGACAGTATGTTATGCATGAGTTTTAAGGTTACTTGGTAATAAGTTGAAAAATAGATGCCCCCTTTTTTTAATTAAAAGATGAGTCTTTCTGCATCTAGAATTAAAATTAATCAGCTATCTCAAATCTTCTTTTCAAAATTTAACTGGAATTAAGGGAAACGTTGGTTTGGTATTTGAAAAGATTGTTTCCCATATCATAAAGATTTACCACTCATCCACTTTTAAATTATGTATTGTGCACACTGTTGATTATGTATATATGCTGTTGATTTTAAATAAAAAAAAATTTGACAAAAGCTTCCAACATTGTAACTCTCTATCCTATGTTGCCACTTTAAATAATATATAAAAGCTGAAGGAAAACCCCTGTGTGGGTGAAAAGTGTTCCAACCTGCATGTTGACATATTTAATGAGTTTATCAAGGTTCTTGTACCAAGTATTGGCATTGGAATACTGGAAGTCTGAACCCATGGTCATGACGATGTGGTTTGTCTGGTAGTTCTTGGCCTATAAATATAATGAATACATGCAAACATACATACTAACACACAAGTACATGCGAGGGCTGCTTCTTTGTAATGCTATTTACTCAATGTTCAATATACATGTATACAGGTTTATATGGCCTGTAGGGGTGGGATCTAGGGGGTCTAGGGGCATATCATATCCAATAGGAATATACTGGGCTTTGGAGTCCATACAAGAGGCAAAATGCATGTGGTTAAATGGTCTTGAGTCTGTTTAAGAGCAGGCTGTACAATAATCCAATGATTAGGGATTGAGTAAATATCTTTATAAAGAAGACAGAACCCCAAATGACATCTCAAAATATCACTTACCCTACCATTGACAAGGGCCATCATTTTGTCAATGTTTTTGAAGTACATTGGAGCTGCAGAATATGCGAAGTCTCCTCCAAATGTCATAATGATGTGGTTTGTTGTATATTGACTTGCCTAAAGTAACTTGATAATTCAGAACTTTGCTTCACAAGAAATATATATATACTATTTTAATGGAATGATTATATACTTTTACATTCGGGACATGAAAACCAGAATAATGATTGAAAACAAATTGTACTTGTTAATTACTGAATGATTAAATACAGATAAATTAATAAATAATATCTACAAAACTATGCAAAATGTGTTCACACAAAAATGACTCTTTGGATCTCATGAGAATAAATTATTTTCAGAAACATTAAATCAGGTGATGAAAGCTTTGCATCATGGGAATGAGACACCTCTTTCAGTCATACCTGATCAGTTGCTGCCTTTACAAAAGCTGCAACCTTCTCATCCACATTGTAGTCATGGAGACGCCTGTCATCCTAGAAGACAACAAACAAACAAAACATTCTAAAGTTATTAATCTTGCATCAAGCACTTGTTTGGGTTTGTTGGAGGGTTTTTCTTTCATTCTTTTATGAGCTATCAGTTTGTTATTGTTAAATCAAATGAATGCAAAAATATGTATGACATGATATTAAATAAATCATCAACTGAAATAATGAGTACACTGTACATGCAATAATGATAATTCCAAAATGAAACAAGGCATTGACATGCAAAATCTCACCACCTGCCATTTCTTACTGACACTGACCGCCAACAGCCAAACACCAACTGCCAAATGCCAAACATCAACCATCAAACACCATCCACAAAAAGGTTGGAGACTAACAATATGTCACTATTTGTGGTGGTGACATAGCTAAAACAATACAGGCTTATGATTTTGATCCACAATTTATGTACATTCAAGGCAAAGTAGATCTGAGTTTAAACCTCGATTTAGTAAGTAAAAAATGATCATTATGATTTATTTTATTTAATTAAGGCAATGAACCAAAATATGCAAGCAAGCCTTACAAGTACATTTAGGGGTATATCATGGATTTAAATAAATACTGTCGGAGTCTTATAGCTCCAAAATATTGGAACAATTCTGAGGCAATTAATATTCTAATTAAATTGTTTTATTCAAAGAAACAACTACATGTATATGAACTTTTAGTACTACAAGAATAGGGAGAAATAGGGATTCCACCACCACATTATTATTTACATTAAGCTGGTCACATACCATAAAAGGATCATCTCGGGTCTAAAACATTTGAAGTATGCAGAGTGCAGGGTTTTGATGTAGAAATACTAACATCTCATGATACCCAAATCTAGCGAACATATTAATCCAAATATTGCATTGCATAGGTTGAACAAAGCAAATGCAAGAAATAACACCCACAGTGCAAAATTCATGTTCTAAAATGAGGTCAAAATAATATTATTTCTTTTTTAACCACCCCAGAATGTGAGCGAACCTACCATGACTGGATCGTCACCGCACCCTGCATCCCAACAAAAGCCCCCTGGTGGTCCATACCCATTATAGAGGGCACCAGTGAATAGGTTGGCGGCATCGCCTACAAGGAAATAGCGCTAGTTCAGAATGCTTATTTAAAACACAAACATTGCATTGGCCAAGTGTATCATCAAATCAAGACATGTGTGGGTAAACCTAAAACAAATGAAGTAGTATACCAGTTGGAATGGAAAGCAGATCAAGATATGCAGTCTCCCCAGAAATGATAATCAGTGCCTTGAAGATATATGAAGGGAGGAATGGATTAGGGAAAGAATACCATTAGCTAGCCTTGCTCAAGTCGGTCTCTTTTACTTATCTTGATTTCTATTATGACGTAATAATTCAAGATCTGATAAGTAAAAAAATACCGACTTGGGCAAGGCTAACCATTAGGAAAAGTGTGTGATACAATTTTGAGGATACATCTGGCCAAGAGGAGATACAAACAGGGCCTTAACATAAGATGCTGCATATAAGATGGCATTGTGACTATGCTTTTAGGAACAAGGAATAATCTAGAAAGTTATAATAGCTCCATCTACCTGTGAGGTAATCAAGAATATCAAACATGAAGGCCCAACATAAGATAGCAACCAAGTAAGAAATTTAAACAGATGTAAGAGAGCAGAGGGAGTCAAAGAGAATCAAGATCACAATGCCATTTTATGTATTGCATAAGGAGGGGACAGGTCAATGTCATTTCACATTAAAGTAATTTTTGGGGTGAAATACAAAGAGCACTGCTAAATAAACAGCAATTCACTTCAATAACTAATATGTTATCAATGAATCTCACAAAAAGGCCTTCATTTAAAGGCAGAATCAGATCTATGGGGGTGACAAAATTACAAGCATACATACAAATATCTCCCAAAAGATCTTAGATATATTATAAATTGGTGAAGTTATAATGGATTCAAGGTGCAAAAATGGGTGAAAAATGTTTAAATTCTCCCAAATAATAAGAATGGTAACCATTCTTATAAGAAAAATAACACATTACTGTAAAAATCTTTAGTTTTCCTGAAATAAATTGTGCACTTTGGGAATTTTTAGAAAATAGACATGAAAAGGAATGACATAAGCCAGAAATATTTTAAAATTGAAACAGTTTTTTGTTAGGCTGCTCGCTATCTCTGATTCTCTCTTTAATTACTTTTGGCAAAATGATACCAATAACAATTTGACATGCCCCTAACTATTATATTATATACATATATATCTCTACTCTACATGGGGTTGGGGTGGTCTTGGGCCAGGGGGATGCCCTATCTCACCATGATGGGATCATTGGTCCACACCCCAAAGTTCCAACCAAACCATGTCTCAGGAGCAGGGTTGTAGCTATTATATAATACACCTGTAAACAGGTCTCCCTGCTTTCCTAAATCATAGAACTGCCAGGTCAAACATCAATCTTAGCTTTTGATACGTGCATTATTGTCTAATAATGTTATCAGATGAAAATTCCAAAATTAATTTAGCAGCATAATATCTTGTGATGCATGCAAATGGTGTTAATGCAACCAAATCAGGCTCAGATGTATAAATTTTCAGAACAATCAAGTTATCAAGGCAATCAACAGGTCCCTGATGGGTACTAGTAAGTTGTCAAGGCAATCACCAGGTCCCTGGTGTGTAAGTTGTCAAGGCAACCAACAGGTCCCTGATGTGTAAGTTGTCAAGGCAACAAAACAGATTCCTGACTGACATTTTGTAAAGCTTTAAAGGCCACTCACCTAGGTTGTCAGGGCTTCCTCTCCACATATGCTCCATGGTGCGGTTGTTAAGTCTCCAAGCCTTATCCTGGTAGTCAAGACGACCAAAGAACAGTCCATCAAACCCCATCTATTGAGCAATATGTGAACTTGTAGTACAAGCATATCAAATTCCATTAACATTTTTTCTTGAGGGACAAAGTATGTAACATAATTTAGTATCAAAACTTTTGAGATCAAGTGGTGTATGAAACTCTAGTTTTATAAAAGTGACTATTAAAGGCTCACCTGTGCAAACAAAGATGCCTGCTCTCTACTATGACCAAATGGATCAATCTGCCAAGCAACCCTGGGCCTGGCACAGTCGCCAAAGTTGTCCTTTAAGAACTTAAAGCCAAGTGTGTGCTGGTCTATGATGGCATTGTAGTGTGTCGCTGCCTCATCATTCATACACCAACCACCCAGGATGAACTCAAGGCGACCTGATGTATAAGCAATATCAACATACTGTATTCTGTATGAAGGTTATTCACTTAGACTGGTCAAATATCGTCTTTATCCAAAACATTATATTTATAGAGCAAACTAAGATATAAATGTTGATACAGGGAAAATATCTAGTAACTTGTCAAGCAAATCTCAATCTCCATTTTCAAAAAAAATAAAGAACACAAATCATCTGCCTTTAAAGGACTGGTATCGATATGGTGAACTTTTTGAACACACGTTTCTCTCAAACCAGACATCAAAAACTTCTGAAAATTTTACACAGTCAATTCAATGGTCATCTTTTGAACAATAAAAATTGAAAAAAGTATATACTTTTTTTCTATATTGTTTTAGAAAACACATCAAACACTTCTTTTGTTCTCGGTTCCAAATGTTAGGAATGAAATGAAACATCTATCCGAACCTTATTTAGACCAAAATAACATAAACACGAATGTCTCTCAATATTGTAATTGTACAAAGGAAAGTTTGGTTGATTTAGAAGAAGATTTATCTTAATTTCTATCTATTTTGGAGTTTTTTGTTTAAATGTTTTGAATACTTTTTCAACCAAAACTTCCTTTGTATAACTATATTATTGAGAGAAAATTTGGTATATGCTATTTTGTTCCAACAAGGTTCGGAAAGACATTTTTTTGGTTAGTAGAATCTTTTCTTTGTTTGACTAATTATTGCAATTTGTTTGTTTGTAAAATTTGTTGTTTGTGAATTCAACATCTAGATTGTAACAAATATAGGTTCTCACAGAACATAGTGCAGGAACATGTTTCATATTAATTAGAAACAAATAATTACAAATAACACAAGGCACAATAGAAACCTAGCATAAGTTATGATAGAAGATATTAGCGATTAAGCACACATGTATGAGTTTTCTTGAACATGTTATTAGTATATTAGATGAACCACAGCAAGTCACTAGAATAGAACATGAGAAACATGTTATTAGTAGATGAACTTCAGCTAAAGTAGGTCACAAATCATACACTGGATTAGAGCATGAGAAACATGTTATTAGTAGATGAACTACAGCTAAAGCAGGTCACTGATCATGCACTGGATTAGAGCATGAGAAACATGTTATTAGTAGATGAACTACAGCTAAAGTAGGTCACACATCATACACTGGATTAGAGCATGAGAAACATGTTATTAGTAGATGAACTTCAGCTAAAGTAGGTCACACATCATACACTGGATTAGAGCATGAGAAACATGTTATTAGTAGATGAACTTCAGCTACAGCAGGTCACACATCATACACTGGATTAGAGCATGAGAAACATGTTATTAGTAGATGAACTACAGCTAGAGCAAGTCACATATCATGCACTGGATTAGAGCATGAGAAACATGTTATTAGTAGATGAACTACAGCTAGAGCAGGTCACATATCATGCGCTAGACTAGAGCATGAGAAACATGTTATTAGTAGATGAACTACAGCTAGAGCAAGTCACATATCATGCACTGGATTAGAGCATGAGAAACATGTTATTAGTAGATGAACTACAGCAAGAGCAGGTCACATATCATGCGCTAGACTAGAGCAGCATGAGAAACATGTTATTAGTAGATGAACTACAGCTAAAGCAGGTCACACATCATGCACTGGGTTAGAGCATGAGAAACATGTTATTAGTAGATGAACTACAGCTAAAGCAGGTCACTGATCATGCACTGGATTAGAGCATGAGAAACATGTTATTAGTAGATGAACTACAGCTTAAGTAGGTCACACATCAAGCACTGGATTAGAGCATGGGAAACATGTTATTAGTAGATAACTACAGCTAGAGCAGGTCACACATCATGCACTGGATTAGAGCATTGGAAACATGTTATTAGTAGATGAACATTCAGCTACAGCAGGTCACACATCATGCGCTGGATTAGAGCATGAGAAACATGTTATTAGTAGATGAACTACAGCTAAAGCAGGTCACACATCATGCACTGGGTTAGAGCATGAGAAACATGTTATTAGTAGATGAACTACAGCTAGGGCAGGTCACACATCATGCACTGGATTAGAGCATGGGAAACATGTTATTAGTAGATGAACTTCAGCTAAAGTAGGTCACACATCATACACTGGATTAGAGCATGAGAAACATGTTATTAGTAGATGAACTACAGCTAGAGCAGGTCACATGTCATGCATTAGACTAGAGCATGAGAAACATGTTATTAGTAGATGAACTACAGCTAAAGCAGGTCACTGATCATGCACTGGATTAGAGCATGAGAAACATGTTATTAGTAGATGAACTACAGCTTAAGTAGGTCACACATCATACACTGGATTAGAGCATGAGGAACATGTTATTAGTAGATGAACTACAGCTAAAGCAGGTCACACATCATGCGCTAGACTAGAGCATGAGAAACATGTTATTAGTAGATGAACTACAACTAGAGCAGGTCACACATCATGCACTGGATTAGAGCATGAGAAACATGTTATGTAGATGAACTACAACTAGAGCAGGTCACACATCATGCACTTGACTAGAGCATGAGAAACATGTTATTAGTAGATGAACTACAGCTAAAGCAGGTCACACATCATGCGCTAGACTAGAGCATGAGAAACATGTTATTAGTAGATGAACTACAACTAGAGCAGGTCACACATCATGCACTGGATTAGAGCATGAGAAACATGTTATGTAGATGAACTACAACTAGAGCAGGTCACACATCATGCACTTGACTAGAGCATGAGAAACATGTTATTAGTAGATGAACTACAGCTAAAGCAGGTCACACATCATGCACTGGATTAGAGCATTGGAAACATGTTATTAGTAGATGAACTACAGCTAAAGCAGGTCACACTTCATGCACTGGATTAGAGCATGAGAAACATGTTATTAGTAGATGAACTACAGCTAGAGCAGGTCACACATCATACACTGGATTAGAGCATGAGAAACATGTTATTAGTAGATGAACTACAGCTAAAGCAGGTCACACATCATACACTGGATTAGAGCATGAGAAACATGTTATTAGTAGATGAACTACAGCTAAAGCAGGTCACTGATCATGCACTGGATTAGAGCATGAGAAACATGTTATTAGTAGATGAACTACAGCTAAAGCAGGTCACACATCATGCACTGGATTAGAGCATTGGAAACATGTTATTAGTAGATGAACTACAGCTAAAGCAGGTCACACATCATGCACTGGATTAGAGCATGAGAAACATGTTATTAGTAGATGAACTACAGCTAAAGCAGGTCACACATCATGCACTGGATTAGAGCATTGGAAACATGTTATTAGTAGATGAACTACAGCTAGAGCAGGTCACACATCATGCACTGGATTAGAGCATGAGAAACATGTTATTAGTAGATGAACTACAGCTAGAGCAGGTCACACATCATGCACTGGATTAGAGCATGAGAAACATGTTATTAGTAGATGAACTACAGCTAGAGCAAGTCAAACATCATGCACTTGACTAGAGCATGGGAAACATGTTATTAGTAGATGAACTACAGCTAGAGCAGGTCACACATCATGCACTGGATTAGAGCATTGGAAACATGTTATAAGTAGATGAACTACAGCTAGAGCAGGGCACACATCATGCACTGGATTAGAGCATGAGAAACATGTTATTAGTAGATGAACTACAGCTAGAGCAGGTCACACATCATGCACTGGATTCGAGCATGAGAAACATGTTATAAGTAGATGAACTACAGCTAGAGCAGGTCACACATCATGCACTGGATTAGAGCATGAGAAACATGTTATTAGTAGATGAACTACAGCTAAAGCAGGTCACTGATCATGCACTGGATTAGAGCATGAGAAACATGTTATTAGTAGATGAACTACAGCTAAAGCAGGTCACACATCATACACTGGATTAGAACATGAGAAACATGTTATTAGTAGATGAACTTCAGCTAGAGCAGGTCACACATCATGCACTGGATAAGAGCATGAGAAACATGTTTTTAGTAAATGAACTACAGCTAGAGCAGGTCACATATCATGCACTGGATTAGAGCATTGGAAACATGTTATTAGTAGATGAACTACAGCTAAAGCAGGTCACACATCATACACTGGATTAGAGCATGAGAAACATGTTATTAGAAGATGAACTACAGCTAAAGCAGGTCACACATCATACACTGGATTAGAGCATGAGAAACATGTTATTAGTAGATGAACTACAGCTAAAGCAGGTCACACATCATACACTGGATTAGAGCATGAGAAACATGTTATTAGTAGATGAACTACAGCTAGAGCAGGTCACACATCATGCACTGGATTAGAGCATGAGAAACATGTTATTAGTAGATGAACATTCAGCTAAAGCAGGTCACACATCATACACTGGATTAGAGCATGAGAAACATGTTATTAGTAGATGAACTACAGCTAAATCAGGTCACACATCATACACTAGATTAGAGCATGAGAAACATGTTATTAGTAGATGAACTACAGCTAGAGCAGGTCACACATCATGCACTGGATTAGAGCATGAGAAACATGTTATTAGTAGATGAACTACAGCTAAAGCAGGTCACACATCATACACTGGATTAGAGCATGAGAAACATGTTATTAGTAGATGAACTACAGCTAAAGCAGGTCACACATCATACACTGGATTAGAGCATGAGAAACATGTTATTAGTAGATGAACTACAGGTAGAGCAGGTCACACATCATGCACTGGATTAGAGCATGAGAAACATGTTATAAGTAGATGAACTACAGCTAGAGCAGGTCACACATCATGCACTGGATTCGAGCATGAGAAACATGTTATTAGTAGATGAACTTCAGCTACAGTAGGTCACACATCATGCACTGGATTAGAGCATTGGAAACATGTTATTAGTAGATGAACTACAGCTAGAGCAGGTCACACATCAAGCACTGGATTAGAGCATTGGAAACATGTTATTAGTAGATGAACTACAGCTAGAGCAGGTCACACATCATGCACTGGATTAGAGCATGAGAAACATGTTATTAGTAGATGAACTACAGCTAAAGCAGGTCACACATCATGCACTGGATTAGAGCATTGGAAACATGTTATTAGTAGATGAACTACAGCTAAAGCAGGTCACACATCATGCACTGGATTAGAGCATGAGAAACATGTTATTAGTAGATGAACTACAGCTAGAGCAGGTCACACATCATGCGCTAGACTAGAGCATGAGAAACATGTTATAAGTAGATGAACTACAGCTAGAGCAGGTCACACATCATGCACTGGATTAGAGCATGAGAAACATGTTATTAGTAGATGAACTACAGCTAAAGCAGGTCACACATCATGCACTGGATTAGAGCATGAGAAACATGTTATTAGTAGATGAACTACAGCTAAAGCAGGTCACACTTCATGCACTGGATTAGAGCATGAGAAACATGTTATTAGTAGATGAACTACAGCTAGAGCAGGTCACACATCATGCACTGGATTAGAGCATGAGAAACATGTTATTAGTAGATGAACTACAGCTAGAGCAGGTCACACATCATGGGCTAGACTAGAGCATGAGAAACATGTTATTAGTAGATGAACTACAGCTAAAGCAGGTCACACATCATGCGCTAGACTAGAGCATGAGAAACATGTTATTAGTAGATGAACTACAGCTAGAGCAGGTCACACTTCATGCACTGGATTAGAGCATGAGAAACATGTTATTAGTAGATGAACTACAGCTAGAGCAGGTCACACATCATGCACTGGATTAGAGCATGAGAAACATGTTATTAGTAGATGAACTACAGCTAGAGCAGGTCACACATCATGCACTGGATTAGAGCATGAGAAACATGTTATTAGTAGATGAACTACAGCTAGAGCAGGTCACACATCATGGGCTAGACTAGAGCATGAGAAACATGTTATTAGTAGATGAACTACAGCTAAAGCAGGTCACACATCATGCGCTAGACTAGAGCATGAGAAACATGTTATTAGTAGATGAACTACAGCTAGAGCAGGTCACACTTCATGCACTGGATTAGAGCATGAGAAACATGTTATTAGTAGATGAACTACAGCTAGAGCAGGTCACACATCATGCACTGGATTAGAGCATGAGAAACATGTTATTAGTAGATGAACTACAGCTAAAGCAGGTCACACTTCATGCACTGGATTAGAGCATGAGAAACATGTTATTAGTAGATGAACTACAGCTAGAGCAGGTCACACATCATGCACTGGATTAGAGCATTGGAAACATGTTATTAGTAGATGAACTACAGCTAGAGCAGGTCACACATCATGCACTGGATTAGAGCATGAGAAACATGTTATTAGTAGATGAACTACAGCTTAAGTAGGTCACACATCATGCACTGGATTAGAGCATGAGAAACATGTTATTAGTAGATGAACTACAGCTAAAGCAGGTCACACATCATGCACTGGATTAGAGCATTGGAAACATGTTATTAGTAGATGAACTACAACAAGAGCAGGTCTCACATCATGCGCTAGACTAAACACATCATGCACTTGACTAGAGCATGGGAAACATGTTATTAGTAGATGAACTACAGCTAGAGCAGGTTTACACATCATACACTGGATTAGAGCATGAGAAACATGTTATTAGTAGATGAACTACAGCTAAAGCAGGTCACACATCATGCACTGGATTAGAGCATGAGAAACATGTTATTAGTAGATGAACTACAACTAGAGCAGGTCACACATCATGCACTGGATTAGAGCATGAGAAACATGTTATTAGTAGATGAACTACAGCTAAAGCAGGTCACACATCATGCACTGGATTAGAGCATGAGAAACATGTTATTAGTAGATGAACTACAGCTAAAGCAGGTCACACATCATGCACTGGATTAGAGCATGAGAAACATGTTATTAGTAGATGAACTACAGCTAGAGCAGGTCACACATCATGCACTGGATTAGAGCATTGGAAACATGTTATTAGTACATGAACTTTAGCTACAGCAGGTCACACATCATGCACTGGATTAGAGCATGAGAAACATGTTATTAGTAGATGAACTACAGCTAGAGCAGGTCACACATCATGCGCTAGACTAGAGCATGAGAAACATGTTATTAGTAGATGAACTACAGCTAGAGCAGGTCACACATCATGCGCTAGACTAGAGCATGAGAAACATGTTATAAGTAGATGAACTACAGCTAGAGCAGGTCACACATCATGCACTGGATTAGAGCATGAGAAACATGTTATTAGTAGATGAACTACAGCTACAGCAGGTCACACATCATACACTGGATTAGAGTATGAGAAACATGTTATTAGTAGATGAACTACAACTAGAGCAGGTACATCATGCACTGGATTAGAGCATTGGAAACATGTTATTAGTAGATGAACTACAGCTAGAGCAGGTCACACATCATGCGCTAGACTAGAGCATGAGTAACATGTTATTAGTAGATGAACTACAGCTAGAGCAGGTCACACATCATGCACTGGATTAGAGCATGAGAAACATGTTATTAGTAGGTGAACTACAGCTAAAGCAGGTCACACATCATGCACTGGATTAGAGCATTGGAAACATGTTATTAGTAGATGAACTACAACTAGAGCAGGTCACACATCATGCACTGGATTAGAGCATGAGAAACATGTTATTAGTAGATGAACTACAGCTAAAGCAGGTCACACTTCATGCACTTGATTAGAGCATGAGAAACATGTTATTAGTAGATGAACTACAGCTAAAGCAGGTCACACATCATGCACTGGATTAGAGCATGAGAAACATGTTATTGGTAGATGAACTACAGCTAGAGCAGGTCACACATCATGCACTGGATTAGAGCATGAGAAACATGTTATTAGTAGATGAACTACAGCTAAAGCAGGTCACACATCATGCACTGGATTAGAGCATTGGAAACATGTTATTAGTAGATGAACTACAACTAGAGCAGGTCACACATAATGCCCTGGATTAGAGCATGAGAAACATGTTATTAGTAGATGAACTACAGCTAGAGCAGGTCACACATCATGCGCTAGACTAGAGCATGAGAAACATGTTATTAGTAGATGAACTACAGCTAAAGCAGGTCACACATCATGCACTGGATTAGAGCATGAGAAACATGTTATTAGTAGATGAACTACAGCTAAAGCAGGTCACACATCATGCACTGGATTAGAGCATGAGAAACATGTTATTAGTAGATGAACTACAGCTAGAGCAGGTCACACATCATGCACTGGATTAGAGCATTGGAAACATGTTATTAGTAGATGAACTACAACTAGAGCAGGACACACATCATGCACTGGATTAGAGCATGAGAAACATGTTATTAGTAGATGAACTACAGCTAGAGCAGGTCACACATCATGCGCTAGACTAGAGCATGAGAAAGATGTTATTAGTAGATGAACTACAGCTAAAGCAGGTCACACATCATGCACTGGATTAGAGCATGAGAAACATGTTATTAGTAGATGAACTACAGCTAAAGCAGGTCTCACATCATGCATTGGATTAGAGCATGGGAAACATGTTATTAGTAGATGAACTACAGCTAAAGCAGGTCACACATCATACACTGGATTAGAGCATGAGAAACATGTTATTAGTAGATGAACTACAGCTAGAGCAGGTCACACATCATGCACTGGATTAGAGCATGAGAAACATGTTATTAGTAGATGAACTACAGCTAAAGCAGGTCACACATCATACACTGGATTAGAGCATGAGAAACATGTTATTAGTAGATGAACTACAGCTAGAGCAGGTCACACATCATGCACTGGATTAGAGCATGAGAAACATGTTATAAGTAGATGAACTACAGCTAGAGCAGGTCACACATCATGCACTGGATTCGAGCATGAGAGACATGTTATTAGTAGATGAACTACAGCTAGAGCAGGTCACACATCATACACTGGATTAGAGCATGAGAAACATGTTATTAGTACATGAATTTCAGCTACAGCAGGTCACACATCATGCACTGGATTAGAGCATGAGAAACATGTTATTAGTAGATGAACTACAGCTAGAGCAGGTCACACATCATGCGCTAGACTAGAGCATGAGAAACATGTTATTAGTAGATGAACTACAGCTAGAGCAGGTCACACATCATGCGCTAGACTAGAGCATGAGAAACATGTTATAAGTAGATGAACTACAGCTAGAGCAGGTCACACATCATGCACTGGATTAGAGCATGAGAAACATGTTATTAGTAGATGAACTACAGCTACAGCAGGTCACACATCATACACTGGATTAGAGCATGAGAAACATGTTATTAGTAGATGAACTACAGCTAGAGCAGGTCACACATCATGCACTGGATTAGAGCATGGGAAACATGTTATTAGTAGATGAACTACAGCTAGAGCAGGTCACACATCATGCGCTAGACTAGAGCATGAGAAACATGTTATTAGTAGATGAACTACAGCTAGAGCAGGTCACACATCATGCATTGGATTAGAGCATGAGAAACATGTTATTAGTAGATGAACTACAGCTAAAGCAGGTCACACATCATGCACTGGATTAGAGCATTGGAAACATGTTATTAGTAGATGAACTACAACTAGAGCAGGTCACACATCATGCACTGGATTAGAGCATGGGAAACATGTTATTAGTAGATGAACTACAGCTAAAGCAGGTCACACTTCATGCACTGGATTAGAGCATGAGAAACATGTTATTAGTAGATGAACTACAGCTAAAGCAGGTCACACATCATGCACTGGATTAGAGCATGAGAAACATGTTATTAGTAGATGAACTACAGCTAGAGCAGGTCACACATCATGCACTGGATTAGAGCATGAGAAAATTGTTATTAGTAGATGAACTACAGCTAAAGCAGGTCACACATCATGCACTGGATTAGAGCATTGGAAACATGTTATTAGTAGATGAACTACAGCTAAAGCAGGTCACACATCATACACTGGATTAGAGCATTGGAAACATGTTATTAGTAGATGAACTACAGCTAAAGCAGGTCACACATCATACACTGGATTAGAGCATGAGTAACATGTTATTAGTAGATGAACTACAGCTAGAGCAGGTCACACATCATGCACTGGATTAGAGCATGAGAAACATGTTATTAGTAGATGAACTACAGCTAAAGCAGGTCACACATCATACACTGGATTAGAGCATGAGAAACATGTTATTAGTAGATGAACTACAGCTAGAGCAGGTCACACATCATGCACTGGATTAGAGTATGAGAAACATGTTATTAGTAGATGAACTACAGCTAAAGCAGGTCACACATCATGCACTGGATTAGAGCATGAGAAACATGTTATTAGTAGATGAACTACAGCTAAAGCAGGTCACTGATCATGCACTGGATTAGAGCATGAGAAACATGTTATTAGTAGATGAACTACAGCTAGAGCAGGTCACACATCATGCACTGGATTAGAGCATGAGAAACATGTTATTAGTAGATGAACTACAGCTAGAGCAGGTCACACATCATGCACTGGATTAGAGCATGAGAAACATGTTATTAGTAGATGAACTACAGCTTAAGTAGGTCACACATCATGCACTGGATTAGAGCATGAGAAACATGTTATTAGTAGATGAACTACAGCTAAAGCAGGTCACACATCATGCACTGGATTAGAGCATGAGAAACATGTTATTAGTAGATGAACTACAGCTAGAGCAGGTCACACATCATGTACTGGATTAGAGCATGAGAAACATGTTATTAGTAGATGAACTACAGCTAAAGCAGGTCACACATCATACACTGGATTAGAGCATGAGAAACATGTTATGTAGATGAACTACAACTAGAGCAGGTCACACATCATGCACTGGATTAGAGCATGAGAAACATGTTATGTAGATGAACTACAACTAGAGCAGGTCACACATCATGCACTTGACTAGAGCATGAGAAACATGTTATTAGTAGATGAACTACAGCTAAAGCAGGTCACACATCATGCACTGGATTAGAGCATTGGAAACATGTTATTAGTAGATGAACTACAGCTAGAGCAGGTCACACATCAAGCACTGGATTAGAGCATTGGAAACATGTTATTAGTAGATGAACTACAGCTAGAGCAGGTCACACATCATACACTGGATTAGAGCATGAGAAACATGTTATTAGTAGATGAACTACAGCTAAAGCAGGTCTCAAATCATGCACTAGATTAGAACATGAGAAACATGTTATTAGTAGATGAACTACAGCTAAAGCAGGTCACACATCATACACTGGATTAGAGCATGAGAAACATGTTATTAGTAGATGAACTACAGCTAAAGCAGGTCACACATCATGCACTGGATTAGAGCATGAGAAACATGTTATTAGTAGATGAACTACAGCTAAAGCAGGTCTCAAATCATGCACTAGATTAGAACATGAGAAACATGTTATTAGTAGATGAACTACAGCTAAAGCAGGTCACACATCATACACTGGATTAGAGCATGAGAAACATGTTATTAGTAGATGAACTACAGCTAAAGCAGGTCACACATCATGCACTGGATTAGAGCATTGGAAACATGTTATTAGTAGATGAACTACAGCTAAAGTAGGTCACACATCATGCACTGGATTAGAGCATTGGAAACATGTTATTAGTAGATGAACTACAGCTAGAGCAGGTCACACATCATGCACTGGATTAGAGCATGAGAAACATGTTATTAGTAGATGAACTACAGCTAGAGCAGGTCACACATCATGCACTGGATTAGAGCATTGGAAACATGTTATAAGTAGATGAACTACAGCTAGAGCAGGTCACACATCATGCACTGGATTAGAGCATGAGAAACATGTTATTAGTAGATGAACTACAGCTAGAGCAGGTCACACTTCATACACTGGATTAGAGCATGAGAAACATGTTATTAGTAGATGAACTACAGCTAGAGCAGGTCACACATCATGCACTGGATTAGAGCATGAGAAACGTGTTATTAGTAGATGAACTACAGCTAAAGCAGGTCACACTTCATGCACTGGATTAGAGCATGAGAAACATGTTATTAGTAGATGAACTACAGCTAAAGCAGGTCACTGATCATGCACTGGATTAGAGCATTGGAAACATGTTATTAGTAGATGAACTACAGCTAAAGCAGGTCACTGATCATGCACTGGATTAGAGCATGAGAAACATGTTATTAGTAGATGAACTACAGCTAGAGCAGGTCACACATCATGCACTGGATTAGAGCATGAGAAACATGTTATTAGTAGATGAACTACAGCTAAAGCAGGTCACACATCATGCACTGGATTAGAGCATTGGAAACATGTTATTAGTAGATGAACTACAGCTAAAGCAAGTCACACATCATGCACTGGATTAGAGCATGAGAAACATGTTATTAGTAGATGAACTACAGCTAAAGCAGGTCACACATCATACATTGGATTAGAGCATGAGAAACATGTTATTAGTAGATGAACTACAGCTAAAGCAGGTCACTGATCATGCACTGGATTAGAGCATGAGAAACATGTTATTAGTAGATGAACTACAGCTTAAGTAGGTCACACATCATGCACTGGATTAGAGCATTGGAAACATGTTATTAGTAGATGAACTACAGCTAAAGCAGGTCACACATCATGCACTGGATTAGAGCATGAGAAACATGTTATTAGTAGATGAACTACAGCTAAAGCAGGTCACACATCATACACTGGATTAGAGCATGAGAAACATGTTATTAGTAGATGAACTACAGCTAAAGCAGGTCACTGATCATGCACTGGATTAGAGCATGAGAAACATGTTATTAGTAGATGAACTACAGCTAAAGCAGGTCACACATCATACACTGGATTAGAGCATGAGAAACATGTTATTAGTAGATGAACTACAGCTAAAGCAGGTCACTGATCATGCACTGGATTAGAGCATGAGAAACATGTTATTAGTAGATGAACTACAGCTTAAGTAGGTCACAAATCATACACTGGATTAGAGCATTGGAAACATGTTATTAGTAGATGAACTACAGCTAAAGCAGGTCACACATCATGCACTGGATTAGAGCATTGGAAACATGTTATTAGTAGATGAACTACAGCTAGAGCAGGTCACACATCATGCGCTAGACTAGAGCATGAGAAACATGTTATTAGTAGATGAACTACAGCTAGAGCAGGTCACACATCATGCACTGGATTAGAGCATGAGAAACATGTTATTAGTAGATGAACTACAGCTAAAGCAGGTCACACATCATGCGCTAGACTAGAGCATGAGAAACATGTTATAAGTAGATGAACTACAGCTAAAGCAGGTCACACATCATGCACTGGATTAGAGCATGAGAAACATGTTATTAGTAGATGAACTACAGCTAAAGCAGGTCACACATCATGCACTGGATTAGAGCATTGGAAACATGTTATTAGTAGATGAACTACAACTAGAGCAGGTCACACATCATGCACTGGATTAGAGCATGAGAAACATGTTATTAGTAGATGAACTACAACTAGAGCAGGTCACACATCATGCACTGGATTAGAGCATGAGAAACATGTTATTAGTAGATGAACTTCAGCTAAAGCAGGTCACACATCATGCACTGGATTAGAGCATTGGAAACATGTTATTAGTAGATGAACTTCAACTAGAGCAGGTCACACATCATGCACTGGATTAGAGCATAGGAAACATGTTATTAGTAGATGAACTTCAGCTAAAGTAGGTCACACATCATGCACTGGATTAGAGCATTGGAAACATGTTATTAGTAGATGAACTACAGCTAAAGCAGGTCACACTTCATGCACTGGATTAGAGCATGAGAAACATGTTATTAGTAGATAAACTTCAGCTAAAGTAGGTCACACATCATGCACTGGATTAGAGCATTGGAAACATGTTATTAGTAGATGAACTACAGCTAAAGCAGGTCACACTTCATGCACTGGATTAGAGCATTGGAAACATGTTATTAGTAGATGAACTACAACTAGAGCAGGTCACACATCATGCACTGGATTAGAGCATGGGAAACATGTTATTAGCAGATGAACTACAGCTAAAGCAGGTCACACTTCATGCACTGGATTAGTGCATGGGAAACATGTTATTAGTAGATGAACTACAGCTAGAGCAGGTCACACATCATGCGCTAGACTAGAGCATGAGAAACATGTTATTAGTAGATTAACTACAGCTAGAGCAGGTCACACATCATGCGCTAGACTAGAGCATGGGAAACATGCTATTAGTAGATGAACTTCAGCTAGAGGAGGTCACATGTCATGCGCTACCTTCATTCACCAACTGTTTGACAATGTGTCTCTTGCTATCATGTTGCTGGTTCCACCACCGTGAGAAAAAAGCTATTTCAACGTAAATAAATCGCTTGGAGGGGTCATTCACCAAGGCATCAATAACTGAGTCAAGAACGTATTGGACACCTGCCCTGTAAATTGTTCCCTTTGCTGAAATATTCATAAATTTGCTTTATTATTGGGGTCATTAAATCAGAGGGCTGTTGCGCAGAATCATATGAGATGGCATGTAAATTGGAGACGTTTGTTGATTTTCTTAAAGCAATGTAAGGAATACAAGCCTACAGGATTTTAGGCCTGCTATGTCAGTGCAAATCAGATTTGTAAAAGTTGCCATCTCATTTAACTGCATTGCACAACAGTCCCCTTCAAATAAACATTGCTGCCACATACCTTCATTGACTAATCGTTTAACATTGTGTCTTCTAGCATCTGTCTGTTGGTTCCACCAACGGTAGAAAAATGCAATCTCAACATAAATGAATCGTTTGTTTGGATCTTTGAGCAGTTCATCAACCACTGAGTCAAGAATGTATTCCACTCCTGCACGTTGAATATTCTCCTTAGCTTAAACATTGACATGCTTCAGTCAAAATAAAACATTTTTGAAATATATTCAATTTATAATACTATATATTATCTCTTACAAATTGTTTGCAATAAAGCAATTTAGTATATTAGAGCTTTAAAAGTTTCAGACATATATACCTCCATAGTAATACTGGTCCACAGTTTTCAACCATCCAACATCATCATGTGTGTGGGGCACTAGATGTACATTCAACACATCAGGCTTTCCAAGGTTACAACTCTGAAAACAAAACCAATCGTATGTGTGAGCTACTAATTGTACATTCAAAAAAAAACATTTGTTTGGGCTACTAGATGTACATTCAAAAAGTATGTTTGGGCTACTAGATATAATTATATATATTCAATACACCAGGCTTTCCAAGGTTACAACTCTCTGAAACAAAAGCAATCATATGTGTTGGCTACTAGAGGTACATTTATAAAATTTGTTTGGGCTACTAGATATACATTCAAAAAGTGTGTTTCGGCTACTAGATATAAATATATACATTCAACACACCAGTGTTTCCAATTAGGGTTCCAAATCTTTAAACAAAGCAAAACAATAAATGTTCGTTTAAAACAGTACAGTTTCCAAAGTTACAAAGTTGGATATATTGAGATATATGAAACAATGAAAGCAATATACATACAGTATGTACATGTAATTATCTGAGGCAAATGTTTACAGATTAAATGATTTGTAAACAACACATATATAATATATTGATAATGACTTGGTCTTAACATGTACTTCACTTAAAGTATTAATGTAAAGCTAAAATAAATATGATATGAATGATAATAACATCCTATTTAACATAGAATGTTGGTACACCAGTAACACATCAATTAATCAGACTTGAGGTCAAACAGTCTTGATAAAGTTGACTGCGTAGTCTGCAAATATTAAGATTTAGGAAACACCAGCAACACCCTATGCAGACTGTACTATATGAAAACAAGTGGTGCGGATACCACGTGTGCATGGTTCAGATATCAGGTTATTTTTTTAATTTGAATTCATAATATTAACAAATTAAGCCATGTTTGGTACTGAATTATTTTCATATATCTGTGCAGGATC
This sequence comes from Owenia fusiformis, assembly GCA_903813345.2. Lineage (NCBI taxonomy): Eukaryota > Metazoa > Annelida > Polychaeta > Sabellida > Oweniidae > Owenia > Owenia fusiformis. The sequence continues at coordinate 14,209,359 of CAIIXF020000009.1, read as the reverse complement.
CCTAATAAAAAAGAAATTGTGTATAAATAGGCGTAGACTTCAAGAGGTTAAACATAAATGAGCTATCTCTAAACAAGCGGTGCAGATATCCTTTAAGTGATGACATCCGCACTGTTTGTTTAGAGGTAGCACATATCCAATAAATATTTTCAATTTTTTAAAAATTCACACCACTTTTTAAATGCAACAATAATTTATATCGATGGGTCATTTCGATCACCAATACTGAATGAAAGCTGTAAACAGTGTATTAAAGCGACATTTTGTTGCAAGCTTATCTCATAGCCACCCTTTGATGTAAGCTTACCTCATAGCCAGATTTGTTGCAAGCTTACTTTATAGCCACACTTTGCTGTAAGCTTACGTCATAGCCACACTTTTTGCAAGCTTATCTCATAGCCAAACATTGTTGTAAGCTTACCTCATAACCACACTTTGTTGTGAGCTTATCTCATAGCCACACTTTGTTGTCAGCTTACCTCATAGCCACATTTCGTTGTAAGCTCACCTCATAGCCATATTTTGTTGCAAGCTTACCTTATGTCCTTATAGCCACACTTTGTTGTAAGCTTATCTCATAACCACACCTTATTGTAAGCTTATCTCATAGCCACACTTTGTTGTAAGCTTACATCATAGCCACACTTTGTTTCAAGCTTACCTCATAGCCAAAAATTGTTGCAAGGTCACCTCATAACCCCACTTTTTATAAACTTACACCATAACCACACTTTGGTGTTGTAAGCTTACCTCACAGCCACACTTTGTTGTAAGCTTAACTCATAGCCACACTTTGTTGCAAAGTCACCTCACAGTCACACTTTGTTATAAACTTACATCATAACCACACTTTGGTGTTGTAAGCTTACCTCACAGCCACACTTTGTTGTAAGCTTAACTCATAGCCACACTTTGTTGCAAAGTCATCTCATAGCCACACTTTGTTATAACCTTACCTCATAACCACACTTTGTCATATGCTTACCTCATAGCCAGACATACTTGTAAGCTTAACACATAGCCACACTTTGTTGCAAGGTCACCTCACAGCAACACTTTGTTATAAACTAACATCATAACTACACTTTGTTGTGAGCTTACCTCATAGCCAGGTTTCGTTGTAAGCTCACCTCATAGGCATATTTTGTTGCAAGCTTACCTTATAGCCACACTTTGTTGTAAGCTTATCTCATAGCCACACCTTATTGTAAGCTTATCTCATAGCCACACTTTGTTGTAAGCTTACATCATAGCCACACTTTGTTGCAAGATCACCTCATAGCCACACTTTGTTATAACCTTACCTCATAACCACACTTTGTCATAAGCTTACATCATAGCCACACTTTCTTGTAAGCTTACCTTATAGCCACACTTTGTTGTAAGCTTATCTCATAGCCACAACTTATTGTAAGCTTATCTCATAGCCACACTTTGTTGTAAGCTTACATCATAGCCACACTTTGTTGCAAGATCACCTCATAGCCACACTTTGTTACAACCTTACGTCATAACCACACTTTGGTGGTGTAAGCTTACCTCATAACCACACTTTGTTGAAATCTTACCTCATAGCCACACTTTCTTGTAAGCTTACCTTATAGCCACACTTTGTGGTAAGCTCGTAGCCATACTTTGTTGCAAGCTTACCTCATAGCCACACTTTGATGGTGTAAGCTTACTTCATAGCCATCCTTTCTTGCAAGTTTACCTCATAGCCACATTTTCTTGCAAGCTTACCTCATAGTCACATTTTCTTGCAAGTTTACCTCATAGCCACATTTTCTTGCAAGTTTACCTCATAGCCACATTTTCTTGCAAGCTTACCTCATAGTCACACTTTATTGTAAGCTTACCTCATGGCCAAATTTTGTTGCAAGCTTACCTCATCGCCAAATTTTGTTGCAAGCTTACCTCATAGCCAAATTTTGTTGCAAGCTTACCTCATAGCCACACTTTGATGGTTGGTCCTGCTGGTCTAAATCATTCCTTAGAAAGTCAAACTGGGTGAATCGGAAATCTGCAGGTAAGGCAAGACCAAGTAGAACTCCTACAACAACAAGAGAACGTCTTACTGCCATGTCTACTTTGTACAGCTAGAATCAATACTGTTGGATATAAGATATACTTAATCTAAATATCTCTGTGTGCAGATGTTTCACACGCCAGTTCTTCAATGTTTGTTTAGAGTCATATGTCATCCAGAGATAAAGCTGTGATATATAAGCCATACCATACCATAGAGTGAGGTCAATGTCAATGTTAATGTACAACTTAATTTACTATCAGTTAATGAAAACACAGAATGAAATCCTGTGCTAAGGGCTGATGTGAAAAAGTCAGTCCATGTCCATGTCTTTGAAAAGCAAATTTAGGTTGTGAATTGAAAATTAGAAAAAATAGGATATACAGATCATTCAATAAGTAAAGCTAGTTTTGGTCTAAAACTTTTGCTTTACAATATTTCTACTTATGATTGTGAAGCATTACAAACACACCAACAACTGACAAAACAGTTGTAAAACTGCGACTATAGAATCGGAATAAGACTTCTGACATAAATATCAAAAAAGAGTGACCCTTTTCTTTATTTGTGATATGATTTGCTCCTCTGAACCCAGGCCCGTAGCTAGAGGGGGGGGGGGGGTCGGGCGAATCCCCCTGGCCAAAAAATTCTTTCAAAGTCTTGCAGTTTTTCACCATTTTCTCAAGTGATTTTCACCATATTTGGGCCAAAAGTGTAAAATGTGAAGCCCCCCTGGAAATTTTTGAAAACTGAAACCCCCCTTGGCAAATTCTGGCTAGGGGCCTGTAATCCCACTTCAAGTTACTATGACAACGGAACCACAACAAATATCAACATTACTTAGCCAACTGTTCAGGAATGCATCAAGCTATTGATACTCCTGTGTAAATTGGGCAATGGTTATTGCAAAATAAAAGTTTTACAGCAAAATTAGCTTTATTCATTGAATGACATGTGCTTGAAAAATTTGGCTGACTTTAAAAAATGGGGAAAACCAATTCTATCATTTGCAGCTTGATTTGACATTTTGTCTCATTCATCATCAACCATTAATAGATGCTAAAAGTATGTGCTAAATCGATAGCGAAACCACCTACTGAACATTTGAATAAAATATCTATTGAATTAATATCTTTCCTAATAATATCTGAGAAGAAAGTATTGAGACTCCACTTCAAAAATAGATAATAAAGGTTTGTTTACATAGACCTGGAACTGTAACATGGAATTGAAACAATTATGTACATGTATTTAACCATTTCTTATTCTTCCTCTAAGAAAATAATTTGATTTACAGAGTGGGTTCTAACCTACAATTTTAATCATTCATTAGTTAATCATAATGTTCATAATAATGTTGATAATAATCACATTGCTTTTTGACCTTTTGACCTTGTATTTGACTTTGTTCAATCATAATACATTTATTTTTCAATCATATTATATTTATTTTTCAATCATAATATATTTACTTTTCAATCATAATACATTTATTTTTCAATCACAATATATTTACTTTTCAATCATAATATATTTATTTTTCAATCATAATATATTTACTTTTAAATTGTAATATATTTACTTTTCAATCATACAATCACAATTGCAGCTAATCTTTTTATAAAAAGTGGTAATTACGTCAATGTATTATGACTTACAGAATTGATCAAATAAATATGCAATACATACAATAAATACAAACATCCAGTGGCTATTAAAGCTTTGCTAGTCTCTACAGTAGTGCATGTACTAAGAAATACATCACACCAGGTTGAGGGTCGATCAGTTTGGGTTGGTATACACATTGCATTTAATTTTTTGGGGCTATTGGTTATATACAGCTCTTCCAAAGTACTGAATTCTGCTCTCCTGGATCATACACTGTACATGTACTTGCATGACATTTGCCCAATCTACATGTATGTTTATCAAGTGTAAATGAAGTATGTTTGAATCATACAATGTACAATAGTACATTCATACAATAGCAATGAAACTGACTTACCTTGTAATATGATGGTAAGTCCAACAGCAAACAGTTCCATAGTTTGGCTTGACAAACTGAAATCAAAAGTCAAAAATATTAAAGAGGAATGTTCATTTGATAGTCATGGTGGGTCTTACAAGAGTTTTTTTTATTTCTTTTTCAAGGATAAGTCTTCAGAAATGTTTAAAGAAATCCAGTCACCCAGATTGCTCTTCCCAACAATCAATTATAATTGCTGCAGTGGCTAGCCCTTATGGCTCAAGGGTAGAGCTTCGGACTCTGGAGCACTCTGGAGGTCCTGGATTCTGGACAGGGTTGCAACACTCGGAACTTCACATATGTGTATATACTGGTAAAATGATCTAGCAATTATCCACTGATATATACATAAATAGTCTATATTCACAATTTTTGAAAACATTTTTATGACACCCAGCAATTCATAAATGTCAGGGTTCTAACTAGGCTTTTAGACTCTAATGTCTTAAAACCCTCGTGCTCCAGAGTCTAATAGCTTTTCCAGAGTCTAAAGTGTTTTTTCCGAAGTCTAATTTTACATTTTTGTCACATTATTTGCGGTAAAACTACATAAAAATACATAAAACTGGATACAAACAAGGAATAGGAAGTCAGAAACTTTTTAGAAATAAATATTGGGATTAAAATTACAAGATACAGTTGGGGACAAAAATAAATGACAGGTCATTTTTCGATCACCATTTCCTAATCATGGTCATCTGAAAGCCCATAATTTCTAATATTGTCTGGATACATATCCCTTAAAATTTGTATATTTTACATTTTGTATAATCTCATCCACTGATGTATGGCCTCTTGAAAATTCTCTTATTTTTAACATGGGAAATCCTCACTTCAGCAAATCCACCTGTCATTTATTTATGTTCCAAACTGTAATCAGTATGTTGAAAAGCTTAAAAGTATACTAATAGGATATCTCTGATCTCACATGGTGGAGAAGTAGTTGCGATACCGCGAAAAAAGTAATCACAATAGCGCTAAAAATCTGGGGTCTAAAAATTTCCTGGTGAGAAGCATGAGTGTGATCATAACAAATTTGGAAAAGATGTTATGGTAAATAGCCATTGTATTTATTGTAAAAACATAAATATAGCAACTGAGAGGTGTTTGGATTTTGCGTCATTCAGACTTAAAAATAGGTAACTTAAGTTATATAAAGGTCTAAGTCTTAAGTCTAAAGTGAAACGTCAAAAATCAAATAGAGTCCATTTCACTGCTTCATTTCGTCAGTAGAACGGCAAAAATAAGAAATTGGGAGACCATTGTGCAATAATATATGGAAAAGTATATTCATAATGTACATGAATGACATTTGTATATTTCAGATTTTTTAGTTTTTTTGTGCAATAAGCCTGTGCCGTCTTGTAATTTGAAGAATTTCAGCCATTTCATTGCTTCATTTCGTCAGTAGAACGGCAAAAATAAGAAATTGGGAGACCATTGTGCAATAATATATGGAAAAGTATATTCATAATGTACATGAATGACATTTGTATATTTCAGATTTTTTAGTTTTTTTGTGCAATAAGCCTGTGCCGTCTTGTAATTTGAAGAATTTCAGCCATGTTAATCTTATTGAAAATAACATGGCAGAGAAACATCCAAATATAAGAGGCCACACACTTTATAGGCCAAACTAGAAGCAATCCAAGATATACAAATGTCATTCATGTACATTATGAATATACTTTTCCATATGTTATTGCACAATGGTCTCCCAATTTCTTATATTTGCCGTTCTACTTCAACGAAATGAAGCAGTGAAATGGACTTTACTGTACGTCATTCTAAGTAAAGTTGTAAAAAACTTCAGGAAAGAGTGAAAGAGTGAATAAGCCTACATACTAAATACAAGATGCAACTGTTGTCTTGCGTGTGTCCTATTTAAGCTACCCTATTAGAATAAATGATGCATCGAAGCTTTCTGGATGAACGTAAACATAAAAAAATGATTTTCTAAATAAGTTTTTGATGTTTGAACAAGAACTACTAATGTAAAGAATCCGCTATAGCGAAATATCAGCGACCCTCGCCCTCTATTCTAGCGAATCTGCTACCACCCCCTTTTTTACACATTTCCTTTGATCGTTTTCTCCCCTGTCGTCTAAAGCCGGGAGTGCCGAATATGTTTATGAGAATATGTTTCTCTAAACAACACAATTTAAGACGGTTGAAAGTTGAATAAATATTCATGATGATTTGGTATAATTAAAATGAAAAATGTACGTTGTCATCTCCAATGTACGTTGTCCCAGTAATTGAAATGCATGAGATATAATATTAAACAATGCAATGATTTAATTTCAAAACACATTAAGGGTTTTATGAGTAACAAGTGATGTTCAACGAACATGTTCATGTATCCCTGGTACAGATTAACAGGTAAAAGTGATTTTTACCCCTTGTTGAATGCTGTTTTATTTTATGAAAGTGTTGATATGGTGATTAATATTTGACTATGGGGTGTGGGAAACATATTCTCATAAAAATAATCGACACTCTTAGGTGACAGGGGAAAAGATGACCAAAGCAAATGTGAAAAAAACAACATTTTCCAACCTATCATTGTTAGTGGGTAGATTTACTAACAAAACCTCGAGCACTGGTCGAAAATCTTTTAATGTAATTAGAAAGGTAAATGTCTTCCAAATCGAATACACACGAAATTAAACATGAAATCATTTAATTAAGTATTCCTCACAGATTAACTTATAAAAACTAAATCACACCCACATCATAGTTTTTGCTTCATATCAGTTAGAATAGTGACGCGACACAGTACATCTAAAATGTACGAGGGCGTGTTTTGTCACTGTACGTTGTCGATGGTTAGGCGTGATGTTACCTCGTACCCACGTACCCACGTACGTGTGTGAAGCTCCAAGTGTTCTTGGCTACCCAAGTATTCCGACTCTTGCCGAAGTATTCTGAGTTGACCAAAGAATTCTGGGTTTACTTATTTTATCAAATAAACTTGTACGGTGATTTCCAATTTCTAATACAATTTTAGGTTTCTACAGAGATGACTGTTGAAATTAAGTTAATAAAACCAGTTATAATTTTGCTGTCTCATGCACAAAAGGCTTTGTTTTATATGTCTCTGTATAAACTAACAGGGTACCCATTGAGGAGTGTCAGATCTCCGGGTGTTTGGCTTTTGGACAATGGAACACTCCTGAGCAATATAATATTTAGACAGACTGCTAGTATATTAATATATTTAGGCTTTGTCTCAATTTCAGGAAAATGCCTCATTTTTGGAAAATGGGCCTTTTGAAAAAATTTGCCCCGATTTTAGAAAATGGGTCCATATTTTTAAAAATCGAGTCAAAACTTTCAAAGGGCCAACATTTTGGGACTCTTCATCCTCGCATTTTTCCAGCAAAATTTTATTTTTTGACCCTCTCGTGAATCTTAAGATATGATAAAATAAGTCAGTGAACTCGGAACACAACAATCATGATAAAAAGAGTTATGTATATTAATATATGTATTTTTCTTGAAAATCAATATTTTACAAAAATGGGATAGGTGTACCATACTATATCTATATTATGAAGTAATATCATTTTGTAGAGACTACATGTAACATAGGGTATTTACCTGCTGTTTGCATTTCATTTTTGATATTTGGAAGTTTTAGCAAAAATCCAGTAACTATAACCACGCGGTACTAACTCACCGGGGCGTATCGAAACCAAAACGCCCCGCAAAACCGTTAATATGAATTTCAAACCTACCCTTTCTTTGGAAAATCAATGATTGTGAGTCTCACAGTACACCATTCTTCTTCAAACTTGTTCCATTAAAACCTTCACAGAAATACCTTTCACTCGAGACATTGCTTTTGTGTACAGAGTCACTCGTTTTATATTCCGAAGCGAATATGGCATATTCACTTGCGGTGTATGACAGACTTCAGCTGCGGTATATGGCATACACACTAACCAATGAGAACGTGATACGGAAGTACGCAATTGTCAATTACATCGAATGAACGAACAAGTAAAACGTTATAAACTATTATAATGATTACTGAATCAACAGTACTGTGTATCGAATATATTAACTTAGCAGAAGTATCAGTCACCAATCTCGCGTAATAAACTTACTCAATCAATCCAGGATTCATATATTAGTACTCGACGCACTAACTATATTGGAAATCCAGCGTAGTTTTACATTTAGAGTCGATTCTCGCAACCAATAAAATCAAGGCTTTCTGTATCCCGTTAAGTTTTCACCTGCGGTATATGTCATATTCACCTGCGGTATATGGCATATTCCGCAATTTAGTATGACATACAGGTGAGTATCGGGTATTCAGGGAAATCAATGTATCGCATATTCACTGCGGAATATGCCATATACCGCAGGTGAGTATGGCATATTCACCCGTATCACAAATACCGCGCAACCATGAATGTATGCCATATACCGCGTAACATTTTGCGGCGTTTTGGTCCCCAGATGTGAGAAGATGCAAATCTTCAGAGATTTCAAACAAAAGCCTCGATATATCGCCAGTTCTTTTATTATTCTCCCCTATGTTTTGCACAAGGACTCCCATTACAACCCTCCATCTCTGCATCAACATATTTATTACATTAAACGCACGAATTTCCAAAAGTCCTACGCATCTGTTCGAAATTGATCAAAACGCCCCATATTCTCTTCCAAAACGCCCCGTTGGATTCTAGTAGATACACGTGTTGTAGTCATAGACTCTGCGGGGCGTTTTGGAAGACAACGGGGCGTTTTGGTTCTACCGATAGAGCCCATGGTATTTCTGTGAAGGTTTTAATGGAACAAGTTTGAAGAAAAACGGTAGTGTGAGACTCACAATCATCGATTTTCCAAAGACAGGGTAGATTTGAAATTCAAATTAACGGTTTTGCGGGGCGTTTTGGTTTCGATATGCCCCGGTGAGCTAGTACCGCATGATAACTACATTTAGTCCTTGATAAAGAGAATATGGAATCTTATTTGCATAGCTATTTTACTTAAAAAATAGGGTAGGTACCACATTAATTTGACCAAATGCAAACCTAATTATATTTAGACAAAGCATGATAACTATATACTAATTGATCATTACACATTAAATATTACATGTGAGCATGTGATAAAAGGTGTTGTGTATCATTAATACATGTAGTTTTCTTGAAAATCACTATTTTAGAAGAATGGGGTAGGGCTACCATACTACATCTATAATATGAAGCAATGTCAATGTCAAGCCTCGATATCTCGCCAGTTCTTATTCTCCCCTATATTTTGCACAAGGACTCCCATTACAACCCTCCATCTCTGCATCAACATATTTATTACATTAAACGCAGCAATTTCCAAGTAAAGTCCTACGCATCTGTTTTAAATTGATCAAAACGCCCCATTCTCTTCCAAAACGCCCCGTTGGATCTATACACCTCGAAACTACACGTTTGTAGTCATAGACTTTGCGGGGCGTTTTGGAAGACAACTGGGCGTTTTGGTCAATTTCGAACAGTTGCGTAGGACTTTTCAGAATTGCTGCATTTCATGTAATAAACATATTGATGCTGCGATTGAGGGTTGTGATGGGAGTCCTTGCGCAGAATTAGAGGGAGATTGATAGAAGAACTGGCGAGATATCAAGGATTGTGGTTGAAATCTCTGAGGATATGCAACTTCTCACATCTGGGGACCAAAACGCCGCTAAAACCACTAAATTCTCTTTCAAAAGTTATATATGTATTTTTATGGTTTTCGTGGTACTTCACTTGATTTGATAAAAAGCTATTTTCAAAATAGAACCCACAGTACTTTATACAAAGATGTCATCTCGGAACCAAACACTATTAGTTGTGGAATTCCCCAAGGCTCAATATTAGGTCCTCTTTTCTTTATTGTTTATATAAATGACATATACTTATCATCTCCGAGGTTATTTTTTGTACTTTTTGCCGACGACACTAATCTATTGATAAATGGTAAAAACCTTGATGAACTTAATAATATCTTGAACACAGAGTTAAAAAATATAGAAGAATGGTTGGTGACTAATAGACTTTCTTTAAATATTTCTAAAACCAAATACATTATTTTTACTTCAAGACAAAAACACTTAGATTCTAGCAATTTTAAGATATACCTTAGTGACAACAAACTCCAACAAGTATCAAAAATAAATTTTTTAGGTATCATAATTGACAAACATTTGACTTGGAAAGAACATATCACCTCAGTTAACATGAAAATCTCAAGGACTATAGGTATTTTGTATAACATAAAGCATATTCTGAATATCCAAGGCTTTTTGAGTATTTACTATTCTTTGATTTATTCTTACCTTATATATGGGAATCTTATCTGGGGGGCTGCGAATCCCACAACAATCAACCCGCTCCATTTGTCCCAAAAAAGGTTTGTACGCCTAGCAACAAACAGTGATTACAGAGCTCATTCCACCCCACTTTTTGAAATGTTAAAATTACTCAATGTCTTTGATATTAATAAGCAAGTCAAATGTATATTTATGTTTAAATGGAAAAATGACTTGGATAATTATAGGAGTATATACCCCCGTCTTTTTACAATGGTGCACGAAAGAAATCCCTATAATACCAGAAATAGAACGACTTATGACAAACCCAAAGCTCGAACAAACTATGGCAGATCATCTTTATCCTTTTCAATACCACAACTTTGGAACAATCTACCAGAAAGACTTAAAGAAATAAAAAGTATCTATATATTTAAAAAGGAACTGAAAAAACTGTTTTTGGAGAGCTATTAACTCACTTGATATTTTGTTTTGTTTTCTCCTCACTGCCCTCGCCATCACTCCCACCCCTTCTCTTGTGTATTCCTTTTTGTCCTCTTCTATTACTGGACATAACATATCTCTCAGTTTATCAGATTCTTATTTTTATAATCAAACACAGTTTTGATTCTTTTGATTTGTCTGATATTTATTTATTTTTGACATAGCCTGCTGTTTACAGCTTCCATCTATCAACCTCTCATCATGTATGTTTGTATTCAATGGGTCTCTTCTCAGATGTGACAAGCAAAAAATGAACATTTGTATGGTTGAATGCAAAGACAAGTCCCCAACTGCACATTAACAGGTATGACAACACACAACTTTTATTGTAAAAATTTGTTGGGAATATACACTTTTTAAGTGTCACCAACTCATACATTGTATATTTGTGTGAATTTAAAAAAGGAAATAAACATAAACATAAACATAAAACGAGCGCTTCTGTACACAAAAGCAATATCTCGAGTGAAAGGTATTTCTGTGAAGGTTTTAATGGAACAAGTTTGAAGAAAAACGGTGTAAGCTTACTGTGAGACTCACAATCATTGATTTTCCAAAAAAAGGGTAGGTTTAAAATTCAAATTAACGGTTTTGTTATTATTGGTTTCGATACGCCCCGGTGAGTTAGCACCGCGTGATATATTGAAATGGCTGCTCAGGCTCATTCTGATACTAATAGCATCTTTCTGTTTCACCTGAAACGTCTCAGGGCTGAGAAGATTTGAGATGTCATGGTTTATCATGATGGTACAGGCCTTGGAATAAAATCAGGTTTAGTATTCCCAGTACAGGCTAAGGCCGCAAAGTAAGCTTAAGCTTAAGTTACTAAAATTGCATCCGGCAGATTTGAATTCAGGACACCCTAAATATACTGAAAAGTTACAAATACAGCATGCATCCAAAATTTCCATCATTCTTGAAAGTATGGCAATAATATATATATTGCAGGACTATATTCGCCACGTTGCTTGAAGAACGAATACGTACGAACACGCCCTTCTTTATTCTTCCCATATTCTATACTATATTCTACCACAAGTTAGTAAACCAGAACTAAGAATGCGAATGCCATCATAATTGTTAACATGGTGCATTGACGAAGCTACTACGTCATAATTGTGGCTCCTAAAATTTCTTGGAAAGTATGTGTTGTGTTTGTTATTATTTGCGGGAAATCTTCCCAAAGTTGGAGTACAGAAATATTGACCATGCCGAAAAGGATGCAATCTACAGGTTTGACTACAAGAGTCTGTTCCGACAGGGACGGGTCACACGAAAAGGAAAGCATTCGACCCGACACATCAACATTGAAGAATAAAATGTACTGGAGTAAAGTAAAAAATTCAATTCAAACCTCTGCGCAACCGGCAATACATTCTAACAGACTGCATGTAGGGCAAAGACATCGCTCAGAGACTGACGATATATTAGAATCTGTTATTAAAAAAATGAAGACTGAATTTAATGGACCTGGAATAGGTCAATATAAAAAAAATATACAATATCATCTTGATTGTGTTTCACGTAGAGATAAAGATGTTATCAAAGTATATGATAAAATGGATGCCAAGGCTGCTGCTGTTGAGTGTGTCAACAATAGCATTATTGCTTCACAAAAAGGTAAAGGTTTCTTTGCGTCTCGTCTCAAACCTTATAGGAGCTTAGGGTCCCCAGAACTAGACCCCATACAGCTAACATTGAAAGAGTTTAGTGGCAAAAGAAGATATAAATTCCAAAATGCGATGGACACAAAAGCAGACAGAGCTGTTCGAGAGTGGGTTGGCCCAAAAGTCGATAAAAGTAAACTAGCAATAACAGAAGAGATTCCAAAATTCACTCAATGCAACATATCAGAAAATGATGATGGAAAAAGGTCATGGGACGAATACAAAAAAGTCAAAAAGTTAAAACGAGCAGGAATGGATACTATCTGTGATCTACTAAACGAATCAGCCCAAAGAATAAATGCAGTCAGGGCTGGCCAGCCTTATGGCAATGTGTTGAAAAAAGACATCAAAGAGCGAGAAAATGTAATACCAATTATTAAAAGTGGAGAACAAAAAGACATGGTCATCATTCCAATAACAAAATCAGATGAACTGAATGCAAGTAACCATTTTGCCGCAAGACAACAAACTAAACTGAAGAGTGTCAGAGAGCCAATTCTCATGGGATCAACAGCAGTTAAGCAAGGAAGTGGACCTGTTAATTTGAACGTTCTAACTAAAGTCATGAGGATAACAGGGAAGGTACGTTACTAACTTGCTATTAGATGTACGGTACATAGTACAGTGTACTTTATTTTTACCTATAGCATTTTAAGCTAACTATTTTTGCTGTATACATATAGCTGATGGCATGCCTGATTGACCTTATGCGATTCATTTGGTGTAATGCTAGGATATATGCCATGCCATGCCATGCCATGCCATGCCATATGCTATGCCATGATTCTTCGATTTATCGGAGCTGAAATTTAAGAATTTTTGGACAACCCTCGTATGTTGTTTTATGTTGATTCAAAAGGAGGTATTCTGTTACTTCTAATTGATATGTCGTCACTGATATTATAATGTATTTTGATTTAACAGATGAAGCAGAAATCTATGCAGTTAAAACAACAGAACTTGAAGTCGAGTACTGATGCCTTGGTAAAGTATAAAGCCATTTATACAGTTATTTGTGGCGTTCTTAACGTCAGAACAAGGGATCTTAAGAAACGCAGTCCATTGCGTAGTGATGTTGTGAAACAGTATTTGAAACATCCAAATGCAGAGAGAATCGCGCGCATCAACTTTGATCCGTTTCCAAGAAATCGTAGAGGGATGGCGACTGGTGACTCAGATAGTAGTGAAGATCTGGATGATACGGATGAAGGTACACATAGGATGATATCACGGGGCCATTACGCATCTCATATACGCCATCAAAAGTCTGATGATGGAAAACCGCAAACTTGGGACGATTTGCTAACTGTAGAATTCAAAAACCAACCAAAGGCAAAGCATCATCATACGGGCCATAGAAATCGCCGGCCGACTATGAAACATACTCATGGTCATTTACCAGCACTATCAGGGCAGATGGGACACAATACCCCGCACCACCATACACAACTTGCTCAAAGAAATGTCAAGCACAGAATAGGTGATTCCCCTCATATTCCAGTCAACAAAATGAGTCCATATGAAGTACTTGTACCAGACAGAGTGATGGTGTGTGAACGAAAACCCGCCCCATGGCAACTCATCAATAACAAAACAAAAAATGAAGATGCCGCGCACAAAAAAGAAAATGAGAATATAAAACAAAATCATAAAATAGGAAAAGGAGAAAGCAAAAATAGAGGGCAGGAACAATGTAAAAAGATATACAGGAAGGTAATTGAATCAACAAATGAGGCATTAACACAACAGAAAAATGAGATGCTGCTCCTGGCGAGACACAAAATGGCCACGTTCGACGAAACTCCTGTCATCAACTCCCTTTTCCAGAATCACAGAACTCGAATGGAAGATGCTAAAAGTTATTTGAAGTGGTTCACCTCTGGACTTGAAGAGGTATCTGTGGCACAGTGGTATGTAGAACTTAAAGGCGAATTGGATCAAATAAAGAAAAACCAACTGAAGTCTGGTGTTAAACAGTGTAAGACAATGGTAGAATTAGAGACGAATATGAAAAAATTTGCATATGCAGATAACAAAAACTTACCACGTGGCAGGGAAAAGTTGTGTCTATTGGTCTATTCCATTCCAGCTGAGCTACTTTTCAAGCATGAAATGCAGAGCGCTCTACGGTTTGTGCAAAAGAACATACTCCATGCAAATGAAAAGTGTATAAATAAATGGCTAACCGACAGGAGAATTCCATTACAATAACATCAATTGATATAAACACACATTTAATGAAGTGAATTATTTAAAGGTTAATTTGCCCTAAAATTGTAAGCTCACTAACGACAATGCTATCATCCAATAAACAAAAACAAAAAAACAAAGAGGGGTCTTGGATACCCCATTACAGTAATCGTAACTAAAATCGTAAACGGTAAATGAAACATTTTGAAAATAAAGTCGTAAACGTTAATTAACTGTCGAATTGAATTGACATTTATTACTTTGTAAGAAATCTTATTAAGGATGACGAAGTATAATCACTGATATTATCAAGAGAAGAAGCGTTACCGTTTATTTCAAAATGGCGAAGGGTAAGTGTCGATTTCGATATTTTAGTATAGTATAGTACAGTATTTTTAGTAGAGTTCCTATGTCATCTCATGTGTGGACGCCACGTTCCAACGAAACTGATGTTTCCGCCCAGGAGTAATGTGATTGCATTATACAGCAACGGGCATGTCCGTTTTCACGATGATGCGACAAAGTGTTATTTTCCTGATGGATCGTGGCGTTCACACTTAACATGCAAGGTACAATTTAACATGCTACGGAATTTCCATGTGATGTGAACTTCAGAACTAGGTCTGGTTGAAATTTAAACCCGATTGTTTACGGCAATGAAGTATAATTCGATGAAAACTCAAAAATATCAAAATCGACCTTTCCCCTTCACCATGTTCACCATTTTGGAAGAGACGGTAACACCCGTTACCTTTTGATAGACTTGTGATAAGTGAAAGCTTTTACACATTGGATTTCATGCTCATGTCAGACAACAGGCAAAAATACTTTCCACTCTGTCTACCTTAACAGATGCGAATTAGAGTTATAATATTTCTACTTCAAGAATAAAACATGCGATTGGCTGCTGTTTGTCCAGGTCGTCGTTTTAAAAGTGTAAAGACTTTGCTAATATACACGTTGATGGTGGTCATCGTTATTTTATTATGGTATAAATATTCGTCGACAGGTAAGTCATTAGTTATTGTATTCTTTGAATTTCCAAGTCGTTTCGTCATGCCAAAGCTTAAAAATGCCTTACTTCGTAAACAGTACAAGTTGAGGTTAATTACAGTACGAGGATTGTTCAATGAATAAAGGATTTAAGCCCTGGACTCAATTCATTGTTTGCTGAATCATACCATGAAGGTGTTGTTCAGCGGGAATGCAACGTTTAGGAAACAACGCCTGAGTGGAATGAAGCAGCTACAATGCATTGAGTCTTGGGCTTAAATTCTTTTCACACATTGCATTTTTCTATAAAATCATCTAAAAGGAATGAAATCACTAAAAGAACACATTTTCAAGTTGGCAAGTCATCAAATCCAATGTGAAAATCCATTCATCACCATGACAACTGTTTAACTAGTGACCTTGCATGTGTTATTGATATTTCACACACTGTTCATTATGTGAATACTCTATTTGGATTGGCTGGAATCGGACACACCTTGCCTAGCTATGTGTGAATACTGCTTCAAGTTAATTCATAATGACTGAAAATCTGGTTTATGTCCAAATCTATTGATTATGTAATTTGAATATCATAAAAGTTTTTAAAATTAATAATGACCGGTTGATTGAGTATTGCTATTTTTTCAGGCTTTCATGAATCTCCATCGCTATCACATCAAACCATCTCTGCAAATAACTCTGGAGAAAAGAGGACGAAATTCATTTTCATATTTGCTTATGAACGCTCTGGGTCCTCATTCCTCGGTAGTTCGTTGAACCATACAAGAGATTCGTTTTACGTCTATGAGCCCCTGCATCCACAGCATGCCAAGGTACATGGTGTAAAATTCTCATGGCGAGAATTCAATTTTTACATGTAGTATATGGAGGTCATTTTTTGATATATTTTATCCCCTGTTTATTTTTCAGAGAAAACATGTTATTATGGAATAAATTGCAATATCAATAAATGTGATAGATGCAACCGATGAAACGAGACTAGAAAGTACTTTATCTACACAGGTTTAAGAACGATTCCGTTCCAGCTCAATAAACTACAGAGTGGCATAAAAACGCAACTCTCATTCTGGAGTAACTGTTAATTATGATAAAAAAAATTGTTTTTTTCTTTTTATAGATAAAACGTCCCTCTATGTGTATGTGTGATTCAAATCTATATATGTATGCGTAAAATTATTTAAAAATGCGCAAAGTCACTTTTGGCCATCCACATCCAACCATTTATGCTAGCTACAAACTTTCATGGAAGAATTATGTAAACAATGGTGACATGATTTGCAAAGTGATTATAGAATGTTTGTATCAATATGAACAGAGATTCATTTAGAAAATTAATATACTCATATATCGATATAGTACATCACTGTATTTTTACTTTTAGAAGATGACTTTTCCAAGGCAACTCTCTGGAATTGATCCAGAACTCATTGATTTAGAGGCTAGTGTTTATAACAACATTCAAGATTGTGACTTAGACCATCTTCCGGCTGATGTAGACATTATGAAGGATGACTTGATAGGAAGAAATGCAAAAATCCGCATAAGTGTGTTCACAAACTGTATGAAGCAAATAGTTGCAAATCCAAAAGCCTTGACTGATACGTGTAGACAGCTTGCGATGACATCCTGTAAATCTAAATCAGTGAGTTGGTATTTTCTTTCAAAAGGACAAGGTATGGTATTGCAAGCGATTTGGGATGCCTTTATTATTGACTAGGCGTGTTTTGACCATACATCCACATTTGACATTAAGGCAGTGTTATCTTCAAGTTAAGTTAAACTATTTTGTGAAACAACTTTCTCAGTTCCTGCTGTCACCTTAAGTCAGTCACCATCATCATTTAATCATTCACTTTTGTTATCACGTCTTGACACTTATTCTTTAATCAAGTAATTTTTGCCTAACATGCATTTTCTTTATTGGTGAATACGCCTGGCTGTAATGCCTTGGTGTGCGATTTACATTATTACATTTTGTTAATTGTAATTTATACAAAAAGAAAGGAGCGCAATTTGTTTTTTGGCAAAAGTAGATTGCAAGAAGAATGGTGTTGAGTGTTAAAAACACTGATGCAGTCTCCAGCGCGTGTCATAAGTTAAAAGGCAGTTTCGCATCGCTGGCAGGAATTGGTGTACATCCGAAGGGTCTCACCCCTTTAACTGGCATACATCTAATTAAGACCATTTGTATTCCCACTGCACTTTACGGATGCGAGCTGTGGTTTAATATCACAAAATCGGAAATTCTTAAGTTAGAAATTGCTCAACGTTTCATCCTCAAAAGTCTATTTGAATTGTTCAAATCTACCAGAACTGATATTGTATACGCTTTAACTGATCTGTTACCAGTCCAGTTCACACTTGACCTACGAAAGCTGTCGTTTCTCGGTCTGCTTTGCAACATGCAACAGCTGACGTTGACAAAGGACATCTTTCTGTTTAGAGCAAATTTGCTTTACGGCGGAAATCACCGGCAGGCAGGATTTGTCGCCGACATTTCAAACATTCTGAAAACCTACGAATTAGAACAATACCTAATTCAATATCTAGACAACGGGTATTTTCCAAATAACATTTTGTGGAAACGCATTTGTAAATATGTAGTCAGACAACGCTTCCTAGTTCAAAGTGAATCTCAACGCAATGACATCAGAATTTCCGTTTCTGTTTTGAGAGCTCATAATCTTTGGAACTTAGCCAGAAAACGGAATTATCTACTTCCGTATATTCTCACAGCAGTCAAAGTTTTAGCCATGCCCGTCAATGACTCCAACCTTCTTTGCGATAGATGTGGCAATTTCTATAAGGATGCTATAAATCACATGCTAATCGACTGTAATGAGTACAATCACATGAGGAATAAACTCATTATTGACATTGCGTTACCCAACAACCACCCAGCGTTCGATCCAAGAGAAATCTGTGCTTCTGTATGCGGCCCTGCCTCGGAGTCATTTGAGATACATAATTTAGAGCTCATCTTGAGATACATTCATATAGTCATATCAGACTCAGGGATTAGTCTCGTACCCTTATTTGCATAAACTTGCAGAAGATCTTGTAATCTGAAATTTTTATACTACTTTTAAAGATTGTAAATATGTTGTCACCTTGTTTATGTTTATGTTTTATGTTTATTGTATTAATCAAACAATGTAATTAGTTTATATGAAATCCGATTTAAAATCGGGAATAAAAGATACATACATACATATAGAGATTTGGAAAATGTGTATTAATGAAGAGCCCTCATTTGTTGCTCTTGTCCTGTAAAACACATGATGAATCTTTCTGCCATCTTTGAAAAATGGATGTAAATTAATCTTTCATTTGTTTGGAGGTTTAATAGAGGGCACGCAAGGAGAGTCAAAGTATATGTAAAGCTATCTAATGTCTCATGAATGCAGGACCACTTGACTATTACTAATTTACTTTGTATTATTGAAGTACTGTTAGAATAAACTAAAACCCCTATTTCGATCAAACATCTCATATGAACGATGTTTTTCACTTTTTATTGATATTTATTTATCTACACCCCAGTCACATTTGTTGTACGGAGGCCGTGCGTCGACCGCAGATCAATTAAATCAGTGAATTTCTGTAGAAATCAACAGGCCGTTGCTAGACCGCAGAAAGGTGGATAACGGTGGACGCAGGTCGGGTTTGCCTTTGACCTGCGTTGACTGTACACAGGGTTCAATGGGTAATGCACCTTTGGAAACAGTTGTTCTGTCAGTTTTTGGTCATATATTTGCTGTTAACACAACATACGTATACTGTTTGATGTAAGGTCACTGATACCACAGCAACTAATATTTCACTTGCACTTTTTATTCGATGCTATATCCTAACACTACAAACAACATTTATAAATTGTACTGATGTTGATAAATAAAAAGAAGAATTAACGTTAAATCAACAGTAATTCAAAAACTCGCCGTATGGCTGCCGTAGGAAATGTGACTGCAAAAGTATCCGACCGCAGAAATTCCACGGCGAGCGTAAATGTTACTGACCTCAGAAATGATAGACCGCACGGTCGCCGTAGGAAATGTGACTGGGGTGTTAGATAGGAAACTAGTTGTCTTCATGGTTTCAAATTCTGAACATGTTCTCAGAGACTTATATAGCCACCACATATAATAATTAAAAAGTTTCTGTGTTATTTTTTCCCAGCCACTTACTGTGCTATAAAAGCATGTCACTTGTATTATTAAGGGTTCTCAACATGCTCTGTGACATGTTTGAGATAAGAGTATGATAACACATACATCCCACTTTGGAGAGATCTTGATATAAAAGGTAGATATGCTTTTTGAAAAAATTTCTGTACTTTTCATGTTTATGATTACCAATGATTAATGAAAAATGTAATATTTTTTACAATTCATGTGGATTTTTTATGCATTTTCACCTTCATGTAAATAGAAATATCTTTCAATACCGTTCGTTCTCCAATGTCAGATAAATGCTATGTATATTATATTGCGATCTACTGCCAAAAATTGGAAAACTCGAGGTCCTTCATTTAATAATTTAAAGGTAACACATAATTTTGATAAAAAGATTGGGATGCATCAATTATATCCGGAATCAAAAATAAAGCTCTCCAAAATCACTTGCCATGCGATACCTGGTTCTCCAGCTGTTTGATTGTAACAATCACGAATGCAGCATCATCATCATCAGATTCAGAATCGCCATCAATTTCTGTCATGTGTATGTACTGTACATTATCATTATTATTCAAAGAATTAATTGGCGTAATCCATCATGGAATATTCAATGTAAATGGGGAAACAATAAGACGCCAAAAAACTTTTTAAAATGTTATAGTATACTGAAATCCCCCAATTTCCCAATTTCCCCACCTTTGGCGTCAATGTAATAAATATGGCAATCGACCAAGATTCATGGTCCAAAATACTAATATTTTAGACTTTTCTTTATGATGATCTTTTAATGTGTAAGTTATATCACCACCAAAAGTGGCGATAAATTGTTATGGTCTCCATTTTTAGTGTCGGCGGTCGGCATCTTCCGTTCAGCGTCATTAACAAATGCCAGATGGTGACATTAATGCCTATACTAATGCCTTGTATCATTATTGTTTCAGGTTGTGTTAATGAAGGTGGTGCGAGGAACAATGGATGCTGTAAGTCTGTACCTAAGCAGGTTGAAATCTACAGCACATGTTAAAATCATCCATCTCATGCGCGACCCACGTGGTAGCATAAATAGTCGATTAAGAACAGGGTGGACGGGATTTAAAGAATTGGACCTTGACAACCAAGTGAAGATGATACATTCAATATGTGAACGGATGTATCGTGACGTAACTTTAAGAAGGAAATTAGAGGAGAAATATCCAAATGTATTCCTTCAAATCAAATACGAGGATCTGACAAACGATCCTATAAAAATGTTTCAGCAAATATATGATTTCATTGGGGAAGCGCAATTTCCAGAATCACTGAAGAAGAAATTATTAGTATCTAAAACACATTCACGTAGAATAGCAGCACTTTGGAAGATCACCATGAGTAAAACAATTGTGGATGTTGTTGTAAACAATTGTGAAAGCATATTAAATCATTTAAAGCATGATACATTTTCATCGAATAAATAAATCATTTGTACTTTAGAGACTAGCATATTAACTTGTACGAATTATGTTTATACTGTTTCCAAATCCAGAGAGATCGATAAGGTAAAGAGTAAAATGTGACATCTTAATTTCTGTTCATTAAAGTTGTAACTATGAACACCACCCAGACTGCACCACCACCCTATGCGCTGTCTGAAATGATCTTGTAGACTTGTAAATACGGTACATAAACTACAGTAGACTAAATCTGATTTATTAAATTTCCGTGCACTCTCATTGTAAAGTTATCTACAATAGCCTAACCTCGGGACTAATCCATATGCATACAAATCTTGCTCAAAATAAGATTTCTTTTAAATTCCGAAATTTCCCTGTTCTGAGTGCATTCCTTCAAATGACGGTAATCAGATCCCTATTTTTCAAAGTATTTTTCTCCGTTGCCTTGGTAACGTCATTAAGATTGAGGTCTTGTGTTTTTCCTGATAAATGAGTGCCAAGCTTGTCCGAAGTGGCACAAGTACTACGCACCTTACGTCCTACCAATTTATTTGGAATTGTGCCATTTCCACTACCCATTTTACTGGCATTAAATTTTATGATGCCAGGATTGGGTGGATTTGGTTTATTAATGTAAGGGTCATTTTTAGATTTCTCGATCGTGAACACTTTATTCCCCTTTGAACGCTTAAGGACCAGTGGTGTGTTCAAATCCTCGTCTCTAACTTGAGTCAGTTTAGTGATGTTTGGATCAGTTACTTGTTCACTTGTTGTTTGATCGCTTGAGTCTGTTGTTATTAGTTTGCTACTTTCCGTTATTTCTGAATCAATGTCTTCAAAAACGAAGTCACTGTCCTCGTGAACTGTATTTCCTTGCTCTTCGAAACTTACACTTCTGTTAAAACTTGGAATCGGCGGATAAGTAGGCACATGCTGTTGTGGGATAGTTTCTTCGTTGTCGGACTGATAGTAAGTTGTCGAAACCATGGCAATGTCGGGATATTCAGTCATCTCCCTGACGCTACAGGAGGGCGTATCAACAGGTACCGAAGAATGAAAATTGTTGTATCGTATTTGATACTCACCAGTGTCTTTTTGATACATGGTAAGGCGTCTGAAACGGTGTCCCCAAAGTATCTCGGATGGAAGGTATGATGTTCTGACCTGGGTAGTCATTCCTGTAGATTCAATGATTCCTTCCATGATGACAATAAGCTCGAATTTATCACGTTTAAGATCCTCCTTAGAGATGTGATAGAACGGACTGTTCTTGTCGATAATATGACAGGCCATGGCGGGCCATACCAGGAAAAGGACCCCATTGGGTGGTACGTGAAAGGCAACATCCTGTTCGCACAACGGGAGGACCTCGCCCTCTTTCGTGACGCTTTTCTTTACTTTTATTGCCCTGATGTGTGTCCCAATCATATGCTCGCGCCTCATATCACCGACACGAAAGAGTAAACACAAGTTGCCTTCACGCATGCAGACGACGGCGTTCTTACTGAAGATTAACGTTTGAGAACGTCGCTTTGGACGCTGAATCTTGGAGAAGACAATACCGGTAAGAATAGCGGTCATAAGTGTCCCTCCAACTGACTGAAGCATCATGAGGATGATTGCTTCAGGGCATTTAGATGTAGTCGCCCTGCTGCCATACCCAATAGTATGTTGAGTCTCGATACTGAATAGGAGAGCTGTCGGGAAATCAACCACCTCGTCCACACATGGAGTCCAGTCATTATCACCAACGTGGTTAAAGTCACCACGGGCGAGCAGAATAAGCCACCACAATAGCGCAAACGCTATCCATGACAATATGAATCCACTAAGGAACATGAGGAGTATAAACCTCCATCGTGTGTCTACCAGGGTAACGAAGATGTCTGCCAGATAACTATGTCCTCGCCGATGTATATCAGTTTGTATGATATTGCGGTCCCCATTCTTGGCAACCAAACGGCGCTTTCCGCAAATAACGTCATCATCACTCATAGATACGCGTCTCCATCTTGCTCCTAGGTATTCCGTGATAGACTGACTTCTAGCCCTGAAAGTGTTACGGGTAAATGAACATTCAGGTTGATTATTAAAATCATTCGAGTCCATCATAAAAATTCAGAAACTGAAATTGCAAGTCAACTTAATTCTTGCTAATTCATTTACAGTGTGTATTGTATGGTACTGTATAACACCACCACTTATTAAGTAATTTTCGTTATCAAAAACTATCTTGTTAGATGTTACTTAAGCCATGTAAACAGACTAAATGGGGTCAAAACTCAACCTGGTTGTGTTACACTTGCACGTCAAACCTTAGATAGCTTACATCCATTTGATCAGTCATAATTTGTATTTTTTTAATTCCAAGTGAATTATTGTGGAATTGTCAGCTGATTGTCAAACTTGTTAAACAATATACATTTTGCGATTTTCCTTTTGTTCTAAATTGTCATATTACAAATATCAAACCTAACAGATGTAGGTTTTAATATTTATTCCTTGTTGTTGTAATAAGTAAGTTAAAATCGTACTAAAATTATTAATAGAATAAAGAATAATTAAAATCGTATTAGAATCCTCAGTCAAAGAGATTACTCGATCACGTTTATTTTTTATCTAAAATGTTTATTTGATGTGCAAATATTTACGTAAAATATTCAACTTATAACTCACTGTAAAAGATAGCGAAAAATAACATTGAGCTTATAAGGTAGAATTTAATCTAATTAATTTTTGTTAATTGTTTTACAAACTGGTAGGGTTATGATATTGATGATAAAAGTCAAACGACTTGATCTCGTTATCTCTATTCGTCATTTTTAAATCATGTTTTCTAATCTGTAAAAGCTAAAAACGTATTCATAAAACCACGGACCTGAAGACTGTATGATATCCATGACTCCATGATAAAACATTAGACAGGGAACACGTCCTTATTTTTCATATTCTTCTGTTGTGAAATGAATCAAACGGGTTTCTAATGTAAATTACTTATACATGTATCTTACTTATATCAACTTTTGTGTATCAAATTTTAAATCTATTACCCTGGAGTTTTCGGAAGCTTTAGTATTTTCTTATAGAGTTTTAGACGACGTACAGGGCCGTAAGATGGAGGGGGTTGCGTTCGGTTCGACCGCCCGCACCCCCTCTGACACCCTCCCCCTAAAAAGAAATTTGGAAAACGCCCCCCAAAATAATTGAAAAAATGTGAATTTATTCAATCTATTGTCTATTGATGGTTTTTGGGGACAACCCCTTGCTCCTCCTCTGCCACATGCCCCTCTGGCACCCCCCCCCCTCCAAAAAAGAAAAAGATTAGAAAAAAATGTTTTTCAATTTTCTAAAATTTTTGATTGACTTAAAGTGCCCAGGTGCCAGGGACCACAAATTATCATCTTAAAATTGTAATATTTTTGAAAAAACGTTTTTCATTTTTCAAATATTCCAAATTTCTCGCCAATTATCAAAAAGTCGAAATTTTTTAATCAACAAATATTCCACCATACATTTCAACAAAGATTATCTTTTTAACACAATGCAAGGATTGAACAAAGGACACACCATTTAAATAATAAAATGCCATATCTAATGTGCCACTTCAATGTTTTAGCATATCAAAAATATGATGTCATCATGACTCACTCAGAAGGTAAAAACTTTTTGAATTTTTTTTTCTATGTCAATCTTTTCTAAATATGCTACTAAACTTCAAAAATAAAGCAATGTTGATTGTCTAACCAGGTTAAAAGAAAGAAAAAATTTGAACCATTTTCATGCATTGATGAGTTCATTTCTCGCCTATCTATGAACTGATTTTCTTAATTTTTTCGGCAAAAACATGTGATGATGAATGCATGCATTGGTATGAGTTTTTCTTATTAAAAGATACATGTGACCTCTAAAGATTTTTCGAACAAAACATCCTTCAAAAGACTACAAAATAAGCCAAAGTGGTTCAAACTGGGGGTTTTAAGTGTCTATAAATCACAAATATAATGCAGTATCTTGGACTGATCAAATTTCCTTGAGAAAGGGGTCACACCTTCTCGCTCCCTCTGCATGAAAAGTGATTTTTTGTCCAGAAAAAGCATCTTGAATTAGTAAATACTTCTGGCATCCCCTTATATTTTTCATTTAGTTCCATAAATTGACTTAAACACATTTAAAGTGCAAAGAATTCACCAAATAAAATTTTGAATTTTGTTAAATGAGGGGATTACCCCTTGTACACAAAAAATAAAAATATTTTTTGAATTTTTTGGAAGTTCTATTTATTGATTTAAACACTTTAAAAGTGCCCAGAAATCACCAAGTGTTATATTGAAATCACAAAAATTTCTGGCACCCCAAACTCAAAACATATTTAGCATTTATTTACTCAAACACATTAGAAATGCCCAGAAATGCCCAGACAGCATCTTGAACTAATAAAATTTTACGGAGAGAAATTCATCTGAAATTGGTTAAATTGATTCTATTGATTAGACACTTCAAAGTGTCCAGAAATCACCGAATGCTATTTTAAACATGGTAAAAGTTCCTGGGTAAAGGTTTATGCACACCCCCTCTCTATTCCAATGTTTCTCCAAATTGCTCAAAAAAGTACTGTTGAGTTCAATATAGAAGTGAGTTTCCCTTGGCCTATGCTCATACAAAATATAGAGCCAATTAAAGTACTACAAAATAGGTTCAGTGGGGAAAACGTGTCAATTTGGGAGAGGGGTTTGACACGTTCTCTTCTCTAAAAGTGTAGTTGGAAAAGAGATATTTCACATTTGAAACTTCCCCCTCACGGTAGACAAAAAATAAAAATAAATATTACAAAAATTCAAAAGACCTTAGAATGCATCTAAATCTCAATATTACATTCAAAATTATACTGCAAAAATCTATATAAATTATATTATCGTGCCCATATATGTCGTGCCATTAAAAGTTAAAAAAAATACTTATGAAACTCTGGCGCCGTTTTCAATAGCTATTACTCCTAGCGTTATTGGACTTCAAACAGAAGTAAAGGTTATCCGTAGATGATACACTCATTGCAGAGAGTAGGTAATTTTCTTTGGTATAACGATATATGAGTAAAAAATAATCTTTGAGTTTTTCTTAGTGTTTTCATGAGAAATAGCATGCTCCCCCACGCTGGACGAATCTTTCCATGTCTCCCTCGTGCATACAGTTTAAATTATATTTGATCATGAGTTAGTCTATATCTCATCAAGTGCTGCAAAAATATCATTTAGTTAGTATCATCCTAAGCCAAGCTGTTTTTATTAAGATTTCTCTGATTTCGGAGATGTTGGAGCATTGGCCTACTTTGTATTGTACTTGTTTATAATCAGAATTATTAGCTTGCACAACTAGATTCCAGATTTTTCTTGATTTAGAAGAAATCGAAGGTTTCCCGATATCGAACAAATTTTGTCCACTATCTGGAACGATACTAATCCCATTTAGAATTATATTCTGCTCAGTGAAAGTGGAATTTGACGTATCCGTTGGAATGGAAAATATAGAAAGTATACATGTTATATGACTTCTTTGGGAATTGAGCAAACTATCAATGGATGTTATTTTTCCAAAGAGCTTTTGTTCCAAGATTATTGATTCGATTTTTTTCAATTTTACCGAAGTCAAAATCAGATTTACAGAGTTGCTAAAATAACCACATATTAATTATTTGGATTTTAAACATTTTTCGTTGATGTTTCTAAGATCATCTGTTTAATGATTAATTCTGATTATTTCTGTAAATAAGACTCGATTTGAATTTTATGACGTGTTAAAACGTTTAAACGTGTTAAAGATAAAACCCGATGACTAAGCAATGTGTTACTGTAAACTGTAATGTTTTTGTTTATTCTTGAAGTGCATGTACATGTATGTCTCTTATTGTTATGCCCAATTTTACTAGGAAACATTTCTGTTGCGCGAAAAAGAACAGTCTGTGAGTCTAAGTTCCTGTTATTCATTTTGTTCTATTTATTGGAAACTGTAGACAACGCTACATTTTTTAAAACATCAATCAACAACACGAATCCCCAAAATGCACATTTTACTGGGGGTAAATATTAACTTTTAATTTTGAAGAGCATTCAATTTACTAATGAGCATTTAAAAACATACATCTCTTATCCAAAACCTTATGACCTAATTATAAGGCACTAGTTTCAGCATGGACTATCACAGAGAAAGCCCATGGTTTCATATAACACAGTATATATCAGCAGTTCGCATCAATCATAATAGTTATGAAATTCTATTTTATGCATATTGCCAATTGTCAGATCCCAGTTGGGGATATCTCTCGTAAATTTCTCAATGTGTTAGCCTCGGTTTTCCTATCAATATAATCGTCATAATCGTCCATTGTGTCCAGACTTATGCTGCTGTCACTTCGCATTCTCACGAGCGGTGCAGGGCGTTCTTTGACTGGACTGTCAGTGTCAGAGGAAGTACAACTGTCCTTCCTGTTTTTAAGCTTCATGATACCAGGTTTCGCCAATGATACGGGTATGTGATCTGCTTTCTCAACCGTAAATATTTTGCTGCCCTTTGACTTAATAATTTTTCTAGATGGTGGCTTTAAATGATCTGCATCGGTATTTTCGGCAAGATTTGTAACATTGCTAACGATTTTGGCGTCACCATTTTGAGTTTTAGTATTTGAATCGGAATGTAGCTCAGTGGGGTCAAGTTTGAGCTCACGACATTGGCTACTTTGGTTGATTAGGTTATTGTTGCACAGGTCACACTCTTCTCTTTGGTGGTCCCCATCATTGATATCACACAAGAATGCCTCTTCATCTTTATTCAACTTATCCGTGTCTTCAAATGTAACTATAGGAACATTAAAATTTGGAATCGGTGGATACTCGGAGGAAGGTGTGGGAAGTATGGTTTCTTCGTATTCTGACGGATAGTTCGTGTCCATGTCGGGATTGTCAAACATAGCTTTGGCGCTACAGTTTGGTGTGTCCACGGGCACAGTGGCGTGGAAGTTATTATACCTAATCTGATACTCGCCCGTGTCTTTTTGATACATAGTAAGACGTCTAAATCTGTGTCCCCACAGAATCTCACATGGCAAGTAGGACGTTCTAGCCTGGGCGGACATTCCCGTCGACTCAATAGTCCCTTCTAAGATGACAATAAGTTCAAACTTATCACGTTGAAGATCCTCACTAGAGATGTTATAAAACGGACTGTTTTTATCGATGATGTGACACGCCATGACTGGCCAGACAAGGAAAAGATTTCCATCAGGCGGAACATGAAACGCTACGTCTTGTTCAAACAACGGGAGGACTTCACCTTCTTTAGTGACACTTTTCTTTACTTTTATAGCCCTGATGTGCGCACCAATCATGTGTGAGCGCCTCATATCACCAACTCGGAACAGTAGGCACAAATTACCCTCTCGCATGCAGATTACGGCGTTCTTACTAAATATCAACGTGTGAGAACGGCGTTTTGGTCGCTGGATCTTTGAGAATACGATTCCTGTGAGAATAGCCTGCATCAGTGTTCCCATACATGACTGTAGCATCATTAATATGATGGCCTCTGGACACTTTGAGGTAGTTGCCCTACCACCATAACCTATAGTGTGTTGCGTCTCTATGCTGAATAACAACGCTGTGGGGAAATCCTCCACAGCGTCCACACATGGTACCCAATCGATATCACTCGTGTGTTCAAAATCACCATGAGAAAAACAAATGATCCACCATAGAAGTGCAAAAACAAGCCAAGATAAGATGAATCCACTGACGAACATCAACAGTATCAGTCTCCACTTTGTATCGACCAGAGTCACAAATATATCAGCGAGGTATCCCTGTCCACGGCGCTTGATGTCAGTTTGGATAATATTTCGGTCGCCATTTTTCGCGACCAAGCGTTTTCGATTGCGTTTCAAGGTTTGTGAGTGAAGATCATTTAAAGAGACTCGCCTCCCCGTACTCTGGAGATATTTTGTAACCGAGTCTGTTCTTCTTCTAAAAACACTATTCAACCAAGTGTTATGGTGCCCACTGACACTCATTCTTGAGGGGACGTATCGGGAGTCTCGTCGCCAGTCACTGTTCCTGTTTTTCTCAATGTTCTCGTACCTGTCTTCAGGCTCAAGGTCTAGCGACTGTCGGGGATTCGTGCACATGGTTTAATTTATCACTCCTTCACACTTGACAGCAATAAATATAAAAATATAAGAATATTATACACTTTCAACAATTATATATGACCAGGTTTGATAAACTTTATTCTCGGCAGGTGTTATTTAGAGGTGATATCCTATGAAGCCTATGATGTCTCCACAAATCTTTGCTATGCGCACTCGGTCAGTCCTGTCGGTTCCAAATGGGTATGAATGAGTTAGGAAAATAATTAAACCCGAGATTTTATTTCATCATGTTTATGTTAATGTCGCTATGACACCAAATTTTTATTAGCAGCTAAAGGCAAAACACGACAAAAGAATACATCATATTGCTTTTGTAACCAATTAGGTCCCCTCAAATATGTAAGGTCGGCTAGTTCATCATTATAACTAGAGTTTCTGCATTCACGACACAATCTATAGGTATCCTGATTTTTGAAGTCGTCTAAAGTTCCGATTCTGAAAATCCTGTTTCCTGAGCACATTCGGTCCGTGATTTGTAGTTAATTCACCATTGTAGTGAGATAACGTGATGGCCCCAATGACAGTAGTTCATTTATAAAGCCAGGTGAAACTACAATTGACATTTACTTGTTTCAATGAAGCTTCAGGGTTGAAAACATTGCCGTTGACAGATTGTTTAGATGGTGAGCTAATAGATTGTATGGTATATAACTGGGCTTGTATATGTTATTATGTTACACATAACTGTTTGGATTGAGACCCTTATCCGTATTGTATCTTGCAATGTCACATAATAATATCTTAATTGACGGACGTTCCTTCATTAAGCACTGACTCAATTACAACCATGTCCAATTGTATTTTGCCTTTATGCGCTGTCTTACTCAGTCTCTATCTTCTTTCTCTACTGTCTTTTAACATCATCAGGGTGTGCCCGGCCATTAAACTTTGAATGTCGTGGGAAGGCGGCTGTCTCTGTTCAGAAGGCGTTCAATAACTGCACCTAAAATGCGATAAGAATACAAAATCAAACAAATGCGCTTTATATAAAGTGTTAATTCTTATTCAGCTTACATACAAATCTTTTATGGCACTTTTTATAGGGCGTTTTGTGGTCTAAAGAGCTACTTTTATGAATGAATATAATATCAATATTAATTCTTATGAACCAAACATGTCGATGACGTTTGGTATTGTATGAAAGGGTATAAGGTAAACTATTCAAATTAAGCGTACAGAAAAATATATCTTGTCTTTTGAAACACATTTTTATTATGGCTGGACAGAAAAAATGTATGGCATTCGAATGCTCTTTATACTAAGTCATAGTTAACTATCATTTCCAATATATCTTGTCTTTTTGAAACACACTTTTATTTTGATTAGACAGATAAAATGTACTTGTTTAC
Organism: Owenia fusiformis; assembly: GCA_903813345.2. Classification (NCBI taxonomy): domain Eukaryota; kingdom Metazoa; phylum Annelida; class Polychaeta; order Sabellida; family Oweniidae; genus Owenia; species Owenia fusiformis. The sequence goes on along the minus strand of CAIIXF020000009.1, from coordinate 14,178,477 downwards.
CAAAGCTCCCTATACTAAGTCATACTTTACTATCTTTTCAATAAACATTGCTCTAACACTTTTGAAATCTGAATTTATTCAATAACAATGATATCACTATTCAAATATCTCTTGTCACTTTAAATGTAAATTCTATAATGAATTCATTCAGGACCAATATGTGTGAATTGTGAACGTTAAACTTTATGTTTATTTTACTTGCTGAAGAAAGATAAAATGATAAGTTCCTCATTAATCAACACGTCTGTCGAAAACATCGTTTTGCATTTTGTATAGCCATAAAACATTCTCAAGAATATTGCGAATTTTGTTCTGTTTTGAATTTAGCCCACCCAAGTGCCAAACCAAATTTCAATGACCCTGTCCTACTAATTACTTGGAGGTTTATGTTGTTATAACTTATATATTTGAAATGGACCCGGGAATGGACCAAATCAGTCATCTCGTATTTCAAATGGTCTGAATCATGAAAATATTAGTGAACTATCATTGAATACAAACTTGGTGAAAAAATTAAAACATCAAATACCATTTACAAATGACCTAAAGATCCAGAAAGCGTTTTCTGTATGCAAAATCATGATGACTTCATATCGTGGTTCATCTACTTTTATATATCCTCCTGACACTTTTATGTCAAAACTTATGAGTAAAACCTATAAATACTAATAAAGACATGTCTTAAGAATGTAGTAACATGTTGACATGGATTGTCAAAAAGAGAAAAAACACTTGAAAGTGTTTAACTAACGCAATACACGCAATAAGCTTGAATAACTTATAATAATTTACTTACCCAGCCAATACAGTGTATTAATATTAAAGTATTTGTTTTCCTACTCCTGTTCAGAACTTGTGGCCCAGTACATGTATTGTCGACTTGTAGTTGTACTGTAAACTCTATCAGGATGTACAATGTTGGTTCTACACCTCGTGTTTCTTTACACTTATGAGACGGATCATTGTTCCTGCTTGTAACATTATCCAGCCATACTTGGAAGTTTTATTTACATTTATGGACTGCTCCCTCTCAGGTTTCTTATTCTTGTAGACCATTTATAACACTTTGGCCTTAAGTGATAAGTCACCACTTGCTAAATGTAATCAAAAATAGTAATAACTTACACTTACTCTATAACAATGTGAATGTTTTCTAAAACAATCTTGAATTTATGTCGAGGTGTCAATTTACTGATTTAAGCAGGATTTACATGTATTTCAGGGCCGTCTTCATTGAGGTGTTTTGATTTAAAAAATATTTTCTTAAAAATAACTCAAGACTCGCGATGGCATAGCGGTCCGGTCACTGGGATAGGCCTTGTGAAGTGCATAGAATTGATGGTCCTACTCCAGAGATTCCTGTCCCATCTAGTTTGGCTTACTTTCTGACTCTAGTTGAGTACGGTTAGAAAATTGTACACTCCACATGAATAAAACTGAAAAATGCTGTTGGATCCAACGCACATATTAAACGACTTGTTCGTTTAAAAGATGCTGAACTTATTTCCCAATGGAAATTTTTTTATTCCATTTTGTTTTTAGTTTTAACCCCAAAACATTTTACTAACTACCTAATATGCACCTGCGTAAAAATTAAATTTATGAATGTGAAAATTCTATTTTATAATGCAGCTCAACAGAACGATTTATAATCTGTATTGTCAAACGTAGCGGCGCAGTGAGATAATTTTTTAGCGTCCGTTTACGCAAAATATAAAACAACGCAAAATCATAAAAACCTGCATGTAGATATATTTAAAGGAAATTGTAAAAAGTTTTAAGGGTTGACATTCATTTCAGTCTTCAAAGAATTGAGCTAATAACAGTTTTACGATGTGTCCCTCGAATATTACCCTGTTGATCCTTGTCTCCCAATGATACTAAGGTTTCCCTTTATTTTAGCTGCTGAAGTTTAGGGCACGAGGGAAGTTATTGATATACCATGATGTTACTCAAGTTGACACTCATTTTTCATATGAAGGAGAGTTTTTGAATTCTTTTTTTTCTTTTTTTTTGATAAATCATCCTCTACCTTAAAAATTGTTTATCAAGGCCTTCCAATACTACTCGATACAATTCTCTTGAATAGGTGTTGTTAAACAGACATTGACATGCTTTTTGAAAAGATAACTTCAACACTTTGCACTCACTATCTCTTGTGTTGATATAATAGATGAGTAAATGTGACCAAGAGAGAATTATTGAATTGAATAATGCTAATAAATGGAAAAAATATTATTATCGGTAAATCCTGTTAGCGCATTGGATTTGAGAAAGCTTGGGTTTTTTCGAAAAATAAGTTTCGAAAGTAAAGTGTAGCAACTAATGGAAATGATAAGAAACGAGCTGATACAACCAACAAATGGCCGTTTTCATGCTAGGCTATATATACACTTCTGCATCTTAACTTCAATAACTTTTAAAATTGCAAGGGAAATATTAAACAGCTTTAGAAGATAGATATTTACAGTATACAAGTATTATTTTCTGCCACTTTAATTTTAAAAAAAGTATCAATAGGGTTATTTAAATAATGGGCGTGTTAGGGGCTTGAAGGGACCTTATAGTGTATCAAATAGTCTTAAATCCTATCCTGTAATTTAAACAGACACATCCTGTTAAAATCACTCCTTGTATTTTACTTTCAGTTTGTGTCATAAAAATTGAAAAATGTTGTTCGGATCAAATAATTTAACTTCCCATGACCATTCCATGTTCCACTACTTTTTCGAAATATTAAAGTAAACTTGTCATGTTTGATTCACCCCTGAATAAAATTAACGTCCAGTCTCAAATGTGGCAACAAATCCTGTATTAGGATTAAAAAGAATTATCATGTCACCTATTGTTATTGCCTTCAACTTTTTGTTGAAGGTATTCGGCGTATGTAACAAATGGCAAATGGTGCCATTATAAAATAACAATTACACTTAGTTAATATTCAATCATTTTAATTTTTATTATCTAATCTAATCACTTTTAACAATCTGAACAATCCATCTTTCAGTGAGCTAAGATATTATTTCTACACTCACAATGTGCAAATTCAATTCATAAACACACTCAAAGTGTACTCTTAGAAAAGCATTTACCGACCTTCCAATGTGATTACACTGAGGTTTAATACAAGTAATGAATCAAAACCAAAATAAGTTGATATATGATCCAATGTATTTTGATACTATTTTAATATGAATATGATATATGCTTCCAAGGTCACAAAGTCATAAAATGTCCCTTAATTGACTTAAGAGTGTGAATGTTTGGTCTAAAACAGAATAAGGAAATACACCATGAATTCCGTATTATTTGTGGCACAACTCCAAGGTCATTACAACTTTGTCTGCAATATGAGAAAACATATATGAGATAAACCCCTAAAACAGAATGGAACCATACACATGTTCATCTCTAATTGAAAAATTTGAACACAGTAATAATTGTTCAGTACATTGCAGCAAATATTTTCACCATAATTGGATCTTCATAAGTTAATATCAACTATAATCAAAATTATGTATAATTAATCTCAGCTCTATACTTTGGCAAATTCAATGTAAGATGATGGCCTTGTTAATAAATGTGAAGGTAAAATGATATTATTTATGATATGTCAGTTCCACTAACTTATGTACAAGTTGACATAATTGTAAATTCTGTTTTCACCCATCCTGCCGTGGCCTACCCCTTAAAACAACAACAAACAGGGCTGCCCTGGCAGTGCTGGGACATACAAGTAAGAATATGGCAAATCTTAGTCCAGCATTTATTAAAGCATTTGCTACATTTGGCAATCCTAACCACCCTTGCTCTCACACTCTACTTCATACACGAAGGACGTGGTCTGACCTCTAACCTAAGCTAATATGACTCACATGACTCCAGCTAATAGATTTGCATTCTGCTTATCAAATTAATATAGTCATACATTAACTTTTATAGATCTTCTAAAATATGACCAGGTCTCTTGAATCATGATGTCTTAGGTTTGACATTCAATCCGCATCTTCTTGACATTAATAAATAATACTTTCAGGACCATTATACAATGTTAACTATATTAAGAATATTTTCCAAAGTACACAATATCTTCTGAGAACGTCAGTATTCTTTGCAGAATGTAATATTGCATAGTTTAGAATTTTTCATGCCAGTTTAAATCAGTCAATACTTCAGTGAGTGAATATTATTTGAGGGTAAAACATCCAAGGGGGTACCCTGAACTACTGTACAATTTCCTAATTGTGTGTTGTCGTTAGCGTAGCTCTGCCATTCTGTTGAGAGCTGAGCCTGCCTTGAACCAGGTAATTTGTTGCTCATTAAAGGTATGATTTAATGTAATGTTCTCTGAGCTACCATCACTGTGCTTCAATACACATTGCAGAGGCTGGAATACATTCAGACACAATCAAATATAGTAAGAAGACCATACAGTGTAAAATGCCACAGAAATACGAAGTGGTTTCTAACTTATAGTTCCGTTAGTTCACCCTTCCAATGACTATAACAGTGCAGTAAAATGAGTGAAGTAAGAATTATTACTACAAAGGTCTAGCAACTTCAATACCAAGAATGAGAGAGCTTACCTTTCCTGGGGCAATGTCTGCTAGTCCTACTAGAGATATTTTGTCAGTGGGTTGGACTCTATCATAGTCTGAAGGGTCAGCAAATGTAAGGGGCAGCATACCTTGCTTTTTGAGGTTAGTTTCTGAAAACAAATCAATGGTATTCAGAATCATACATCTTCCAATCTATTGTTTTTAATCATAAATTCATTTATTTGAGTTATGAATAGAATAGAAAGGAAAATTAAGATGTTAGTCATTTAATACAAACTTTAATGTGCATATCTTGACGAGTGTTTTCCATTCAACTAACATATAATGATTAAGTACTGTTAACATATTTGCTATCGCTTATATCAAATTTGAAATCACGATGAACTGACAAACCCAAGACTTTAAAAATCACAAGTATAATACACTTGAGTGCTGTTCAGATATAGTGAATACTTACCATGTATTCTTGCAAAGCTCTTTACAATGATAGCTCTGCCTCCTAAATGTCTTGGTTCTAGAGCAGCATGCTCCCTACTGCTGCCCTCCCCATAGTTCTCATCCCCCACGACAACCCACGGAAGTCCATTAGCCTGTACAAATAGAACAGCTGGCTCAATCTCTAATATTACATACTGTACATGTTATTTAGAATGTTCATTTGAGGAACTAAGCTAGCATTCACAAATTCAACTATCAGCTGATGACTTGATGGTGATTTGATTGGTATCATTTAAATATGAATAGTACCTGTTACTACTCATATTCATATATAAATGAGCAAGTCATGGAATGGTGGTCAAGTTGTCAGCCGGCAGTTGAATTCAACAATAGTAGATAAGGTAAGATGAATCCACAAGTAAAAATCTCACATGTGAGCACAGAAAATATGTGTAACAATCCTAGAGTTGAAAGGAAATCTAAAAAAAAAAAACTCTATCAAAAGGATGCATCTTTATTGCAGGTAAAAACAAGATTATTATCTTATGTCCATATGAAATGTACAGGGTGTCATATAAGTCCCATCCCCCTGCTACAGCTAAAACCTTGACAGAAGGTACCTAGTGTAATATACCATTGGAAAGATCATCCAAAGTTATGTTAACTCACCAACTCCCAGGTATTTTGGATGAAATTTACCTGTATTTTTATGACGGTCTTTTAAAATTAACGTGCCCTCCTTTAAGAAGCTTTTTTTTGCGTCAAAATGACAAGGATATGACCTCAGAAATACATCAAAAAGTTAATCTTTTTCACATTCCACTTGTTACCTTGCACCTCTATTTTCTACACATCTAATCCTATCCAGAAATAGGTTATATTCATTGCCATAAACATATTTAGTCATATTTTGGTCCCGTGACATTTCTTATACACGATTCTTAAAATCATGCCAAATTGCCATGTTTCTAGGCATATGGTCACCTCAATTGATACAATGTAAAAGTTTCTGAGATTGATTGACATGTGTCAGATATATGCCAATCAACGTAACTCTGGAAGACCTTTCCAATGATATATCACACTTGGTACCAAACATCTTGGTTTTGGCTGTAGAGGGGGGACGAGACTTATTTGACACCCTGTATTTGTATAGTCTAAGAGTAGTCAAACTGTACCTTACAATATGAAATGTATATGTCTATCTAGTGTAAGAGTAGTTAAATTGTACCTTATAATGTCTGGCCACATCTGGAACACCACCATACTCTCCAGTCAGATTATTCTTCACCTTATTAATCTCACCATTCTCTGAGTTTACAGCACTGAAACATACAATAGACAAAATAAGTCACATTTTCATTTATTCAAATATCACTTTTCTCATCTCCAACAAAAACTTATGAAGTGTATTTGCCTGTAGAAGATAGCAAATGTGCTTAAAATGTGCATTACAAACATGGACATCATTTTTCAAAATGATTTATCTCTTTTGATCTTTTATATTATGTAAGACCTGTGTTACCAACCACATAAGTAAATAGTTGGAAATATTGTCTAAAAGTCCTCCATATTTCAACCACAAAAGACCTACTACTAACCCTATGAGTAAATTGTTTGATATATTGTCAAGATGTCCTCTGTATTTCAACCACTGACCAGCAGCACTGATGTGATCTGTTGTACATTTTCCCTTAACCTGCAAACACAGCAAAGAAATACTATATCATGTTTGGATATTTTATAGTCATTTCAGTACATCAAAACAACAACACAAAGACATGTTAGAGCTCTTATCAAAGGTGTGACATATTTATCATTATGTAACATAGATCAGGATCTACTAGTGTTGAGTTTACACTACCTGTCTGTCAGTCACTACCCATATCCCATTCCCCTCATGTAGAACACATAACACATTAATAACTGTAAGCTAATGAAGTGATCAATGAGTAAATACCTTGATTAGAACAGCCATATCTTCCAGATCTTTGCCAGACCATTTGTCAAATGGTGTCAGTAATTGGAGACGTTTACTTTCAGGCGATACATCCACTTGGAGACTAGAGCCCTCTGCTGGTGGTTCCTGGTATGTGTCCTGACCTGGGTCAAAGCCACTGGAGGGAAGCTCATCACCATATGGTGTGTCTAGCATAAACTTGGAACCTAAATAAATATGATGTTCATTACGTAAATCCCTCTATTAGCGCTATATGGTACAAAGTATAATCTATTATTGATAAATTGAAACATGCAGTCAGCTGTTTTACCACGACAAAATGGTACATAGCTGTATAATAATAATGATTAATATGATTAACATACCATCAGGGGCAGTAAGTTCATCTGTAAGTGGGTTGAAATCAAGACGCCCTGAGAACACCATAGCAGTGACTAACTCTGGTGATGTCACAAATGCATGAGTGGCAGGATTAGCATCATTACGACCAGTGAAGTTCCTGTTGTATGATGTAACAATGGTGTTCTTTTCACCCTTCTTGACATCCCGTCTGTCCCACTGTCCTATACAAGGTCCACATGCATTGGCCAACACCATACCACCTGCCTCTCCAAGCACAGCTGCCTGCAATGAAGAACACATTGAGCATTATTGTAAATACATATAGCAAAATCAGTGTATCTCAGCAAATATTAATCTAAATTTTAGTTTATCAAAGTGGCAATAAAACATCTGTTTTGACAAATCACAGAGATAGCTGAACTAAATGACTCATCTTGTGTTCCCTTTAGGCTAAAGACCTAAGTTATCATTATTTTCAGATGTTTGCTAGACTGAATCAATTATTTTCCAAAACTAGAAAAACAGCAACTCCACGGAGTAGCAAATCCCACCGAACAAAACATATTATGCTTATTATAGCTAGTGTAAATGTTGAAATGTTTGTGCACTTTGTGATAGAAGCATGAAATTTGGCACAAAGTTAGTTTATACCATTGTGAACTAGGCATCATCATATAAAATTTGAACCAAATCTGTTCACTGGTATATGAGTTATCAAAGATTACGTTTTTTACGAAAATTCAGCCGCCATCTTGATAATTATTTCTTGAACAGAGCTACTGTGTCCCTAGGCATAATCATATAAAATTTCAACCAAATCTGTTCACTGGTATTAGAGTTATCAAAGATCACGTTTTTTACGAACAATTGCCGCCATTTTGAAATTAAGCGGCCATCTTGAAAAATTTTTGTTGAACATAGCTACTGTGTCCCTAAGCATCATCATATAAAAATTGAACCAAATCCGTTCACTGGTATTTGAGTTATCAAAGATTACATATTTTTACGAAAAATGGCCGCCATATTAAAATTAAACGGCCATCTTGAAAATTTCTTTTTGTGCAAAACTCCTTTGTCCCTAGGCATCAGCATATAAAATTTGAACCAAATCCGTCAACTTGTATTTGAATAATCAACGATTACATTTTTTACGAAAAATGGCGGCCATTTTGAATTGAGCGACCATATTGAAAATTCCTTCTTGAGCAGAGGTCCTACACTCATAAGGCATAAGCCTATAAAATTTGAACCAAATCCGTTCACTGGTGTATGAGTTATCAAAGATTACGTTTTTTACGAAAATTGGGCGCCATCTTGAAATTCAGCCGCCATCTTGAAAATTATTTCTTGAACAGACCTATTGTGTCCCTAGGCATAATCATATAAAATTTCAACCAAATCCGTTCACTGGTATTTGAGTTATCAAAGATTACGTTTTCTACGAAAAGTTGCCGCCATTTTGAAATTAAGCGGCCATCTTGAAAATTTTTTGTTGAACATAGCTACTGTGTCCCTAAGCATCATCATATAAAATTTGAACCAAATCCATTCACTGGTATTTGAGTTATCAAAGATTACATATTTTTATGAAAAATGGCCGCCATTTTGAAATTAAGAGGCCATCTTGAAAATCTCTTTTTGTGCAACACTCCGTTGTCCCTAGGCATCAGCATATAAAATTTGAACCAAATCCGCAAACTAGTATTTGAGTTATTAAAGATTACATTTTTTATGAAAAATCGCGGCCATTTTGAATTCAGTGGCCATATTGAAAATTCCTTCTCGAGCAGAGGTCCTACACCCATAAGGCATAAGCCTATAAAATTTGAATCAAATCCGTGAAACGGTATTTGAGGTATCACCCGGACAAACAGACGGACGGACGGCTTTCCTATATCCCTCTCGAACTTCGTTCGGTGGGATAATGAGTTCTTAATGTCCAAACAGAATACACTGTCTAGAGAAACAAGCCATCTGCATATCAACAACTACAGGTTTTGTTACAATTTAACCAGACATACTTGTCCATCTCTTTCAATGGTAGCTCTGATCTGTTCTGAGCCAGGTGTGATTGTGAATGCAGCCTTGGCCTTGATACCTTTATCCAAACACTGCTTGGCTATAGCTGCTGATCTGCTCATATCTTCATAGCTGCTGTTGGTACAACTTCCAATCAGACCTACACATTAACATCAATTGGGTTAGCATGAAAGAATTCAAACCTTTGTATGTACTAAAAAGATTGACAGAACGACCCCAGTAAATAATATAGTCATATCATTTTGAAATTGCAAATTTCAATGTATTTCTTGATAAGGAATTCAAGAAGACCATATCTTTTTCCTAGCATAGATACCATGTGGGGTAACAATTTTCAAAATACTTGTATTTCTGGAAATGTTTTTGTTTCATGAGATCAAGATGTTGCTCCGTACCAACTTTGATGTCCAAAGGCCAGTCATTCTTCTTAGCTCTGTCTCCAAGCTTCTGTATGGGATGTGCCAAGTCAGGGGTGAATGGACCATTGACATGGGGTTCCAACTGGAACATTTTGAATTGTTCTATCAATTATAATACAGCATTGTTGCACAAATGCATACGTTTTTCAAGCATTATTCTTAAATCATGAAATTGAAACTATTATTAAACAACAAACAAATAATGAGAACATAATTCCCCAAACTTTGGCATTCCAATTGGGGGTCCAACGATACGTTATATTTAATTTCGATGCGAGCAATGATATTTACCTCACGATACAATACAAACGATACGAGCAATGTAAGAGCGTAAAAAATGTTAATGGGTAAATAAGGCATTAGTATGCCAAATGTACTCGTGAATCAGGATGAAAGTATAAATGTCCTAAAACTAATGGCCACTAGTTTCCAGTGTCCATCCATGGTTTATATTTATTTCACAATCTTTTTCTAAGTTTATTTTCACTAACTGAGATTGGATATTGGAGGTACAAAATGGAAAAAACGGGAAGATACAATCTAATTCAAACTGCTTTCTAACATGATTTTGCTGTTTTGGGGAATTTTAACCGATATTCAAGTTGAGTATCGATACGCTGGTATCGTTCCTTATTGCTCCAACAAATCCAAGCAATTGCGAGACCCCTAATTCCAATCATGAATTAGTCTCTGGCTACAGAATAATAGATGTGCCCACTATATTATGCTTACCTCACTTAGATTAATCTCAATAAGCTGATCATACTGACATCCTTCATCTGCAGCCAGGAGGTCTTGCCTCACCTCATCAGCAGCCTCACCAATACCTGCAGTCAATACATATTTAATTTAACTCAAAATGTTTTATGTCAATGTTAACCTCTTGAATCCCAAGTTCTAAAATAGGTTGAAACCAGACTATTTTTCATTTTTGACAGCTTTTGACATTTTACTACATACATATATAACGGACGATGTTCAATTTAGTAAAATTAGATGGCAGAGATCATTTCTAGACATTTTAAAACAATTTTTGTGTAAATTGGATAAAAATTGTTCAAATAAGAGCAATTTTAGTGAAAAATTATGTGACGGATTATCTCGTCACACTGGGTTTCAAATTCATTTCTGAGGTGACGAGAAATCTCATCATTCTGGGTAGTCAAGAGGTTAATATTACATGCATCTAACAGTTTAAATTGTTATAAATGAAAAGGATTTGACAGAAGGCTCATGCATATGGTAAGTCCTCTCAAAGTGAATACAACAATGCTTTAAGCATGACTCACTCCCTTGATAAGAAAACAATAGTTATGATTAACCCTTGTCACTTTTTAAAGTTATTTTGATGTAAATGTATATTTATAGTATATACAATCATTTTTCAGAGTGTTTGGTAGATGAGTGTGTAACATACATACCTGATCTGTTGGTGGCATCAAGATATGCCTTCATACGATGGTTGAAGGGGAACACAGATGTTGTGGCACCTATTTCAGCACCCATGTTGCATATTGTACCCATACCTTAACAGTAAACATACATTAATTTGATATGATAGAATAATGGGACTTATTTACGAAACACTGACAATGAAACTGAACAGTATAAAATAATATAGGTTCAAAATCTTTTGATGTATTCTCAATTTGTATTGGAAATAGAATTTTGAGTTTAAAGTGCACAAACAAATAACTTGAAACAAGAATATGCACATACAATAAAGCTGATCAAGTGTAACACCTCTGTAAGTGGAAAACATTTGAAAATACTTTAAGTGGCTTACCTGTGCATGATATGGAGTCCAAGCCTGGGCCAAAGTATTCCACAATGGCTCCTGTGCCTCCTTTAACTGTGAGGATACCTGCCACCTTGAGGATAACATCCTTTGGGGAGGTCCACCCACTCAACTCTCCTGTCAACTTCACTCCAATCACCTAGAATCAACACATAAACATGTAGTTCTACATTGGTTACCCTAACTAACTGTGTATAGCTTTTAATAGATAAATACATTCAAACTGAATTATCTCAGAGAGATTTGATCTACCTTTGGGCATTTCAGTTCCCAGGGTATATCAGCCATGACATCTACAGCATCAGCACCACCCACACCAATACAGAGACCCCCCAGACCCCCTCCATTGGGGGTGTGGCTGTCTGTACCAATCATCAAAAGGCCTGGGAAAGCATAGTTCTCCAGGACAATCTATAATAGACAGGTATTTTGTGAAAGGCTAATGGTTTCAATGTTAGCTTTCATTCTAAAAACAGCAAAATGTTACCCTGCGTGCAGAGTATAGTTAAACTACACTCTGCCTAGTAGAGACCATATTACAGTTTAGTAGCCCCCCCCCACGATGGGTACCGGTGACAGTTTGGGTAATAAATCACTTTTGACCTACGCGCTGACCTTTCTTCCACCAATCAGTGAGCTTGAAGAAACATACGCCAAATGCATTCTAATTAAATATGCGCATGTCATTGGTCAATTCCGGGCTCAACACTGATTGGCGCGGTGAGTTCACAGGTTTATTTTAGTTTGAAAGAGTGAAGACGAAGCTCTCTTTTAAGAAGTGAAGTCAAACGAATGCAAAGGGTAGCAAAATGTAATTTACATTTCACAATTTAGAAAAGATTCAAGTGGGAAAGAAATATTCTAAATAACAATATAAGAAGCATTTACATGTAGAGAGTATTCATTTCATTCCAAATAAGAAATAACTCATGCACTCAAGTTGTTTAATTGGTCAATATCACAGATATATATTTCTCAAAACATGTCCAAAATGAAAACAATGGAATTTTGGGATTTTATCACTTAAATGAAAGTAGCCTCTGGACATTTAACAAGAAGACTTTATAGAAATGTACCTGATGGATGATTCCACTGCCAGGTTTCCAGAAGCCAACACCATATTTGGCACCAGCTGAGGCAAGGAAGTTGTACACTTCTTTGTTGATGTCCTAGCCAATACAAAATAAATATGAATATCTTGGATCGAGAAGGAAAAAACTTTGAGTTTGAAACCTTGATGAAAATCATGCTACTATGCTGCAGTAAAGTTACCTTGACGCAGTCTATAATTTTTGCGTCCTATGAACGTAAGTTTTTTTTGATTTTTCCATCCAACCTTCTGAAATTTCAGTAAAAATGACAAAAACTGTGTTAATGTGAACACTCTATCACTATATTTGTTATTTTACTAAATGTGTCATATATTTACAATCAACTTACCTTTGCTCTGGCTAAATCTTTATCACCTCCAACCTGAGCCTCAATTAAATGATCACAGTGTATGGTACTTGGTACAGCCACCTTGGGGAGACCACTGGATATGAACTGTAGCATGGCCATCTACAAACAAACCCACTATGGTATTATGAACAACATTCCAATGTAGTACAATGAATAAATCTAAATGAGCTAGAATACACTGACTGTATTGTGGACTCACAGTGCTATAAATTCCCTATACTGTTCCCAATAAGAGAATTATTCCCTTGTGTGATTTGCATAGTTACATTTCCATTATTCTATATAACAGCAACATTTATTTGCTAGTATGACCAAGGCTCACCTGTGCAGTGGCATCCTGCATGGCAACTCTGTCTGGTCGTAGACGCAAGTAGCTCTCACCACGTACGATGTCTTGGTTTTGAGGGTCATCTATATGGCTGTACAGGATCTTCTCAGATAATGTAAGGGGTCTGCCTAGCCTACATAACACACATAACAGTGAGATAATGTCAATTGACAATGTAATTGCTCTATATAAAGTTTATGTTGTATTAAGAATAACTAGAAATCAGCAACTCCACGGAGTAGCGAATCCCAACGAACACTATATACAGTCACAATGTAATATTTACCATCTACTCTTCCCTTCAATAAACAATTGAGATCATTGTAGTATCATGTAACCATAAAGATATCTCAAGTAATGGCAAATTCCTGCTCTAGGCTTCACTATATCCCTACCGAACTATTGGGATAATAAGGGGATGCTATTTAGGTTTATTTGAGAATGACAAACAATGATAAATATTGACCTGCACATGTTTGATATTTAAAATACATTATAGAGTGAACAACTATGTAAGGATTCTAGTTTCCATATAGGTCAAAAATTTGATACATATTTCATATTTTCTTCACAAAATGTTTTCCAATTAAAGTCAAATTTGGCCTACATTTAGTTCATGGAATACACTATGCTCTAGAATATAAAACTTCACTGATGGAATACAGATTAAACATATCTGAATGCCCGAAGTGTCATGTGAAACTGCACATGTGTATTATATACAAGTATTTCTCAATAAGAAAGCACACATAGTAGTGCATTACATAAAGAATTCTGATATGGATACTAGTTCATTTGTATTCTCAAGGACACTACAGTAAATGATAACATCAACCAATGAGATTCAAGTTGAAGCAATACTTTCACATCTTATCTTTAACCTGGACTATTTTTAGCCCATGTACCTTAGTGAATATGTTATCAAAAATTGCATTGAGCAATAATGTATTTTGAAATCAATGTTTATTTTGCTTTTGAAATCTACTACACATACTCACGCACCAAAATTGATCATAGAACTGACAAAAACACATTTTTGCTAAAAGATTTCAAGAGATTCATCAAAAATTTACACATTTTAACAATACACTTGTCCAAGGTTACTTATTGCACAATTATTTCACAATAAATGAATAAATAACTAAGGCATCGTGCCATGTCTTAGCAGAGCATGCCCTTAAATGAAAAACATTTTCTTTTTTTTGAAATTGAAAATGCGTCCTACCTTTTCTTAACAATATTCAGATTGTCTTGTAGTTTCTCATAAGGTAGATTCCTGTCTGTTTCAAACTTGCTCATAGCAACCTAGCAAGGAAAGAAAACAAATATTTGAAGATTAAACACCCAAAATTCAAAAGTGACTGCAAAAGAATGATGATTTTAAGTTGTAGACAAAGTTAGCGAATGATGTTTGAATCAATGAAAACAAAATTGGATGTTTGAATCAATGAAAAGAATCAATGAAAACAAAATTGGATGTTTGCTCTGGAATAAATTTATAAATTACCTTCTGTAGAGCCCATGATAGTGGCGAGCTGTGTATAAGGCGGGCATTTTGAAGAACTTTTAGTGAAGCTCCCTCCACACTCTGAAAAACATGCAGATTCAATAAGCATACAGGTTCAATCCAAATGCTTGGAACAGAGTTGAGCAGAGTTGGTCTTTGTTCTAGAGAGGTCCTCCCTATGTGATATTCACCTTCATTCTTTCTAAATGAGGGCTGCACTTTGATTGAAGGAACATGGTCCGTTTATGGAATCAGAGGATAAAAAGACTTTCTGCCTACTTTATTTGGCACAGCCTGAAGTTTGAATCAAAAGGTCATTTCACATTGTTTGTTGCTAAAATAAGTAATCAACTGAGCATATTTCATTATTCTCTGAGGAAGTATAAGTTGATACTCTTTATTTTTGTGACTGAAATTTCCTACAAAACCCCATGATAAGCCCATGATAAAACCTGAAAATCAAGAAATCAAAAATGGTTTGATTGAATCGTTCGATTGTTCATTTTTTAGGTTTGAATGACTCATGATTTCTTGAACTAAATTGGATAAGACCCCTGCTAGATCCATTCCTCCATTGGCGTTAAGCCCAGGGATTGATTGACCAACAAAAAGTGATTCGACTGTAGTCAAGTCAGGATTGAAGGGGTGAAACAATTCATTGTAAATCACTTCATTTGTTATTATGCACTACAATTTAATGAGATCCTTAGAACTCAACATTGGATGATAGGCCTAGTAATACTGACGCCAAAATTAAAGTATTATTTCATGGTATGAGGAAAGCAGTTCTATAAAAACCTGTTTGGGGACTTCTACAGCACCATCTTTGGATAGAATACTCTAATTTGCAGGCATATAATCCCCAGAATAACTGGGAAACGTGTGATCATAACAGTGAATGGTAAAATATTTGGGATTATTTTCTGCGGATGGATGACCTTGACAGTGGTGCATTGGTCATTGTACATAAATATGATGACGCTTTGGTACTCCAATTATGTAAGAGAGCAGGGGCGGTGGATTCGTACGATCCGCAATCCGGATAAATTTCGTCATGGTATGATGCATTGTGGGATTATCCAAGAATTAATCAAAAAATCTGTGAATTCATACGATCCTGATAAATCTCAATCCACCTCTTGAGGTGGATTACTTTATCATTATGGATAAATTTTATCTGAATTCCAATGCAAATTGGATAAATCTTGGGGATTCCCCCTCATAATCCTCGGATCGTACAAATTCACCAAATATTTATCTGATTACTACTTTTTGCAAGGCCTGACTTCGTCGCTAACATGCTAAATATAAGAGTTAGCTGACGTTTGGGAGTCTGACTTACCTTCTAAAGGTTAGAACCCGATTCTTAATGAAACCATATCACCTTTGTTGCGTCGATGATGATGCATAAACATAGCATTTGATAGAAATTAGTGTAAATGCTTTTCCGACTTTTTCATTTTTCATCAATGTTGACTTTCGGTAAGGCGTTGTAGTTATCACGAAATAACGCATTGACCCTTGAACTTTACTTTGTTGACGTGTCAACCAAGCATGTCTGGTGTGAAAATTAAAAGAATATTAAGCAATGTTCTACATCCACCAAGCTAAGTGAAGTAGCCAATATAAAATTACCAATTTCGAGTGAAGTACGCAACGAACGAAACTGCGTGATCTACAGTCCCACTATTTGTCTGAACGAAATGCTACGTAGAAATATGAGCCGTCTGCTGTATTAGTCGATTAATAGAGTAAGACCTGTTGGTGATGCTTTATAATTTAGACCAAAACATTGAAGAACATACGAACATGTAAATCGTGAAAACAACGAACAAATATTCGGTTTTCATATATGTTCGGTAATTTTTCGTATTGAAACTTCCGGAACTTACAAGGAAATCATTCATTTTCTCGGTCCATGATTTACCTCTTGGATGTTGTGGCAAATGCTCCATGGTTGACAGAACAAAGGTGATATGGTTTCATTAAGATTCGGGTTCTAACCTGTAGAAGGTAAGTCAGACTCCCAAACGTCAGCTAACTCTTATATTTAGCATGTTAGCGACTAAGTCAGGCCTTGCAAAAAGTAGTAGTAATCCAAGATTTATCCATGGGCTTTCAACTAGATGATTGAGAGCCCATGATTTATCACAAAAGATAAAATTTATCCGGATTGGATTGGGGATTGTGCAAATTCATGGCCCCAGAACTTTTGATTTTCGTGGGATATTTTTGTTGAAATTTTTTTGACATGAAGGCGAGATGTTTTGCTATATTTCTCTGAAATTCATTGAAGATCGATGGGCTGCGATTTGAGAAATTCTAATATGACATGCATCTCAATGGTACAAAAAGTAAGGAGAGTTCTACCAAAGAGAAAGACTGAGACTGGCGTGAGACTCGAGAAATCAAAAAATAAAAAATCAGTAAAAATTGATCGATCCGATTTTGACAAAAGTTAACGTGCAAAAAATATGACGAGCACATAATTTAAAAGAGACAGAATTTGATGTTTGATTAACTAGTCTTTGATCAAATGTTTTATCAATATTACATAGATATTTTACCTTTTTTAATCCGAATCGAAAGACGTACGCCATGGCGAAATGTAAGATGGCCGAATGGCAACTATGACGTCATCATAATGATTACCTGTCCTCGATCACAAAATATGAGGCGTAGAGTATTACGCTGTAAACACGATACAAATATATGTCATATTCCGCCACACACCTCTGCCAGATTACCTATTCTCTTCTGTGGTGTCTAGGCTCAATAAATATACTCATTTATCCTATGAGCCTACTACCAATAGGGGCTGGATCTGGCTCCAGATCTGTGTATATGAATATGGCATATTCACTTGCGTTGTATGACAGATTCACCTGCGGTATATGGCATATACATTAACCAATGAGAACGCGATACGGAAGTACTCAATTGTCAATTACATCGATTCGATGAATGGGTTAAAGACTATAAATTATTATAATGATTTCTGAATCAACAGGTCAGTGCATTGAATATATGAACTAATACAATTGAATAACATACACCGGTGCTATCTGTATTGTTTGATATTGTTTTATATATGTGTTACACGCAAAAGCACACTTCAAGGGAAACATTGTTACCCATAAATATACGAACCTACGTTCGTGAAGCTTATGAGTGATTTTTACAACCAAATCAACAGTTTACAAAGACCAGATAAAAACCAGAAAAAACCATGAGTATTTGATTGCGGTTAATACATTACTGATACTTTCAGAAGTATCATTTACCGATCACACGTAATAAATTTACCCAATCACTCCAGTATTCATAGTTTAGTGCTCGAAGCGAAAAAAACAATGGTAATCCATTATAGTTTTACATTTATTGTTGATTCTCTAAACCAATCAAATCAAGGGAATTTAGTATGACGTTCACCATGCGGTAAATGCCATATTCCGCTACGTGTATGTCATATTCTACGAGTGAATATGTCATATTACGCAGGTGAATATGAGGTATTCACTATATCATATTTCAATGCGGAATATGCCATACTCACTTGCGGAATATGTCAGATACCGCAGGTGAGTATGCCATATTCACTTGTATCACAAATACCGCGCAACCATAAATATAGTATGTCCTTTTTTCATTTAGGATAAAGAATCATTGATCATAGTGGATTCTGGTCTTTGCTTATAACATGGGCTTTCAATTAGATTGAAAGCCCATGCTTATAATTACTAGTTTAGTTTCTCATTTGTGTTCATTGACCAAAATCATACTGATTTATAGTGAAATTATCATTGAGAAAAATAAGAATAATAGTTTATTTCAAGGAAGTCTAAATTGTCCTGCAAGAACTTATAAGAGAATAGCTCTAACATACTTGATCCACAAAGCATTACATGTACTTCATTTAACCATGGGCTTTCAATGCAATGGGCTTTCAACTAGCCAATCTCTGGCTACGCTACTGTATGATACCGTGAAATATGGTACCATAGAACACAACGGCACCATACTTGAATGGTACCATACTCTTTATGTACCATAAAGTAACGGTACCATGATTTCAGATTGCTGATTGTGGGTGTTAGTTTTTTTTTATCTCTGGGTATCAATATACTGTAAACCTGCATACAAAACTTAAATGCATTCAAATCAGAAATAATGGAATTGCAAACACATCAGGATCTGATACAAGATTAAAGTAACTCCCAATAGCTGAGAAATTAGTCATTTTTTAAAGTGTCCATTTTCAAATGTGTCTGTGTGTCCCTCAGTCAAATGACAACTACCAGTAATATAAACTACAGGTCCTGGGTCCTAATTTTGCTTCATTTTGGAGAAATTATATTTTTTAAGCATGTGGGCCAACTGTATGGTTCCTGTATGGTCCCATTTTACCAAGTCATCAACATTGCATTGCAGGCAGTCATCAATATAAATAACTAAAGAATAACTATTCAGTTGTTAAGTTTATATATATTTCACTTCTCAATAATCAGACATAATTGTGAATTGTAAATTGTAAATTGTGGTATATACATAGTTAATGTATACACAAGTTTTTTTTATCATAACTCTGACTTTGTGCATTTTGCCTAGGAAACCTGGCCTTCACACATTCACTGGAAGTGGCAAGGGAATTCTAACATACATTCATATCATTATCTTTTGAATGAAATGAACAAGTCACTGCAGTAAAAGATAACTAATATTTCTAATTCAATTATCATGTAAAACTGGTGATTATTGCACTTTTAATACCTCTGGAGAAAATCTTTAGCTGTAGCCTTAAATGCTAAATATTTCATCAAACATGTTAACATGAGTGAGTTACCAATGTTGAACACCTTTCTTCAAATTGTGGATACCTTGGTCCAAATCTGAACACCTTGGCCCACAATTTGGACACCTTGGTGGTATTTTGGGGAAAATGCGTGACATAAATGGAACGTGAAAAGTCTGAACAAAATACATTGTTTTTTTTCAGCGCTCGTTTTTTGGCTGTGTTGGTGATCACTTTTTTGAAGTTTTTCTACATAAATGTTTTTGCTTGACAATACTCAGGTAAAATGCATACATATTAGTATGACATATTCTGCCACATATGCAAGCATTATATCAGCTTTGGTACTGATAAGCTCAAATAAAATGTTTAGCATATCTATGAGTGACTTTGAAAGCCTTGTACAAGTATGATTTCAATTTTCACATTTGTTGTCCAACATTATATGTGTTTCGACCCAAGGGTGCCCACCATATATGCAGTAATCATCCTGACAAGTTTCATAATTTGTCAATACTATTTGTTTTAATCATTGCAAGAATGGTTGTTGCCCAAAAACTTTGGCTACAGAGGTTTACAAATCCATATATTATATGGATATTGTTCCATTAAAATATTCAAATTTCAATATGATGTACCGATATTAAATGTTTGAAATTTTATATATACTTTATTATGTACATAGAAGTAGAATTTTTTCAATAACTATTCCCTATGTTCTGGACTGTAAATGCAATTTGTTCACAAGTTGAGAGTAAATGTCACTGGAATTGTGTCCAATAGTACTCTTGTATTTAACGTGGTTCATTATCCGCACCTGGAATCATACATGTATTTATTATATAGGGAGTGGAATGGTAGCCAAAATCAATTTCTTACTATAAATATAAATGGGTATATTTTATTACAGTAACTACATTCTTCAATGGCAGAAGTAACAGGAGTATTTTTTTAATATTTCAGATTTGCTGTTTGCTGTTTGCTATCTCTTATCATATTTTTATGGAAAATAAAAGTGTAAATTGTGTCCAACTATTTAATAACGTTTTTGATACTAAAACATTTACCATATGCTTGGTGTCTGCTTGCCCATGTCTCTGAGATAGACCCCATAGATTGACAGCAAGCTCAAACATAGGCTCCTTAGAAACATCACAATGGCAAACAATATGTTCGATTACTTCTAAACTCACAGAGGCTTGTTTTCTATGCACCTGTAAAACATTAGGATGAATTATACACATGGTATAATATAAATTATTCCATTTACCAGAGTGATTACAGATTCAAATACTGTATGTTATCAGTGAAAAAACTTATTTTAGATATGTATATCATTTAACTTACATGTATGTTGCATGTATATATTTTGTGAAGCAGCCATTAAATACAGATCTACCACCAATATCAAAGTAAGAGCACAATATATTCCTTTGTGATAAATTAAAGAAGCTTGTTATGAGAGTTACAACAGAATTATGTAAGAAAACAGATAAGAACTTAAACAAATAATCTTGTTACAGAAGCAGTTCAGCAACAAAACAATTGGACATTACATGAACAAACATTTATAAAAAGGAAAAGGAAAACTGAACAAAACAAATAGTACCTAAATCACCAGATAATTAAAAGTATCAAATCTGTTACACATAAAATCATGCTTTACACTTTACCTGATTAACCCTGGCTGTCTAAAATCAAATGAGAAAATACAGAATTTAAGAGGGGCATATGTCGTTACCCATATATACATAAAGAGATGCTCAGGTAGCTTTCACACAGCAATTTCTTTAGTTCTTCTGTGAATGACATTTTAAAGATCACATCATTCACTTGCAAGTTGCAACCTAATATACAACCTTTTACTGGTTGCAAATGTTTGAAAATTATAATTATGTGAGAAATATGTCAAAATCTTAAATACCAGTGACATGGCGGGAGTCGATTTTTATACACTGATAAAATACTTGGCATCATGCTGAAGAATTGAATTTTGTTTGTTCATGCGTACACTGAATTTAACAGATATTTTTATATAATTAATGTCAATTGACTTACTAATCTCCTGAGCATCTCTTTAATCAATGTCGTGAATCAAATAATCAAATTAATATATGAATAGTACTTTGTTCTACCAAAAGGGCTGTAAAATAACACTTACTCCATCCAGAATATTTCACGAGAAGTAAATATCCAATCATTTAAAATATTTTATAAAACAAGCAATGTAAATAAGAAGATCACCTCAATGTGTTCCATTGACTTGAGATGTGTGAGTATTACATCAAGCACTACAGCTGCTGTTTTGTTCACCTCATTCAGGAACTTGGGGTCACTTCCATACATGGCATCATTGCAATCAACTAAAAATGAAAATCATGAAATAAAAAGTAAGTGGTATGTATTCTGCTTTAGAGCAACTTGGAAGTACCACACACTGAACTGCCAATGCACCAACTCATAAATGACAAGCAAACCCTTTGACAACACAAAAGCAATACAAAGTTTTCAAGATTAAGATTCTAAATTATGATTTTTGAAGAATAAAACTGGAGAATTAACAAAAGTTTTGAGAAAAATGACCACATATTAGGCCTGATCTACATATCATGTACTAACTGGTACATTTGAACACAAAAGAAAGTTGAGGGTTGAATTGTGAGCCCTCCCATTTTTGTGTTTTCTTACCTTTGTTAGGTTGATATATGTAGGACTCTTGACTATAGGCAGCTAGTAGATTCAGTACATTGGTGTATACAACAGCCTTAGCACTAGAGCTGGTATCCCAGGTGTAATCCTGTATGACATTCAGTAGACCCCTTAAGAGGTATAAAACACCTTGATCTGGGCTATCCTGTAAACAGATGTGGCACATAAACATAGACTTTCTGTTCCATGAACTACATCATATGCAGGGTGATTGGAAAAAGGGAGACAAAAAAGATTTTGAATAACCTCTTTAGTTTTTTGAACCATTTTGTCCTTTTTTGTCTATTTTAGGAGATATTGCTTACATTGTATTTCAATGGCCTCCTTTTTTCAGTCTTGCCACAAAAAAAAGTTGGAGATGATTACAATATGTTATACCCTGCGTGCAGAGTCTAGTTAAACTACACTCTGCCTAGTAGATACCATATTACAGTTTAGTAGCCACGCCCCCACGACGGGTACCGGTGACAGTTTGGGTAATAAATACCAATCAGCGAGCTTGAAGAAACATACGCCAAATGCGTTCTAATTAAATATGCGCATGTCATTGGTCAATTCCGGGCTCAACGATGACGTCAGAAGGAATGACCATATATAGAACGTCGGTCAAATTTGGCCGACGAACACTGATTGGCGCGGTGAGTTCACAGGTTTATTTTAGTTTGAAAGAGTGAAGACGAAGCTCTCTTTTAAGAAGTGAAGTCAAACGAATACAAAGGGTAAATATGTTACCACTTGTGATGGAAAATGCATGTACATGTACTTACTGGTACAATGAGCAGAGTAGCTAGGAAGTTGTTGAGGAATTCAATAAGAAATGGTTCAGTGGATCTGACTTTGCCATCTAACTCCAATGTCTTGGGCACCTCTGCTACTAGAGATATAGCAGCCTTCATGAAACTATCACCTGTAAGATGGGAGGAGCATGTATGTTTTGAATAAAGTACTATATTTTTTGTATTCACTTTAGAAATTGCAAAAATATGTATTACTTTCCAAGTTCCTAATCAAAATGATTTATTCTCTTGATTATGTGGTGAGCTTTTTGAAAAGTTTGTGTTTGAACAATAAATAAAAAAAAACATTTGCCCTATCCTATCCATTTCGAAATATGAGCAGAATTGCTCAACTGACATTAGAGTTATTGCCTGGATGAACAGACAGACCAACTAGCCAATGGAGGGCTTTAACTCTATAAAACTAATTCATTACAATTCTCAATTTGGTGTAAATATTTAGATTAAATTATTCAATCCAATAAATTAATCGAGTGAACAAGTAGTTTTACCTTGAGAGAGGCACTGGTTGAGGATGGCTGTTTGTCCAGATAGGAGATACAGATTCAGTCTTGCAAAGACACCATGTAATGATGGTATTGTGATGAAACAATAAGCAGCACATGCCTAGAATTATATACACAAAATGCATGTGTTTGGACATAAAGACTAGATGTTCAGATCTTGGTTTTTGTAAATAGTTTTTAGGAGTTTTTTTACAAAATGAACAACAGAGTACAAAATATATGAAAAAGTCAAACATTTTGATCTGTTCATAGTGAATATTATTTGCATATGATTACTAGTACAGTTTTTGCATATTGGTGCTGTCATTTATTCAATTCAGACATTATGTTTACTCAACCCAATATAATGTAGGTCACCTAACAATTCTGATATGAATGTCACATTACCCTGACAAAAGCTGATGTCTTCCTGTTATGGTTTCCCTTTACTACAGTTCTGGTCTGCATTGCCAGTTTGTTGACACTCTGCACAAGGTATATGAGGACAATGTCAATGTTGCTGAAGGCTGCCCTAGCCTCTACATAGAAGCTAAGCTGCTGCTCAAAGTCACGGTTGAAGGATATGTTCTTGATGAATCCAATGATCAGTTGGCCAATCTGCCTCACTTCATCTTCTAATGTTAATGCACTGGAATAAAATACATGCACATATAGCATTTCATACTAAGATATATTTGAATATTGAGTTTGGATATCCTTTATTTAATTAAATGCGAAGCAAAATAAAATAAAAGCACCATTAAAGGTATTCTTAAATGGCTCTAGGATTTTGTCCTAAGGGCCGGCAAGAGTACATATTATAAAAAATAGTACACATGTGCTATACTTGAGTAGAAGATTGTATGAAGCATCACATAGCAGACTTACTTGACAGAATCATGCATGGTTCTACAGATAAACATGAGTGCATTGAAGCATCACATAGCAGACTTACTTGACAGAGTCATGCATGGTTCTACAGATAAACATGAGTGCATTCAGAATCACTGGGTCATTAGTGGGCTGTAACTGGAATCTGAAAAACAAACAATTTTAAACTCAATTCTACCTGGATTTTTCACTTTAATATACATGTACTTCCTGCACTTAAAAGTACAAATAATCTGTAGTTACAACCAGAGAGGTTATATCAATGTAAATGGTTCTCCCAAATATTTTCCACCAATTGAAATACATAATACATGTACTACATATCCCTAAGAATGTGACTCACTTGACAAATGCCTCCATGATGTTCTTGCAAACTTCTACCTTTACAGAGTCTCTCTGGAACATGTCTATCAGTGGAAGGAACTTGTCCTGGAACACAGGCAATATATATAACTCAATCATTTTCAATGCATTTAAGAGACTTTAGACATTACATGTACATGTAACTCACATACAATATATGTAACTCCCATACATATGTAACTCACACACAAAATATGTAACTCATATTCACATAGCCCACGCACATTAATTGCATGTAATTCAAACACAACCCATGAAACTTACATAAAATACAACTCACAGACATTACATGTAACCCTCACACATTACATATAACTCACACAAATTACATGTAACTCACACAAATTACATGTAACTTACACATAATACATGTAACTCAAACACAAAGCATGTAACTCACACAATGTAATCGTAACTGTAGCTGTACTTACCAGACCAAAGAGGACTGAGAAGTTATGCATATGTGAAAGCAGTTTAGATACAACAGACTGTAGCTGTGGATAGTGGTCCTCAAAGGCTCTGTCTGGAGTCAAGTGCTTGATGATATCACCCAAGATAGTGTTAAACTCTTTTTTCTACAATGAAAAATATAAATGAATGTTCTTAAGAATGCATTCATTAGAAGATATACAGGATGTCCATAATTAGATTTACAATACAAAGTCTATGGAAAGTGTACTTCAGTCGATTAGCACCTTCATTATATATACAGGTGCAGTGTATGTGTGTTAATGAAATTACATGTAAATATTTCAACTCTTCCTTACTGAAAAATGCTTTACGACAAACTCTATCCAGACTTCAGTGCAGCTCATGTAGTCACTAGGGTTGGAGAGTTTCATGACGACCTTCCAGACATCATTGAGTATCTGAAGCCTGTGCTCCTCTGGGGGGTCAGCCATCACCAAACACGTCCCTAGACTCCGATACAACAGGTGCTAGCAAACATATAGAAATATGAATAGAAGTTACATTATCTATTTTAAATAACAAGAAATGCATACACAGAAGATAAACACAGACTCAGATGTCACATACCTTTGGGAAGCCCATGTCTTCGCATTCCTTAATCATCTCAGTGAACTGGGGTGCCCGCTTGGATATGTAGGCAGGCCTGAATGCTGACATGATGGAGTTCAGAAGGAGAGCACTGCAATGAAGTGAAAACACACATGCTCAGTGAAATGGCATGTCAACCTGGCAATGAAGGGCCGAATAATGAATTAAATAGGGTTTAATATTTTTATATCATAAACAATTTATTAAATATATTCATCAGTTATAAACACAATATTTTTGAAGTAGAGATTGTCAGAGATTCACAATTCCAATAATAGAGGCAAATGCTTTTGTAGCATATATTCTAACTGACAAAATAGATTCATGTGTGTGGCATTTCTCTGTACAGTAAAACATGTGTATATTGAACATTTTAATGTATTGGTAGGTGTTCACTACACCCAGAATTTGATTTCACAACATTTTGAAGTATTAACCAGGTATTCAACAAGGATAGAGAGAGGGAATGGTCAGTTTAATTTGTAATGTACTAACCTATTACACTGTTCCTTGGACTTGTTGAGTACATCCAAGAGGGCAGACTCTGGAGCCCTGTGTGCAACACACTGCAGGAGCCAATCCAGGGCAGGGGAGAACAGAGTAAGATATTTAGGCATCTCCAGGGACTGTGCAGCAAGCGTGTTCTGAACACTGTCTCCATTTACCTACAATACACAGAAACTGCATACATTCTTTGATAAATGATTGTTTAATTATTTAAATGTTTTGTTACTCTTATTGAAATAAAATACAATTTGTTCTAATCTAAAGGAATGTACCTGTGGGTATGTGGTGAGGAAGTCATCAAATGATGGCATGATGTGTTCGTTGATGCTTGGTGCCACTTTGATACCAACCTACAAATATAAACAATTGATATAATATACATGCACTCCAGAGCAAGACCAATACATGAAAATGGTGATATGATGATTGTCCTCAAATTCAATCATCTTAAAATGTGTGAGAATGTGTTCATCATTCTATCTCCGTGACTTACATGTAGGCGACTCTAATACTTACTCTGCTGAGATAACATCTTGCATATGATGCTACCAAGGGGTCTCCAATACCACGGACCATGACAGCGAGTCTTGCAAGAGCCGCTGGGTATTCTCTACAAGAACATGTTAAGATCAATGTTAACGAAATATCTATTTTCTGTTTTCTAAAAAAATAAATATGATGTGGGCCGATATGAAGAGATATCAAGGACTTGTGAAAATGAGATATCCTCTTGAAAACAAACGTCAATTCATAGCTGCATTCATGAAACAATCAGATACAAATATCTGATTTTTTCACCAAAATTTGAGAAATTGTATCAGAAAAGAAGCAAAAGTTATTCTCATATAAAACATGCTAATTGGCGTAACTTAACCAGAAAACTATCTAACTGAACTAGCAGGTATTTTATAAAACATAGGTGGACTAAACCTACCCAGTTGTGAGAAATCTGTAGCATTTCAAGATGGCTGCTTCAACATAGAATCGTGGAATAAGTTCTCGAATTGATGCAATTTTAAAGAACCAATTCCTGCATGTCTCTTTGGCAGAATCTGGCACCTGACCTGGTGTGAAATCCTCTGCAAAAATAGAATGGATCATGATAAGATTGTCTTTCAATCTCCGATGCTTCAGATAAATCAAGTACATCAATTCAGTTTAATCTTTAGACAGACAGGTGTATTTATTCTCTTTGGGATACAATTTGACTTATCTGAGAGACAAACAGGTGACTTCAATCCCTTAGGGATATACTGAGACTTACCTGATAGACATACATGTGTTTTCATTCCATTGGGAACATAATGGGTCTTACCTGGTAGACATACAGGTGTTTTCATTCCATTGGGAACATAATGGGACTTACCTGATAGACATACATGTGTTTTCATTCCGTTGGGAACATAATGCGACTTACCTGGTAGACATACAGGTGTCTTCATTCCCTTGGGAACATAATGGGACTTACCTGGTAGACATACAGGTGTTTTCATTCCATTGGGAACATAATGGGACTTACCTGGTAGACATACAGGTGTTTTCATTCCCTTGGGACATAATGGGACTTACCTGATAGACATACAGGTGTTTTCATTCCCTTGGGGACATAATGGGACTTACCTGGTAGACATTCAGGTGTTTTCATTCCCTTGGGGACATAATGGGACTTACCTGATAGACATACAGGTGTTTTAATTCCCTTGGGGACATAATGGGACTTACCTGGTAGACGTACAGGTGTTTTCATTCCATTGGGAACATAATCGGACTTACCTGGTAGACATACAGGTGTTTTCATTCCCTTGGGACATAATGGGACTTACCTGGTAGACATACAGGTGTTTTCATTCCCTTTGGAACATAATGGGACTTACCTGGTAGATATACGGATGTCTCATTCCCTTTGGAACATAATGGGACTTACCTGGTAGACATACAGGTGTTTTCATTCCCTTGGGGACATAATGGGACTTACCTGGTAGACATACAGGTGTTTTCATTCCCTTTGGGACATAATGGGACTTACCTGGTAGATATACGGATGTCTCATTCCCTTAGGAACACACTGGGACTTACCTGATAGACATACAGGTGTCTTCATTCCCTTTGGGACATAATGGGACATACCTGGTAGACATACAGGTGTTTTCATTCCCTTGGGGACATAATGGGACTTACCTGGTAGACATACAGGTGTTTTCATTCCCTTTGGGACATAATGGGACTTACCTGGTAGATATACGGATGTCTCATTCCCTTTGGAACATAATGGGACTTACCTGGTAGATCTACGGGTGTCTCATTCCCTTAGGAACACACTGGGACTTACCTGATAGACATACAGGTGTCCTCATTCCCTTTGGGACATAATGGGGCATACCTGGTAGACATACAGGTGTCTTCATTCCCTTTGGGTCATAATGGGACTTACCTGGTAGACATACAGGTATGTTCATTCCCTTTGGAACATAATGGGACTTACCTGGTAGACATACAGGTGTTTTCATTCCCTTGGGGACATAATGGGACTAACCTGGTAGACATACAGGTGTCTTCATTCCCTTTGGGTCATAATGGGACTTACCTGGTAGACATACAGGTATGTTCATTCCCTTTGGAACATAATGGGACTTACCTGGTAGACATACAGGTGTCTTCATTCCCTTTGGGTCATAATGGGACTTACCTGGTAGACATACAGGTGTCTTCATTCCCTTTGGGTCATAATGGGACTTACCTGGTAGACATACAGGTGTCTTCATTCCCTTTGGATCATAATGGGACTTACCTGGTAGACATACAGGTGTCTTCATTCCCTTTGGGACATACTGGGACTTACCTGGTAGACATACAGGTGTCTTCATTCCCTTTGGGTCATAATGGGACTTACCTGGTAGACATACAGGTGTCTTCATTCCCTTTGGGTCATAATGGGACTTACCTGGTAGACATACAGGTGTCTTCATTCCCTTTGGGACATACTGGGACTTACCTGGTAGACATACAGGTGTCTTCATTCCCTTTGGGTCATAATGGGACTTACCTGGTAGACATACAGGTGTCTTCATTCCCTTTGGGTCATAATGGGACTTACCTGATAGACATACAGGTGTTTTCATTCCCTTGGGTCATAATGGGACTTACCTGGTAGACATACAGGTGTCTTCATTCCCTTGGGGACATAATGGGACTTACCTGGTAGACATACAGGTGTCTTCATTCCCTTTGGAACATAATGGGACTTACCTGGTAGACATACAGGTGTCTTCATTCCCTTTGGGACATACTGGGACTTGGTTATTATTCTGTCGTACACAAGTCTTCCTGCAAGAACACATTGAAAAACATAATTAATGTCTCTTCGTTCAACCAAACTGTACATTTATGAATTTAGGCTTCACATCTGGAACGATGCTACAAGAGGGATTCAGATTGTATGACATATCATGACATTCAGAGAAAACATAACAAAAGATACGTCTTTAAATAAATGCAGTTTTGAGATAATTTATTACTTTTTTGACACACTACAGAATGTAAGTACACTAGTACAGTGTGTATACAACATTACTTTGAGTAAATTGCCTCCAAATCACACCGGAATAGCCTGACAACAGTAAAGTCAGATACCGTTGTCAACTATGGCGGACATAACCGTCGCTTCAACTTGGTCCTCATTTCATGGGATTTTATCGTCGCTAATTCTGCGCATGTATTAAGCTCTTGTGATGATGTTTCATATGAAATCGCAATTTCGATCAAATTGGGTCGTGAATCGCCACAATATAGCGTCTTCGATATCGTCAATGACAACGGAATCTGAATTTGAGTAATTTAGAAAGACAACGGCATATGGTAATTACAGTGTCTATTGTCCTTTATCTCATTTTGATCAGTTAAATTAAAGACTTTATTTTGATGGTAGAACATTATTAACTGCATAATGAGTATTTAGGCACTTTAATGGCCTTCAGGACTGTCAATAGATGGCGAAAAATTCAGTAGGTTTAATAGCATACTTTAACATGTAAAAAATGTTCGAAAAATCTCCAAAGATAAATCTTATTGAAAATATCCAAAACTTCTAATTTTGAATCTTAAAACATGTTTGTAAATAATGATGAAGGAAAATATGATATTTATTTGATATATGTAGAGAATTTGAAGTTTCAAAACAGCAATATTTACACATAAACCAATGGGCCAGTTGTGGAGAACAACCTAGTAGTTAACTGCCATCTATACGAGTCCTGGCTCCCATTGTTCTTAAACATGTTCTTCAGGTTGGCTAATCAAATCACAAAATATTTTTTTCTTCTTTCCACAACCTTTATTTTACTATAACCAGGACGTCAAGGGAACTATAAATTGGCGGGAATTTGGAATGAATTTTTGGTGAATTAATATGACGTAATATTGTTTTTATTTAATTGTTTTGTAGTGCTTCAGTTCAGTTTTTATACAGTTGAAAAAGGATCCAGACAGGATCCGAAACGTCCTGGTTATAGTAAAAAAAGGTTGTGGAAAGAAGAAAAAAATATTTTGTGACTTTAATTGTTTTTCCGAAGGAATTTAGTCTAGGTGCTCTATTAAACATACAGTTCATGAAAATCTAATTGAAGCGACGATTATATGCGCCATTTGAGACAACGGTATCTGACTTTATCGTTGTCAGGCTATTCCAGTATGAGAATAAAGCATGAATTATATTACATTTTTTGGACTAGAAGATTATTACACGGAGGCTCTGTTTACTCCTGTTTCACATGGCCAATAACATTATATCACCATTCTTACAAATGCTGAGTCAACAGTCAACTCTTTCTTAAACTTTAATAAACAACTTCATTTTCTGGCATATCTTTACTAATGAATCCCAAGTGTGGAATCACATTACTTTAACCTTTGTAACTTGGTACTTTTCAGAGAGAGGAATGGTTGCTTTAGTAAGTTATTGTATTGTAATGCCAAATTGATGATCCTCAAGAAAGTTAAATTGCAAATTTTTGATTTAAGAATTGGTTTTATTACAGAATTAGCCTAAAGATTGACCTAAGACACCCTTTTCAAATCAAATCATCAATTTATTATTTTTTCCAATACAGGTTCAGCTACATGTAATAAGAATAATGTAACATAATTTTAAATTCAGGAAGATTCGTAGAAAGTTATAAAAATGGGCTAGTCAATTAAAGCAATCAATCCTTTGATAACTAGTTAACGAATATCGTTATAAGTTATTAACACTATAAATTACCACAGTTTATTACCATGCCATCAAAACTAGTGCTGTGCCAATATCCACATAAATCAGAAGTGTTGTCCAATCACAGAAAATGTATGTATCACTCCCATGGTTCACTGCACACAATTAAAAAATGGTTGGCCTGGATTGGCTGAATTGGATCAGGTGACGTCACATTGTGACTGAGAATGAGGCATCACTGATCATGATCGACATTGATGGAGCTGGTTGGTGAATTTCTGGGTCAATCAGTGATGCATTGAGAATCTATCAGACATGCTGATTTAAGTCATCTATCAAAGTCACTGGGGAGTATCGTGATGCAACAACACCGTGTTGTTGCATCAAGATGGCCAGACTTCCGGTGATAGATTTTCGTACGATATTTTGTTTCCCCAATTAAACCCATTTCTAGGACGAGTTGCTCAATAACCATACACATGCAGTTAGCGCACGATCTATATTTAAAGAAACTGTCATTAGTATAAATGTACCATCACCAAGAAGCAATAAGTTCACGGTTTTAGTTCCTCACTATTGATGCAACAACACCAAACCGAAGATGCAACAACACCCCTCTAGATTTGAGCAATGATGCAGCAACACCAATTAATAGTATAATTTCAGAAGACCATAAATCTCGAGAGTAACAGATTTTTAAATGCTACTATTGCAACACCGTTACCCATTACCCATATTTGCGTTCTTCTCAAGGCATTCAAAATACACGTCCTGCGGGCGAAGATCCTTTATATGTATTTCCAAAAATTTATAGTTTTAAATATTATAATGTACTGGACGTTGTTCTATAACATAATTCAATCGCCTTTAACATGGCAAGCTTTAGTAACCCAATCTATTTTCATAAACCACTGTTCCATAGCTTGATGACCCTGACTCCAGTTAGTATCATTCAAAATGGTGGACAAACATCTTTCGTTCTCGGTAAACATGATGAACTATTGGAAATTATCTGTCATCCATCTGTGGAACAGTGATAGACTAGTAGATTTACGTTACCACTGTTTATCAAATTATAACTAAAACAGTTTAACTGTGACATTCGTGAGCTTATGTTGATGGGATGATTGCTTCATCTATGATATAATATGATATGATTCTTTATCTCCTCCAATTTGGAGAGCCAACGTGTAAAAACGTCTAATTGACTTTATTAGAGAGGCCGTTTAGTTACACGTTTAATGGAAATCTTGCACGACGCACGTGTACAATTATTGCTCTCTTTGGATTCCTTCTCTCCGACTGAGTAAAAAGGTAAACAAAAGTGATAAGATTAAGGGCCCAAAAAGGTAAATTGATAGGGGTACAGTTATCCCAGATATCCAGGGCCCTCGGGAAATATCATATTGTCTCTCGGAATAAAACCAATATTGAATCCCTCTCACTCAATAACCTTTATATAATAGCATCATTAAACCAACACTCTTCCTACACAACTCTTGAGAACGATGTACAACTCCTGGATAGCGTAAACTCCTGAGCAGCGTATACAACTCTTTAACTTTATACATGACATCATACTTTGGGTGGGATAACAAAGGATATACAATATACAATTGAGGTCAACTGGCAAAACTGTATACCAATACTGTAATCCTTGAAAGTTCGGAGGTCGAGGTCAACAGTACTCTCAGGGTTTACTGTTGAGGTATACACTTTGGCCAGTTGACCGAATAGAGAGGTTGACAATTGTTTGTTAGTCCGAAGAATATCATAATTTGAAGGATATAAATTATACAATTGTAGACCTCTCAGGTCAACTGGCAAAATTGTATACCGATACTGTAAACCTTGAAAGTACTGTTGATCAAGACCAGAGGTCGAGGACACTTTTGCCAGTTGACCGAAAAGAGAGGTTAACAATTGTTCTGTTAGTCCAAATAATATAATAATTGGACGAATATATAATCGAATGTCACGTGAACATATTTGATAAGTAAAGGTATCTCCAAGCCGTCGAATACTTGTAATTTTTTACACAACTTATTTTTTCAAAATTAAAAAAAATTCAACATTAAAAAAACAATTTTTCAAAAATAGGGGTCAACAGTACCTAGTAGTGGTCAACAGTTTACAATTGTTGACCTCCCCAGAGGTCAACCGGCAAAATTGTATACCGAGACTGTATACGAAAAACTACTGTTGACAGAGACCGAAGGTCGAGGTTTACAGTCGAGGTATATGATTTTGACGGTTGATCGAATGGAGAGGTCTACAATTGTTTTGTTAGTCTGAGTAAACTAATAATACACATATAGACGACAATCATTAAT
This sequence comes from Owenia fusiformis, assembly GCA_903813345.2. NCBI lineage: Eukaryota > Metazoa > Annelida > Polychaeta > Sabellida > Oweniidae > Owenia > Owenia fusiformis. The sequence continues at coordinate 14,144,483 of CAIIXF020000009.1, read as the reverse complement.
CGGCATGGCTGCATTTCACAACCTTTTCTCCGAACCACGTTAGCAATATTTTTTTAGAAAATCTGGAGACAGTGCAAGTAGCTTAACTCTGTACATGTATTTGGCACATCACGGCGTACTCGTTAGTGAATTAATGTTAATTTTAAGTTTCTATTTGTATTTTTGCTATACTTGTCGCCTAGTAAAGTCATTTTCACTAACGTTTACAAAATGTCCGTCTTCCATGTTTTTTTGTGACGTCATGAAACTTTTTTTCAGAAGTAGCCGTCAACAGTACCTAGTAGTTTTTTCAGAAGTAGTGGTCAACAGTACATAATTTTAACCGCTAATCAACCAATCAGAATTGAGCATTTCAATTGAGGTACTAATAACACAAAATGACTGATATCTGTTGTCTTTCCAAAATTATATTAGTTATTTGTAAGCAATTTCCATACGATAAATCAAGGGCATTTAATTTAGAAAATGTATAATCTTTATTTTTCAGATACAATATCAATGAGATTGCCTCCCGGGGATTCTGTACTTTATTTAGTTTGACTTGTATATCCTTTTAACTTTGATATATACAAAGAAACCAAACAAAATACGTTTCGTTCATGGACCACTGACTCACGCGTTTTATTCATGTCCCGACCTACACCTGTAAACAGAACATAAAACAGTTTCTCTTGTTGTTCAATGATACATTATATTGGCGTTTTTGCATCAGCACATTGGTGTTGTTGCATCATCGATAAGAAACAGAGTGGTGTTGTTGCATCAATAGTGAGGAATTAAAACCACGAATTTATCGCTTCTTGATGATGCTACATGTATACCAATGACAGTTTTTTAAAATATAGATCATGCGCTAACTGCATGTGTATGATTATTGAGCAACTCGTCCTAGAAATGGGTGTAAATTGGAAAAACAAAACAGCGTACGAAAATCTATCACCGGAAGTCTGGCCATCTTGATGCAACAACACGGTGTTGTTGCATCACGATACCCCCCAGTGAAAGTGCTCACCAAGAAAACAAAAATATTTCCTTCAATTTCTTTTTTATCAAGTAAACATAAAAGAAGCTAGACATCACTCCATAAGGGCAATTGGGAGTAAAAGACAAAATGTCAAAGACTAATTTTTTCATAAACATGCCAGTGTGCTTTTAGGATTCCTCTAAGATCTAAAACGGATCTGATTAAGATAAAAAAATGAAAGCAGTACTATACTAGTAATTCAAGATTAAAGGCACATGAATGTCTAAATGTTTTTCTCATGGATTCAAACCCGCTTACCCAGAGCGCTTTTCACTACACCAGAGAATTTTGCTGGACATCAAGAGAAATCTTGTTACTTGAGAAGTCATGACAAGACTAAAATAGAGAAGGGTGTAAATCTCAAATTTCAACCTCTAAAGTCTTGGAGATTTGTTTAATGCAAAGCTTTGCCAGTTAACAAACAATAAATGCTTGCAACAGTGAACAATGTAGCATAATTAGGTCTTTTATTACTAGTCCTAATTCAGCAATAAACAATCTGAGGAATAACATATCCAAGTGAATTGTCATTTAATATCCAAAATACACATTACTCAATTTCCCATGACAGTTCAACGGATATTAAATCCAAATTGTAGACTTAATCATATAAAGGATTTTTTTATGAAATATTAAGGCTATTTATGGATAATTTGGCCTCAGTAGCTACATTGTTTTAGAAATATCTTCACACTTTTCTCTATTACTTTCTCACATTGTATGTCACTGAAAGTTGTCATTCAAAGTGAATCTGTGATTTAATGATCAAAAATAAGGAAAAGAACTGTTTCTTACAATTTTAACAGAAAGTGTAAATAAAACCAGAAGTGACCGATTATCTTCAGGACTATCAATAGATGGCATGAAATGCAGTAGGTTGTTTTGAAAGTATTAGTTTTATGATAAATCTTCAAGGTCAAAAGTTTGAAAATGCTATCTCTGTGAATCTTCATATTCATATTGATTGTTCATACCCAATCATATTGGCAACTATTGTTCACATACTGTATGCGTCTTTATAACTATAACTAGGAGGCCTGTGGTGGAGGTAGAAAAGGTGCTTTAGTACATCATATCACTGGTGTAAGCCACAGCTGGATGGTTATAGTTTATTTTTGCCTACAGGTCTCATAAAATAGCTTTTAGAATTATAAAATTATATCTTTATCATTATTTTGTTTTTGTTGAATATTATAGTGACAATTTAAAAAAGTAAATATTTGATTATTTAAAAAGAATTAATATATTACAAAAGTATTACAATATTCAATATTATATATATCACAGGCCTGTAGATGAATGAGGGGGGGGGGGGTGGAGGTGAAAGTCCAGCACTCCAAAAACCAGGGGTTCTGGTGATTCCCAGAAAAAGATGACCCCTACCTGGCCAAAAATTATTTCAACATCATGCAGTTTTTCACCATTCTGAGCACTTTTCAAGTGAATTTTTGCAAAAGTGTAAAGTCCCTTAGCAAAAGCTGGCTACGGGCCTGAGGCCTGCAATTGTAAATAAGCCCAGTCACTATTCATTATCTATTTCTCTTTTTTCACACATCACACTATTTGATATCCTGTACTCATAAACAGATATTCTCTTTCATCTTTTTTAATTTGATGCAATTTCACCAAGATATATACACAAGATAGTTTTGGATCACCCTCTAATATGCTAGGTCCCTGTGAACAATTTTCCCAAATGTTTCATAACAACATGACCCAAGGGTGGAATAAATGTCAAAGCAATAGGTTTTCTATTATGTATGGAAGTTATTATTTCCACCAGGATGATACTTCAAGTCTGGGCCAATTGTGTATGAAGAAGATATGAGAAGAGTAACGAGATGCTTCACTTGCACCAGTGGTCAGAATCATATTTCAATTTGTTATCCCTCAGTTCAATACAATGAAGTAAATAAATTAGTATAGAGGAATATAATAAGGCTTCACTAATTAATTAAAGTGAATAAAAAGTGAAAAACAGTAAAAATCAAATTTAAAGCAACATATTGGAAACATTTGTTTTTTATTCATCAATGATTTATTTAAAAAGTGTTATTAGCTTATAGGATCTTGAAGGACAAAGTGAAGTCAAACAGAAAATTGGAAGGAACATATTTGATTATTAAGAAATATGACGGCCTTCTGGTACTCATTGATTTGATATGGTAAATATATTCTCACGCAAACTTATTTTGCTGACAAATGATCTTGACCATGAAAGAGTTTACTGAATTAACAAGTTTGTTGCCTACATGATTATCAGCTAATAAACAAAATTATTTCCTGTACATTTAAATGGCATTTGCAATTAAATGTTGTCCTTTGGGCTGATCTTTCAATATCAATCATTGAAATGGTCTTCACATTTCATGCATGACCTCTCCTAAGAGTCAGACTGATGCACACAAGCAATTTATCAATTTGGAATCAAAACTTTGGTTCTTCTCCTCTATATACAGTTCACTACCAAAGGAATGTATATATGAGGGGGAATGGGGGGGGGGGGGGGGTTATACAAAGACTTAATGTAAGCCAATTAGGAAACACAAAAGACAGGATATCTTCTTCGCTATAACCGAATGAAGGAGATACAAGAGGACATCTAAAAGCACAATCATAAAAAACATTTCTCGCTTAACTAGCTTCTAAAATCCAATTCTAGGAGAGAACTATTTGGTGTAATCAGTGAACGATTGCATCATCATCATATATCACATAGCTGATTCTCATCTCACATCATCTTAAATGACAGTCTCAGTTGAGATGACGTCAAATTCCAATTTGAAATCATTTGTATAAGACTGCCCTGACTACTGGATTTATTTTATTTTAGATTCTTGTTAAACTAAGTTAAGGTAGTTGTTGTTAACTAGCAATAGGTGGATCATAGCCTTTCCCAATGGCCATGATGATATCATGGCCATTACGCATACCTATATTTATAATGACGCAGCAGCAAACTGCAATAAACTATGCACCTACCCTATCTTTGAATGCTCCGAAATCACTCCGCTACGTTTTTAGTGAAGTATTTTGGTATTTCATGAGTAATTAGGAGATTTTTGTCAAAAGTTTGGAACTAATTTTGAAAATTAAAATTCTCTTTATGTGCATGCGCGGGGTGCGCGTGTCAAACTTATCGCGTGTTTAACTAATCCAAATCATTATTTCAATACTAGTTTAATAACATAAACGGACAATTACATGAATATATATAAATTATATGAATATATATGAATATATGAAAATAATATGATATCTCGCTACACGTTTAGTAGCTTTAGCGAAATCTTATTATAATAATTTCGTTTCTTGGTGTTCATATAGATTTGCAGAACGACCAGACGAACTAAAATTCTAAGTTGAAATTGCTTCGACATTATACTTATAGAACGAAGGATTTACGATAATTAAGAACTCAAGAAATACAATTTCAACTGTATAAATGAGACAGGAAAGAGGTGGGCTGTTCAAATAAAGGGTAGGTCCCCAACTAACATCATAATTTTAACATTCATGAGTACAGAATTCCGCGACAATCTGTTCAATGGTATGCGAGATGTCCCTAGTAGGACTAGGGACATCTTGAAGTCTAGTGGATCAATGCTATAGTATAGAAGCAATGATTTGACGAGTTCAGCTTTAAGACATATAAAGTTTGTGAATTATCACACTTTTGAAAAATGTGTTTCTTATTTACTTTACATTGATAAGTTTCATGGATTTAATGAATTATAACCAGTAATGGCATTTTAATATATTTTTGTTGCACTTTAGTACATGATTATTCAACAAAAACATATTTAAATTGTATTTTTACAAAGAGTAGTAATAAAAGCCCATGACCTACTGTATGATTTTATTTTTCTTACAATTAACTTTAGTCACTCAACTTTCCAGTGTGAATAGATTAAAAGGTCCTGTCATTCAGTTTTGGAGATAATAATGTCTATTAATCTCCTTCTCTTCTATTCCTTAAAATTGGGGACCAAATTTTTTTCTAGCTTTAGTAAAAATAAAGTCATTGACACCAATTTTTTTTGTTTGATTATAAAGCATAATTATGTCATGGTCATTTTAATATAGAGATATATAAACTTTATTGTTTATTTTAGGCCTGTGGGTAGACAACCACCTTAAGCAGAACCATTCTAGCATCTGAACCGAAGAACTCAATGCATAATACTGAAATAAATGTTATATATAATCTACTGTACATATAGAAAGTCCATTAAACACTAGAACAAAACTGTTGTATATTCTGGAAATACTTTCCAAGTGCATTCCAAGAACCAAATTGGATCAACATAAAGGCATTTAATAAAAAGGTACAGCACAACAAGGAAGTTGATGTAGATTATTTGATTACTTCGTGGAACTTGAAAGAGATGATATTTTCTCTGTTTTGCTCTTACAAATGAATTATCTGTTTAGCAGTAAAAACCTCTTGGATCAAAACTTTTTGAACATATTTCAGGGTTTACGTTCATCTGAGATATAATTTGCAAATTTAGAAAAATGAAAATAGTTAAAAGCCTGTAATTATTGCGAAGGCTCATAATTGATTCTGGTGAGTTATATTACATAGAAATGCAATGACCTGACCAAGGTATAATGTTTACCATGACAATGTTCATGATTTATTCTCTAATAACAACAACAACCTGTTGTTATTTCCAGATATACCATAAAATTAAATATTGATACATTCATTCTTACTGTAATTGAAGTAAAAGAAACTGGAAAAATTGTTTATTTCTCAATGTTGATAGTATTTGTTTCCACAGTCTTTCTGAGATTCTTTTCAGGCTGTCACACATTGCAGGATAAATGCACAAGAGCATGACCTCTGCAAAACCTGAGCTGTCAGCCTATTCATAGATTTGAATTGGGAATGATTAAATATATAAATGTACATAAGTCAAATTGACATATCATCAAAGCATCATACAGAAAACAATTTATTCCTCAAATTATTCAATAAAATCAAAAATTATTATCATTTGAGTTTATGAGATAGCTTAATTTATTAATTATTCCTTCTTTGAAAGAATCAAATGACAATGAAGAATTGCATTTTAATGATAGGCATTTACGATTATTATTCATTTAAGAAGATTGACTGATTTCCAGCTTGTAATGAACAGTAAATTGTAAAACTACGCTAGTGTATTCGCAATACTGCTCTCTCACATTTAGAAAACTCTATAAATTAATTTGTGCACAGGGATCCATTCACACGGAGGATATTCCACTCTGACCAATCAGAGACAGGACGAGCAACAGATATACCACGCACCAACTGGTTGGTTCTTCATTGTCAGTTGAGACCCGATGGAAATAAAGCAAGTATTGGAAAGCAAACAGAAAAATTGAATAATTTTATCATTACGTTTACAGCTGTTATAAAATGAACTTAATACATTATTAAAAGAAAAGATATATCATTATCGTTTTAAACAATGTGCGCAATTCAATCACAGGACCAATCTATATAATACTTGCTCGCTAACAGACTAGACGCAATTCAAATTCTAGCATTATTCAAAATAGGCAGAGAGACAATTTTAACTTGAGGATGTTTCACAATAAAATCCTCATCATCCTGAACTAAATGGTGTGGTTTTGAAGTGTGCTAACATTAATGGAGGGTAGGTAGATTTTATTAGCAGTTTATCTCACATTTTGATATTTATTCCTCAAAATACAAGTGTAAGTAAACAAACCTTAAAAAACTTTCTCTGGTGAAATTATATTCAAAAGTGGTTGGTTTTCTTGGTTTTTCTCCATCTTGTGCTTTAATGTGAGGATTTGCTTGTTCACTAGATGTTTTGATAAATATCTTAATTTCTATTCTATTTTGAAGGGACTTATAACAAATCTGATATTTTATGGCTGGGGTAAAGTATCCTGAATGGTGGATATACTACAAAGTAGTGAAGATAAGCAAGAGATAGTCCATCAATACCATCATATTTTACAATCATGACCAACACCCTTTTATATGATTGGTCAATCCAATGATCACATGCATCAATCCTAGTATCAACCAAAATCACCTCTATATTATTTTAGTAACAAAAGCGTTAAAAGCAAAAAGTGAAAACATTAATAAAATTAATTATGATGTCTATAACTGATAAACAGAAGGAAATAGTACAATAGTCCAGCTTTGACATATATTTGCATATACAAGATGTACATGAACAAGGGCCGATCAAAAAGTTTCTTACCGTTGGCTCTAGATTTTATAAGAAGAGGAGTTGGATGCTCAAACATTAACATGGGAAAGAATAGATAGTTTGCTTGAAACTGTACAAGTTTAAAGCAAATGTATTACCCTGTCTCATGTAAAAGTTTGAGCATCCAACTTCTCTTATAAAATCTAGAGCCAACGGTAAGAAACTTTTTGATCGGCCCTTGTATGTATATATATGGAGTTGAATCTCAGCATGAACACTGCGGATTACTTTGCTCAGGTAACATTACTTTTTGCATAAACAGTTCTTTGTTCTTCTTTTGTGAATCAAAGCCATGCAATTTCACTATCATTAGTAGTTCTATTATATTTCTATAGCCATTATGTAGCTCAGATTTGCTTGTTATTTCTATTATTAAAAGCAATGATTTTAAAGCAGCATCATGTTTTTCATAAAGGACCAGCATACTTTTTCTGTATTTCACGAAAAAAATAATGATAACATTTTGATTTAATCGAGGATATTGATCATTCTTTATATTTTAAATATCAAAACATGTGAAACCGATGTCACGGTAGAGTGTAATTATAATTTTGATATAAAAATTAATGTATAACACATTAGAAATGGTGGATAAAATCAACAAATAAAAAATAAATAATACAGATTCTGTATCACATGGCATATTAACGCAGAGGCAAATGTAATTTATAACCAGAGGGCTCAAGGTTCTGGGGACCTACTTGTATATATCACTAATAATGGCCTAATGGTAATCTTAATATAGCAACCAACTGAGGGATGATCTGTGCATCCTGTTCTAAATCATATATTATAGTTCCCAAAATTTTCAAAATTTAAATTTTCTAATTTTCCCATGGAGGGCAGACTAATGCTTTATTCTTCCCATTGTTGAAATAGTATTGGGAAGACAGGGAGCAATATTCTAAATATAATTGAAGATACATTAAGAAATATCCATTTCACTCCATTGGAATGAACTGTCAAACAAGGACAGAAACATGAACATAAGATCTCATACCCAGGCTCTAAGGGTCATGTATAGTGAGAAGGAAGTAATCCTCAAATAACAAATGGCATATGCTAATTGGCAATTTTACTTATTAAAGCCTCTGCAGAATTATCTATAAAGTTGTGTTTGTATTATCATCACCTCCTTATAGTAACAGTTTCCTTAGTTGATCACTGATTCCAGATGGAGCCCATCCTGTCAAACCCTACATTAACCAAGGAGAATAAAGATAACTTGATGATATTACTACAATGATTGACAGTTTCATTCATATTTTTGTCATTTAGATTAGCAGAAGATGGAGCTGATATTTTATGGTGTCAACAAGAAGTATTTATATCAAACTATGAAAAATAGCATCTGTTGAATGTATGAATATAGATATCAATAACAGTCGCTTATATATCAATAACCATCCTGGGGTTACATGGGGTAACTTATCTCAAATGTCTCATAAGTCAAGTACAAGGAGGCTATAAGTAACAATCAATTATGGTATTGTCATGTTTATATGCAAATCCAGAACTGAACCCCATTCCCAAATGTGCTTATGACCATTAATTTCATAGAGGTCCTTTTAAAACCCTGTCATATTTAAAGTGGCCCCTTTATTGCTATATCTTGAAAAATATGTAAGAAACATAATAGAAAAGTCATATCTCATATTTGCCAAATGTGCTCTTTGTCTTATGTGAGGGAACCTTCAAAATCATTTACAAACTAAAAATAATAATTGTTTTTGTCTTTATAACCTTCTGGTTGCTAGGTTGATTTTTTGGAAGGTACCCCCAGCAGAGATGATTAATCACCTCTTGTATCTCTATCTTTAAGACGAAACTTTTAGATAGATGTATCTATATTTGATACATTAAAATTATCAGTTTTTAGGTGTTTCTTCCTTGGTATTGAGAATTATTTTATTTTACATGCAATATATCCATAGGGTCGGGGACAATGGCTCTGGGAGGTAAAACCATACCAAGCCAAGTCCCTCTATGGCAAGATTACATAAGTAATGGCAGCTTGTATCACTCTGGGGAAATAACACTCATTGGTTCTTTAATTGCATTCCCGATAACAACAGAACCTTTAGTGTCATTATCTCTATTCTTGCATTGAGAATCAGTCACAAGGGCAGTAGGGCAGTAGGAATATCCATCAAGCCTTTACAACAAAAAAGGGCTTTGTGGTAAGCCTGTATTGCCTAGTAATAGTGCTAGTATAAATACTGATGTAAGTGATACTCTGAATGAAGAATCCATCTTACAACTGATTGTATATATCATTGTCCATGAGATAAGCCATGTCATTTATTGTATTGTCAAAACAGGATGGCCTGTTGAATGACTTGGCTAACATCTCATTCAAGACAACGAGTTTCAGTTAATCTATCACTTACAAACAAAACAAGTTGAATTAAAGGGAATTATCACAATACAAATATAATATATCTGTCTAGCAGGACTATAAATTCTAAGATCACGCCATGTAGAAACGTACGGAGAGGCTTAAAATCTACATGTTGAAAAAGTACTTTGGAACAATTCTATTTAAAATAGACATTTTTAATAAAAACGATTCAATATGGAAACAAATAACAGAAGTATAATTAAGTATTCCATCTGTCTTGGTCCAAAGTAAAATATCAGCTGCCAAAGAAAGCGAAAATGAACAAGCAGTCAGTATTAAATTCCAACTTTTCTCCACAGTTTAGTCAACACTTAGCAACTCTGAACCTTTCTTATCTCCTATCTAATACTTGGAGGTGGGTTCTGTTAAAAAGTTCCTCTGTTTCCTGCCAATCTAACAATTAATTGAATTTGCTTATCTGATATAACTTTTTTTAGTTATCTGTAATAAGAAAATGCCCTGCCAGAATCGTAGTGCTGATACAAACAATTTAATAAAAATTTGAATGGAGCTGAGGAAAATGTGGTTGCCATAGCAAACATGATTATAAATCTAATAAATATACACAAGATATAGCGATAAAGCTAAGCCAACGCCTACATTCTAGAGAGGAAAGACATGACGTTCACCAGGAAATGTTCTCCAAGGGTTTTGATGATTGTTTCACTCTGTTATGTTCAGACAGAAATTACTCTGACTCGCACAAATGTTTGTTTCCAAGCCTTTACCCTTTGCTCCCATAAGGTGAGTTCAAACATTTATTTCACAAAAACTCCTGTGAGAAAAAACACAGCAGTGAGGTGAAACTAAATCTGAGTTTTTCCTGACATTCAGTTAACATTTTTAGGATTTCTCAAGGATGGGCTAGTATACTATGAGAGTTCAGCTTAGAGATAGAGAATCCAAAATGTTTGTCATCGACTTATAATCCTGTCTTAAATTAGTTGTTATCTTGTGTCTACATGTCAGGATTCAAGGTAAGGCAAATATATATTAGTATGTTCTTTGAATGCAGTTAGACTATAAAGAATTTGATCTTGTACTTAAAAATAATGGGTAATTTCAGAGTATAAAATAATGGGTTATTTGTAATAAAAATGGGTTACTGCAGTCTATACTAGTAAAAGGAATAGGTAACTTATGCAGTATATAAACATGGGTTACTCCAGTATATAAAACAAAGGTTACTGCAGTATTTACTCAAGACAATGGTAATGCAGCGTAAAATATAATAATGATTAAGTGCAGTGAAGTACATAAAATAATTGGTTACTAAAGTAAATAAGACAATGGGTAGTTACTGAATATATAAGATAATGGGTTACAGAAGTATATATGCCAAGGGGTTACCGAAGTATAAAAGACAATGGGCTACAGAAGTATATATGCCAAGGGGTTACCGAAGTATAAAAGACAATGGGCTACAGAAGTATATATGCCAAGGGGTTATGAAGTATATAAGACAATGGGTTACAGAACTATATATGCCAAGGGGTTACTAAAGTATATATGCCAAAGGGTTACCAAAGTATATAACACAATGGGTTACAGAAGTATATATGCCAAGGGGTTACTAAAGCATATAAGACAATGGGTTACTAAACAACAGACAATAGATTATAATGTGCAGGAAGTATTATAGATGTGTGGTCGATGTATCTATAAGCATGACTTGAGGTATTGATACACTTTAATAAATGGTTGTAGATACATTTTAATAAATACTTTGCTTCAATGAATTAGTAATAAAGTTGCAATTAATTGCTCTGTAGCCATGTTGAAGGACCAAAGGCCTAAGTGACATGATCCCCAAGTGCAGTTGCATTAATGACTACTTTGTTTTCTCTACCCCATCTTGCAAACACACTAAGGTACTCAGTTTTTCATATGTATATACACTGTCATACAGAATTCATTTATTAACAGAGTTATCAGAGTTTGCAATAAATAAAGCATTGTTTCCATAATTATAGCTAAGTATAGCATGTACTTGAACAAAGAACTATACTTCAAATACAATAAACAGTTGACTAGCCTGATAACATTGAAATACAATTCCTGTGTTACTGTGCTTTATAAGTCTCTGTCCAATAACTCTTTCCACAAATACAACTCATTTTTATACCATAGCTCGATTAATTTTTCATTTGACAAGTTATTTGAATAACTATGGAAATGATAAGTAACATATTGTATAAATTGTTCGGTAGAGATATACTCACTAATTCAAGTAAAATATTAATGACTCTTTTACATGCACCTTTAATTGTAAGCCTATAAAATTGTTATCAGAAACCTGCCAGAATAGTCAAAAAAATATCATACTTTATGTGTTTAAAATAGATCATGAAACAAAATACAAATGAATATACATGTTTAAAGTCTGAGAAATCATCCCAGTTGGGTTATACTGAATCAAGGTTGTATTGAATATAATTTTGTTGAGTCTTAATTCCTTTAATTTCTTTCAATGTTGAGGCAAAGTGACATTGCATGTTATCTCCAGTGAAAAGTAAATCTCTAATGACCTGTGTAATTTAGGCTGATTAGAGACCAAACATACTTCACTTTTAATTAATAAAAGATGTAAAAGAATTTTCAAGTTGACGCCTCAAAGTACAGTATAAAGATTAAGTTGTCCAAGTAGAATTCTAGGGGCGGATCTGAAAATCCACAATGTGATGCCAAAATCACTCATTAGGCCCAGCTTTTTATTCCTTATGATTGTGGGGAATTTTTGAAATTTAGATTTTTTTCTCATTTTGTTGCAATTAAGAAAGATTTAAGAACAGTTGCACATGTCCTAATCCATCTACAGTAAAACCTGTCTTAGTGAAAACCCCTTTCTCGTGAAAGAGATAAACCTGCGATTAGTGAACACCGATCCAAGACACATTTTATATGATTCTTGTATAAAATCCCTTCTCTGTAGTGAACGCCTACCTACAGTGAACATATTTTTGTAGTTCCATAAGTGTTCACTATATAATGGTTTTACTGTATATTACAAACAATCAGTGTTGAATTATGGAGAATTAATTAACTTTTATCTAAAAATCAAGGTTGGAAATACAAACCAATTTGCAGCAATCATGCATACACAATGTTTTTGCAAGCGTTTCTATCTAATTATACACAGCTGCTTGCAGACAAGGTAACCTATAGCAGATCATTTATATTTTTCATGAAATGTCTTTCATTTGTTAGGATGTTTAGAGCACTAAGGAATTGGGTCAAACTTTGACTCTCCTTTCAAAGTATATTACCTTGCGCATTTTGGGAGATGAAGCATAAAGCACAGTTCATTTCGTAACATTCTTTCAGTTTCTTGTATTCCTTTACATACTCTTTTTATGTCACCACCAAAAAGTGGTGACATATTGTTATGGTTTCCATTGGCGGTCGGCGACTGTAACAAATTCTTACAACTTCCAATAATTTAACAAATACTGTATAGACTGACTTCAATTGTTTTTCGAAATCATCTACATGTTTTGAGAAGTTCAAATCTGACTTTATATTTAAGATTTGACCTTCACTGACCTTTTCAAGGTCAAGAAAAGGTCAAAAAGGTATTTTTTCAACTTGCTTGAAATTGACCAATTTTTTTCAAAATCATCTACATGTTCTCAACATTTCAAATCTGACCATAGATTTGACCTTCAATGACATTCTCAAGGTCAAAATAGATTTGACCTTTAATGACCTCTGCAAGGTCAATAAGGTCTTTTTTATCTTGCTTCAACTAGGTGGTGACATTTTGTCATGTTAATGCCTTGTTTTCTAATGCAGTCAGTCACATCTATGCAAATCAACAATGGAGGTTTTCTTAAAACTGAAGAGAATGGTGGGGGTTAAGCCAAATTGAAATTAATGACATTTTTCATGAGTGGTGTTTTATTGATACAACCCCTTAAATTATAAAATAAATAAAAATGGTAAGTGTTTTAGCTTCAAACCCCTTGATATTCTGTTTAATACTTCAATGTACTCATAACCACTAACACTATGTATCAAGCCTGGTTTCAAGATGGGTGGGGGACCCTTTGTTTTGCCATACTTGTTATGCTCTTGAAGCATGCTTCCACGCTCATAAAGACCACACGTGATCAAAGGTTATCATTAACATGAGAGCATTTGACATACATGTACATTACTAAGTAAAGGAGTGAAGAAACTACTGGGAGTGGGAGGAACAATAAAATATATAACAGGAAATATTACTTTTGTTAAGGGCTTGCCAAAAAGTAAAATTCTTTGTAAATAATAACTGTTCACCTCTCCATTCAGATAACTGGCTCAATTATATACCTCTGATTTCACATTGACCCCAACCTCAAAAGTCAACACTTAAGTGAAAGTGGAGTATATAATTTATCCAGTCAACCTCTGAGCAGATGTTGTATCAGAGTCCATCATTGTAACATATAAAAGTTATTTACAAATATAGTGGGTGAGTTCAAACTCAAGTGTTTGATTATGTGACATCATACAACATCTCACCTTTGCAAGACCTTGCTATCTATTTGTCAAAATAAACTAGAACATATTAAATGTTCTGTATACTTTTTGATTATCATAAGATAAAGGAGTGTTTTGCTTAAGTCACAATCACCTTGCAAATATGCTATACATTGGTCTAAGAGTATGAAATATCAAAGTTCAACAGCTGAGATCACATTCATAAGAAGAATCTGATCTTAGAGCACGAAGCCAGTAAGTAATTGATTGATTTTTTATTGTTTTTTATCAATCCTTTTTAATAGGAATTGAAGATATAGTGAGTCCATGATTTATTATGACCACGTACGAGTAATTCTGCATGTATTCAAAGTTACGTATTTCCTAAAACAATTCAAATGATGTAAGTTAGTGATAAAATGCGGAGTATTCACAAGCATATTTATGATTTATTGAATTGTCAAGTAGAACACATTTATTTGTTAACTTATCAATATCTACAAATAGGATCAACTTTTCAAACTAAAACAAAAGTTTAAAAAACAATTATACCAGAATAACAGAAATTAACCTGAAATATAGCAGGCCTGGGTATTTTTATACTTACATCTGTATGTTATTCAAGATAAAAAATATTCAATGTCCTGTTGGTTAAATTTATAAATCCTTAATGGATTATAAATAGATTCTTTCTTTCAATAAACAAATGACATGAAGTAAAAACAAGTTGTTCTCAACTGTATACAATCTGGAATTATTAATCCAGGATTTGGGTGAAAGGCAATCCAGGATTTGAGGAAAGATATTCTGATCCAGGATAAGAAGTCAATTCCCAACTTCTCTCCAAGTACAATTGCTATTTTGTTACTCATTGTTTAGAATTCCTCCCTTGGTGGCATCTTGCAAATAAACCAGAGCTAGTAAATAAATTGAGAAAAATTGGTTTGTTGAAATATGTAGAAGTCTCCACATGTTCCAAGGCATCAATGATAGGCATCAGCAACATGTTGTTTGTTGTATTAATCCCCTGACTTTCACTCCAAGAAATCAAACCAACACAATAACAACATATCAAAAGTAGAAAAATTCTATGTGGCAGGTACAGATTTCTGATAATATGGACTTCTTTCAAGTACAGCGCAATCTTTCAGATGTCTACCAACAAGTACGTTCACACTTTATTCAAGATAAATAATGTTTTCAAGTGACATATGAAAAGTAATTTACAGAATATTGAACAGAGATAGAACAATGCTAAGATTGCATTTTCCAATTTATAGAAATCTTGATTGAAAATGTCAGATCACAAAAAAACGTTTCCTCTGGCAAAGATAATAAACAAATGAATGACTTGAATATCTAAGGCAATTTCAAATTTTCTGATAAAGCCATCTCATAACTTTTGGCTGATTTGATTCAAAAATGACAGTTTATCAAAGAATTTATTGTAGAAAGATGTTTGAATCATGTAACATATCAGATTATTGTCAACTAGAACTACTGACATGGAAAGGTCAATATTGTAATACAGACAATTATACAATTTTTAATAAAGACAACATAGAAGCAACTTCACAGACCTGTAGCCCTAGTTTTTATCAAGGTGCCTAAAACAAGATAAAAGAGGGACATATGTGGGTCTTCTCTTTGGAATATAACATAACATGACAGGTACCAGTATATGGGGAAGAGTTTCCAAATTCTTCTCTATTATGTAGAATTATCTTGTTGATGTTCATAACTTGAACTGTTCACGTAATGCAAAAATATACATCTTCACTATAATTCCATGGTTGACCTGATATGCACAGGGTCAAAGGTCACCTCAAGGTCATTAACGTCATTAAAGTGGCTAAGTGACTAAAAAAAGTCAACAACGCAATATAAACTCTAACCTGTTATTGCAACAGGATGTAGTAACCGGACCATAAGTTCATTAAATAAAAAGCCATCCTTTCTGAGGAAAGTTTTTATAGTTTCGATGTTAAAATGAAATTGATGCTTATTATAATCATAAAAGAACATTCTAAGAAGAAGAAATTTCCATGTCTCGCTGGCCAATTTTCTCTGAGGTAATTTCCTGTTTTGTTAAAGAATCAAAATATACAGATCCACTGGGAATTCAATAAAATGTAATAGCAATTAGGAATTTCCTGAAATCAGGAAAGTGCTAATAAAAGAATTCCTTGTGAAGATGCTGTTTTCTCCTTGAAAATTCAAAGAAATAATTATTCCTAATATGTTATATCCTAAGCATGTCATGATGTGTGTACTTTAAAGAGACCTGTTCCATAAACCTATAAAAAAAGTTAATCTAATGTTCTGATATTTCCATCCTTACCCATATCATATACATGTAGTGAAATTTGAAAATGCTGATTTGCATTCACACTTTCACTAACAAAATCCTCATTAACCCCTTCCCTCATCAAACAAAAATATTTTATTCTTCCACAATTGTTAACAATTGTGATATATACCTAACTATTTGTGATGCAAACACGCCTGCCCGTAGCCAGCTTTTGCCAACTAGTTCACTTTTGAAAAAATTCCAGAAGGGAGAAGGGGTTCACATTTGACAAATATCAATTGACAAGTGAATGGCAGAATACTGCATGATTTTGAAACAATTTTTGGCCAGAGGGGGGGGGGGTTCACTTGCTTCCCCTGAACCCCCCTGGCTACGGGCCTGATAACATATAGGTGAATGACAAATGTTGTCTTCTGGTGGAAAGACATAATGTCTCTGTTATGTATAATTACTGTAACATCTCTAATCCTGTTACAAGACTTGATGGATGTTCCAGGAAACATGGATATCATTTAGTAGATTTCATCAGTTAAACACAATATGTGGATTGAAGATAGATTAACTTGTGCAAGAATGGGGTTCCTGTGTTGCGTGTTTCTATGATTATGCATTTGAAAACTAATTAAACAAGACTTTGAAGAAAAATTTAAGTTTGATTGTAACTATTCAACTTGCTATGCTATCATAAATGCCTTATTTGTTACCTTCAGTTTCACATTGAAAAATAAAACTTAAGTTATTTTTTATAAGGTCAGAATCAAAACAAGATTCCAAGTGCACATTATATTAGAAAAACAATGATTCCATAAGATAAATGAAGTGTGCGTTGACTTATTGAGCTTCTGTGATATGTTACAGTCTAAGGCGTAACTTGCCAGGCCAGTCAACAGCAATCATCTGTTTAACATCTCACCTATAGAGGCTTATCTGACTTCTCTTAATGATACTGAACAATGAAAACAATCAACAGCAATTACATTTAATAAGTTCCAGACTATTAGCTGCTACAAACAGATAAACACATCCAGATATGCAATTTGAAAAAGCACTAAGAAGTCTCGATTAACTATTTTTGAATACATCGCCCTAGGACAGAGATGATAATGACTATCATTGGGTGATAATAGATAAGAAACTATGTTAAAGGCAAGGAACTATGTTAAAGGTAGCCAAAGTGATGTATAAGATTGAGTAAAACACACAGATACAACTATCAGTAATGTTAAGTAGAGAGGAGCTGGCATTAACGACGTCAGACATAAAGTTCTTAGAGTACATGTAAAACTTATGACATTGCAATCACAAATATACATTTTGGATATTTGAAAACATTCCCATAATATGGTAAGTAAGTTAGATAATTTCAAGACAGTTGTGTCTATCAAAGTACATGTATGTATTTCAAAATAAATGTTGATATAATTTAACATGATTGTTATGACATATTTTGAATATTTAAAGACATTCAACTTATACGATGAGTAAGTTAAAACGTTCTGTGTTCTTGACTTTTTGTATCCCACAAATCTTTTGGGAAGGTTAATTATCTGAATGTATCATATCATTTGATTTATTACAACCTAAAAATGGTATTGGAAAAATTTCCATTATTGAAGTAAAATATATGAGATTGATAGAGATCTAGATATTTGTCTTTTAACTCCTATCATACTAAGGCAGTATAACATTATGCTTCTAGATTGGACCATCTGAGCGATATTCTAGAATTTGGAATAATATCTATTATATTATGAAGCCCCCTCTAAAACATAACACAAAGAGATGACCAATACCTCCTTATGATAACAATCACGCAATAGATCATGATATTCTATGTAGGCTAGAAAGAGTTAAATAGGAAATGTGATTTGTTCAAAATAAAACAATCAGCTTGTTATTAATGAAATCATAAAGGTTTCACAGAGAGGTTGAGTTAATCTGTCTGGATATGATTTAGATAACACGTCCCACACTTTAACCTGAACTTCAGTAAAACAATGCATCACAGAATTCCATTTTATGAGAAAGCTTAGATAACCATGATCAGAAAATACATCCATTGTAATATGCCGTGAGGGAATTGTTCATCACAAATAACTAACTCAATATCCTAAATTCAAATAAAAAGCCTCATACAAATAAACTGACACTGTAATATTTGGAATGATCTAGATGGCTTTTATTGATAAAAATTTCTAATAATAATTTACATGACTAGACAGTTTTTACATTTCAATTTAATCAGGTCCACTGAACATGAACATTTATTCTATTATATATATAACTTTTATTGACATATTGTATCATTACATGATTACATTAGTCACAACTACTCACTAAGACTAACTAAAACTACTTCTACATTTACAAAGTAATGTACAAAAATTCTATATGCATATTGAAAGCATACAAGAGAGGCAGAATAAGTGTGATGTACAAAATATGCTGACTATTCTAAATTGTTAAATGAGTGATATATAAATTTACCAAGATGCCGTTGTACGATGGTATTATCACTTGAAATTATATTTGTAAATAAATTATCACTATTTAAATCAAATTTTGGTAATGTTTCAGAAATTTTGCTGAAAAATATTTGCCTGTGTTGAGAATGCTTTGTACAATTTATGATAAAGTGAAATTCATCTTCTACACAATTACATATATTACATAATCTTTCATTTACAGGTTTGGATTTTGGCTTTGTGTGTCTTCCTGTTTCTATTTTTAACTGATGTGAACTCAACCTAAATCTACTTATTGCTAATCTATATTTTTTATTGTCTAACTTTGTATATGGTTCTAATGCAAAATCTTTCTTAAATTAATTGATGACTCTATGAACTTTATTTTTATGAATTCAAACATATGTTATGATGCTCATACAATTTATTGAAACACATAACACAGTGAAAACTATTTCATCAGAGAATTCCCTAATCTTTAATTATGTAAGTATCCTCATATCTATCCAGCGAAGTTGTTTATTTCTACCACTTTAGGGGCGGGGTCAAAATATCGATGTTCATATGGAGAGGAAAGTACTTTCGCGAGGGGGGAGGGGGTTTTTGGGCACTTTCGTTGACCAAACAACATCGATAATTCGGATCTGATATACAAAAAATAATTGGACTTACCCACTTTTTCTGGCGCTATGTTCTGATAAAAAGGCTTGTTTTCAATAGTTCGTGAGGTTTTTTGTGTGATAGGTCCAAAATATCGGTAGATAAAGACGATAATTCGATCATTTTTCAAATAAATTCCGTACTTTTCCCTCCTCCTTTTGAAGAGTTCAATGCAGTTAAATTGCGAACGTGTGTTAATTCACCGTAATAATAACCCGGCAAATAGGATACGATTATGCCTCTCATAAATCAATGTTTTTTTGAAGTGACCCAAGCTTTCGTCTAGAGGGGGGGTGGGGGGGTTGTTGTCCAAACGAAATTACTTTCGTCTCCATATGAACATCGATATTTTGACCCCGCCCCTTACATGTCAGTGCAGTTTTACATTGCTGAGCCAATTAAACCATGTAACTTGTTCAATCCATGGACAAACAGAGACATTGAACATCATTTATTTGATTTAGCTAGTGAAGTCAGTTATTTTATTAATTAAATTGAATGGATTTTGCATATTAGAATAGGAGAAATCATTAATTAATTGATGTTTCTGGTTCTGTTTACTGGTTTTAAGGACAAACGCAACTTTTTTCTATTTTGATGAAAACTTTAAATTATATTAGAAATATTCATATATGTTAGAATATCCAATATATTGATTACAGTGTCAAACAGCATTGTTAATCTTCATCTTTTTTCAGGCCAATCTTTATTAAAATAAAACAATGAATATGAAACATCAAAAAAACCAGTACAACCAGGGAAACAAATCCCAAATATCCCAAATTATAATAATACCAACCAATTTTCACCTTTTTAGTTTAGAAACCATTTAAAAAAAGTGTTTGCTCAATAAAATTATCATTTATTCAATAAAACAAGGAATTCATTTCATTTTCATGATAATACCACATGATCTTTATGGAGATTTGGATCTCCAATGACATCATCATTTCATACGCACTTCTAGACTTTAACTCTAAAAATGAAGTATGACTTATACTACTGGCATAATGTTTCTTGATATTTGTGAAATATATTTTATCATCCAATTTGAAAAACCATACTGACACTTTAATTACGGCCTGCTGGTACTCTACTGAATGGCATTATCCCTTTCCACAGGGTCTAGATAGCACTGTTCCACAACTAGTTACTTTGACTGAACGAAGAAACTTATTCTATATTTTCTAGCTTTGTGCTAAATTATAATCTGCAACTTGACTTAAAAGTAGGTTTAAATCGAGAAAACAAAAAACTCGTAACCAGGAAATTCATCCATTTTGTTACATTGACGTTCCGTTAAAGTAACAAGTTGTGGAACATTGGAAAGGTAAGAATGACTGAAATATTGTAAATCAAGATGACTGAATGGACCATAACTCATACAAAAGGCTATGCAGTGAATGTATGGCATCATGCCTATCTGTCCATAACTCATACAAAAGGCTATGCAGTGAATGTATGTACAGTGCCTATCTGTCCATAAATGTTCCCAGGTCAGTGCTCAGATGGATTAATCAGGGAAATAATCATACTTAAGAGGTCATTTCTTCAAATAAATTAATGAATAAAATAATTGTACCCATGAGGTCATTTGTTCACCAGATAATAGTGATAAACAACAGAGTAAAGAACAGAACTTATAAATATTACTTATTACAACTTTTCTATTTACTGCTTAAACTAAGAGTATCTAGTTAAAACATCTTGCAAAATGACCCTTACATTTAAAACTGCGCCTCTCATGAAAAAGCAATCGTGGGTTGTTCCAAAGGTACTTAGTGATATTTTGAGCTTTAATGAGAGACTATACAATGATGAATAAATGGGGCAAACATTGTGTATAAATACTCATGATAAATGTGTCATTTAGAGGATAGTTCCTTCGACTGCTCACCGGCCATTCGATTTTTCGAAGATTTCCAAGTTTAGAATATCGATTACATGTAGAACATGGAAAATCATATGCGCTAAATAACTCACAAAATATAACAAATATAATGGTGGTCTAGCGTCAGAATCATCGCTGGCCAGAGCGGTAGATTGTGGTTCGAATCCCAGCACCACACTTTCATTTTTTTACTATATGGTTGTGTTTTGATATTATGCAGAAAAACAGTTTATAATCACCTAGAATTAAAGCATTAATAATGTTGTCGTCAGTTATATATTAATGTAAAAATAAAATAAGTCAAAATATTGTGTTTTAGAGCAATGTCAGTCTTTAACATTTTACTGTTATGGTGGTAGACCTGAATAATTGTATGTCCAGGAATAAACCTTTATACATTTTTTGAGATTATCTTAATAAAACCTATTTGCATTCGGGAGTACAGTAAGAACGCAAAGAGAGCTCCTGGGTTCCTATGACACATAATCCTTCATGCATTACTGTGACACCCCGGCTGTGACAATGTCATAATCATCATCATCAATTGTAAAACGAAACAGAGCTACAAATTAGGCAAATTAGGTTCAACCTGAAACTGGAAACATGATTAAAAAGTTGCTCCAGATGTTAAAGTAACATTCTGACTCCAATTTTAAGGTAACAAGCTGGTATTTACCAATTAAAGATGATACATTAGGTCAATCTAAAAATGTGTAAACACTATGATTTAGTAACTTTTTCTTTTCAATAAGCACGCTGAGACTTTGCATGTCATCATGGTAAACCATGGACTTTCATCTTGTGTTGCAAGAGAGATGTGAGAATGAGATGTGACAGAGAGATGCAAGAATGAGACATGACAGAGAGATGTGAGAATGAGATGTGACAGAGAGATGTAAGAATGAGACATGATAGAGAGATGTGAGAATGAGATGTGACAGAGAGATATGAGAAAGAGAAGTGACAGAGAGATGTGAGAATGAGATGTGGCAGAGAGATGTGAGAATGAGAAGTGACAGAGAGTTGTGAGAAAGAGAACTGACAGAGAGATGTGAGAATGAGAAGTGACAGAGAGATGTGAGAATGAGAAGTGACAGATAGATGCGAGAAAGAGAAGTAACAGGGAGATGTGAGAATGAGATGTGTCAGAGAGATGTGAGAATGAGATGTGGCAAAGAGATGTGAGAATGAGATGTGACGGAGAGATGTGAGAATAAGTGGCACAGAGACGTGGAGATGTGACAATGAGACGTGAGAATGAGATGTGACAGAGTTGAATATCACGATGACTGGAACTTTACATTCCTGAAATGAGAATAAACATTTAAATCACATCATGATAAATCAAGTTATCTCCACTCCTTTCAGTTTTAAGATGAAGTTGCAAATAGAAAGCCATATTGAGCATCAGAATATTAATTCAGAAGTCTCATAATTTGAGAAATATCAATCATTATCATGTTCATGGCAAAAAGCATTTTACTTGGTTAGAATGTTAATTGTGCACTAGAATTTAAAAGTTTTTAAAAGCAGTCAAATACATGTGAAATGAATATAATTTAAAAGGAACTGCAAGATAAACTCCACATACTTCATGTCATGTACCATCATCTGACTGACCATGGAAACACAAGATTAATTAGCTTTAAATGTTTTACATATGAGGAGCATATCAATCCCATAAGACCTTGTGTCAGAACTCCCCTAAGCAGTGTTACACAAGGTCAGTTGGTCATATTAATACTGGGAGTTGTAAACATAATTTGACAGGCAAATAAACACCTAAGATCTATGAAAACATGATATTTGTTCTGAGAGTTTAGAATTAGTAATTTGGAGTAAAATAACAGGTAAATCAACATATGTCTCATGTATCACTAGTGGTCAGGTAAGGTTATGTGTCAGTATTCAGAGTTAGATGGAAAACAATCAATGTTAAAGGCTCTATTGAGCCATATAATCCTCACAGATAATTGACCAGGTCTCGTTATAGTTAAAGGAGAAGGAATCAGATCATAGGACAACGCTATTGGGATATTAATCAGGGAATTTCATACCCACACATTAACTTAATTCACTGGTCAGTAAGTATTAATCAGTGATCAGCCCGTTTCATTGGTCCTTAATTTCCATGGTTTCCGTTATTAATTTACTTAACAAGCTCTGCATGTAATTGTAACATTCACATTTCAACATGTTTTTGTATTTTGAATAACATAGTTTGAAATCAATGTGATCACCACGCAGAGTAAAAATGGAAAATAGAAAATACTATTTAGCACTGCATTATATAAGACAGATTAGTAAATAATCCCTCATAAAAATCATCACTATAAACTATAGACATTTAGGCCAAAGTAAATAACTTTATGATTAGCATTTCCGGTAGCATGTTCTAGAATTGCCACAATTAATGACAGATGTCTATTTTATGAAGAAAATGCCTTAGGAACCCAGAATGTCAGATGTGACTCTCATAGAATTTTGACAATCATTATTAAATCTAAACTAACTATATTCTGAAATGTCTATTATAATTATCTTTCCTAATTTAAAAAAATTAATTTCACATATTGTACATTAAGTAAAATGTCAAAAACCTACAAAAAGCACAAGTAGTATTTATGGAAAATAAGCAGTAACATGAATTCATATAAGTACGTCAGTAGTAAATGTCAGTGAAACGGGCAAGTTCTACAAACAATGAACAGAGATAATTGAGATATGATCAAGAACATCATGGGAATGATACCGGCAAATCCTAATAGGAAGCAATATATGTGAGTTTTACAGTTGAGTAATATATCTAGGTCCCACAGTTGAGTAATATGTATGAGTCCCACACTTAAGAAATGCATATGAGTCCTACAGTTGAGTTATGTAAGTCTTACAGGTGACTAATGCATTTGAGTACTACAGCTGAATAATACATGTGAGTCCTATAGTTGAGTAATACATGTGAGTCCTACAGTTGAGTAATACATGTGAATCCTACAGTTGAGAAATACATGTGAGTCTTACAATTGAGTAACACATGTGTGTCCTACAGTTGAGTAACATATGTGTGTCCTACAGTTGAGTACCATATGTGAGTCCTACAGATGAGTACCATATGTGAGTCCTACAGATGAGTAATACACATGAGTCCTACAATTGAGTAACACATTTGAGTCCTGTAGTTGAGTAATACACGTGAGTCCTACAATTGAGTAACACATGTATGTCCTACAGATGAGTAATATATGTGAGTTCTACAATTGAGTTATATATGTGAGTCCTACAGATGAGTAATACACATGAGTCCTACAATTGAGTAACACATTTGAGTCCTACAGTTGAGTAATACACGTGAGTCCTACAATTGAGTAACACATGTGTGTCCTACAGATGAGTAATATATGTGAGTTCTACAATTGAGTAATATATGTGAGTCCTACAGGGAGACAGGTGAGTCATACAAATGAATAATACAGGACTTTAAGAGCTAGAAGTTTGCCAATCACAGTCTATCATGTCTTGATGACGAATGACGTGTTCTAACACCTTAAACATAATTGCTTCCTCTATTAACCTCCAACCTATGAGATATGCCCTGACATAACACATTTCCTTATCAATTTTCTTGTCCAAAGTGTGAAATGGTAAAAAGATATTATAAGTACATATAACTGGCTTTTCATTTTCTATTGAACAAAACGGTTTTTGGCAGAACAGAAATGATTAATCGATATGCTAAAAGGTATTCTTCTGCACACAATACCATGCCATAACATAACAAATTAAAAAGACTGCTTGTATAATCAGTTTCTAATTGTACCAATATGTGTTCCATATCAACTACTCTCTCACCCACATTGTCTCTTGATGCCATATCGAACACTAGAATCAAAGTGTAATTCATCATGTACTCCACCCCCTCTATTAATTGACGTCACTATCAGTAATTAACAGAAATTACCAAAGCTCTATGAGGAATTCCCACCTTCATAGTATAGACTTAGCAGAGTCAAGCACTTCCCTGAGATTTCCCAGGTCGGAACATGGAACATTCACAGGAACAATGTTTGCTGATAACACTTAAGTGTATTAAACAAGTCAAAGGGGTGCTAAATGATTGCAACATTTTTAAAATGTTGCAATTTCGCATTATCTTCAATGCTCGTTGCATTCCTTATTATGCACATTTTTAAAAATTAACCAGTTCTAAACTTTATTTAATTTAAAATGCTTCAATTTTAAGGTTATAGGTCAATTATACATTTATGCACCTAAAATTTTCAAATACTTCAACGTTTGATGTGAAATGCCATATCTTTTAAAGACATTAAATGGGATTGTTATTATGGAATATATTGACCTGATTATTGAAATGATGCTTTCAACATTTAGATTCTTTATCCATTGCTTCCACATTCATACTTCTTGTAAATTATAATCCTCACTTATATCAACCTTTTGCTGAATCAGAAATTTTATAAGTATTAAAATAAAGAAATGATTTTTTCAATTAAAGATAAAGCAATAAGGGAATTTCTGAATCCCCCACAGAGTTCTGAGAGCTCTTGGTGTTGCATAGCCAATGATGTAATCTTGTTATAGGTACAACCATATTCAATATCACATTTGTTTGGATAATGTTTGAGTTTAATATTTCATTAAGCGGTTGTGTACACATGGTACTTAGAAACAATTGAAATAGAAAGGCACAGTAAGGAGATAGAGCAGAATTGTAGAGGATTTGCAGGTTAGACAGGTGAATTAGATACAGGTGTTATATAGCATCATTTAAGACAACTTCTCCAAGCCAAGGTAAGACAGCTTAGTAAACAGGGGTTGACTATTATAATTATATACCTTGACACTGTAATGTGGAACAGCAGGGTGAGATTTACAGTTGAGGGACATAATTCTAACATTCAATAATTGGAGGAAGAATGTTTTGGAAGATTAAAACACAACTATTAAAAAAGAAAAGAAAAATATTTACATTAAAAATTATGATTAATTGGAGGAAGAATTTCTTTTGGAGTTTAAAACACAACTTTTAAAAAGGAAAAGAAAAACATTTACATTAAAAGATTGAAGATTTAGATTGTGGTTCACTGTAAATAATCGTAAAATAAGCTTATTTCTCATTTGAGAAATTCTATAGTCTCCACATACTGTTATCTTTTTACATGAATTTAACCTGAATATACAGGTATATACCTTGCTAGAGATAGTGTACCTTGAAATACCATGTAAATAACTTCGGATGACCAATGTCACTATGCTTCATGTGTTGATAAGTAAAATGTGAAGGCCAAACTTATCACTAATAATTAATTTGAATGTGTTATATTTGATTGTGTTTATCATACATGTATAAGGAAAACCATTAGAAGTTTGAATTAACTAACACTGTTCAAATGATGTGAGTTTTGAATGTTTTTTGTTGAACAGAAGAGTGATGTATTTTAGCAGAATATAGCATATACTAGCACGAACCATACAGTAGTTTAATTAAAAGCTAATATAATATGCATATTAGAAAAAATTGAAGATTGTATTTTACCATGCAAAACCTCTATAT
This sequence comes from Owenia fusiformis, assembly GCA_903813345.2. Taxonomy (NCBI): domain Eukaryota; kingdom Metazoa; phylum Annelida; class Polychaeta; order Sabellida; family Oweniidae; genus Owenia; species Owenia fusiformis. The sequence goes on along the minus strand of CAIIXF020000009.1, from coordinate 14,117,456 downwards.
AGTAATTACATATGCATCGTAGAGGTGTTATTTAATGGAAGAGCAGGAATATGATTATATTTTGAGGCATGATATAACATTGACAGACAAAAATCTCAGATCTTTTGTTACATTGATTTGAAATCTTACCGAAGTCTAAGTTCTAGAATGGTTTAACCACTGAGAAGTTCAACTTTCTTTCAATCTTTCGCTTCATCAATGACATGTTTATGAGAAAAAGTGTAATCTAAGGATATTTTCTTGTTATTTTTCCACTTTTTTTCAACAAAGACTATAGAGTCTAAAATGTTATAAAAAATCTTTTAAAAATGGTGGAATGGTTCCCTTATAATCCTAATTCAATTTTCTGAAAGAAAGAAAGAGATATTTGATCAAATATAGAAGTATATCTATTCAACTATATAGTGAGTCAGTAGTGACTGATTTAATTATTGGTCATTATCTAACAGAATAAAATCCATATTCCACCCCAACTATGAAACTCTATGCTATTTATTCCATGAAAACAACTGACATTTAGCAACAGGGATCTGTTAAACCACTTTTTCTGAAACAGGATGACATACATTATTTTAATATTCTAAATCTATTTTGATTCCATTCCAAGAGAATAATATTCACGGTATTCAAACATTAGTTGCGGATAAAAATAAATAAATTATTAAATGAATAATTTATAAAATATCTAAATTGATACAGAACAATATCTTTGTTTGTATAGATTAGCTGCATATAATAATAAATGGGAACCCGGAAAAGGAGAGAAAATAGAAACAAAAGATAAAAGAAATGAGCTTCAAACAATTATCTCAGTCACTCATTTCATGATTTCAAATACATAGTGAAGTAGCATGAAACAAGGCATTTACATGCAAAATGTCACCACCTGCCATTTGTTACAGATACTGAGTGGTATCATGAACTGCCTGTCAGGAAAAAAGAATTGATGAGAAAGGTGTTTAAATCTAAAAACAAAATTTCTCTCCAAAATTCAAGCAGAAGATAAGCCATGTCCAAACAAGGAAACCATTTCCTCCTAAGATGCTAATTCCTAGTTAACTTTAGACATGATAGAGAAGATTTTGTAATGTAAGGCTCCAAACATTCTGAATGAAAAATGGGAGTCATTTCACCAACAAGGACCCAATAATTGGTTGACCCTATGGTTCAACAAACGTGTATGTTACTCATGAAAAAACAGCATGGAGAGATTGCAAATACCATTTCTTCAATTTACAAGGTGGTACATGAGATAGCTGAAAATAAAACTGATACTAAAAGAAAATTTATGAACAAAATAAAATCCAGTTTCATTGTGTGTGTATAATGTTTTATGATGTCTTACTGTAAAACATGACTAACTTCTCAAGAATGCTAAGACGATAAATATTGTGAAGGACTTATAAAGAGGCAAAAAAATAAGTGATAAAGATATATGTACATGTATACAAGAAAGGTAAACACTGAAGTTGAATGAGTTCAAATCCCGGGACTGGTAAATCTCTTATAATATATCATTACTGGTAGCTTGGAAGTGTCATTAATTAACATTTGACAAGTTGGCATCCAAACAAATCTCAGAGTTCAGCAAATGAGAAGAGGGACATGGACAGAATAATTGTCTGACTTTAACGTACTGGAAAAAAATAGTCAACTAGCTATGATCTGTGATTTTTCAATCTTCAATAACAAATTGGTTGATTCATCAAAATATGAATGTGGTATTCTCATTCCTGGTAATATTATATAAACAGTAGAAACAAAAGATTATCCAAAAATGATACAACACATTAACATGCAAAATGTCACCACCTGCTATTTGTTACAGACACCAAACACTGGCTGCTGCACACCAACCGACAAATGCCATCACAAAAAAGATGGAGACAATAAATCACCACTTTAGATGTAGATATAACAAAATTAAATATTATTTTTTAATGATAACCAAATATAAACCTGATCGTTTTATTATTCCAAGAGAAATGAAGTCAACTTAGCATGATTCCTATGCAAGACAATTATCATAAAGCATAATAAAACCATTGAAGCTGTCTTAAACATCAATAAAATACACAAAACATCTTAATGCTTAGACTGAAGAGATTCTCGATCTACTTTAATCGTTTGCTAGTTCTTATCATTAAACCAATATATGACCAGAGATCATAAGCCAATCGCTCGTTTAAGTCTCTGAAGATTGAAGTTTAGTGACGTCAGTTGTGAGATGTCAACATTGCATCCGAGCATATGAAAAATGCACTTTTAAATTACTCCAGAATCTTCAGTTGAAAAGTTCAATATTTTTGCAATGAATCAAAATGTAAGAAGATGGTGAGATTAATCACATGAAGTTACTTTTCGACTGTATTAGATAATACAATACTGCTCTATGATTTGACAATGGGACACTACTCAGCAGATCATTTGTAGCCTACCTAAGTGTTTTTGCAAATACGGCAGAGTGTACAGGAAGTTACAAACGCCTCCCATTAGTTGATTACCATGCTGCCATGCTGATGTAATAATATAATAAATAATTCCTGTCGAGGTTGCTTATGTTGGCCTGGGGTCAAGGGAGCTTTTAATAATGAACTATATATTGTATATCAAATATATCATAATATCATTTTTCTATTTTCTAGTTCGATACTCATCCATCATTTACGTTCCCTTCCAAAGTTCCAAATACTACTCATTAAAAACTATAATGGTAAAGTGCAGCATCAAATAAAGTTTGGTCTTCCTGGTTGAACAATATTTTGAAATCATAGGCTGAGGTTTTACAGCATAACTATCAACTATCTACAGTAAAAGCAAAGCCCCTTATGATTTGGTTTGAATGTGTGAATATATTATAATACCTTGTGAGATAGATCCTCATTGTTATGATGCTGTTTTTTGAAAATGTCAATTATAGCGTGCGATATATTCTTGGGTATACTATTTACATGTATTTTTGGGTATACTATTTACATGTTTTCTTGGGTATACTATTTACATGTATTCTTGGGTATACTATTTACATATATTCTTGGGTATACTATTTACATGTATTTTTGGGTATACTATTTACATGTATTCTTGGGTATACTATTTACATGTATTCTTGGGTATACTATTTACATATATTCTTGGGTATACGAGGGGTGATCCAAAAGTCTTGGACGCCCTGCTCTAATTTTGTTGGTTTTTGATAAAATTACTTTAAACTTTCCAATAATAAAGACCAACAACCTAACTGCTTTGTGTATTAATTTCATGGAGAAATGATATGTTTTATGTAGTTTTCTAGACAGTTTTTAATATGGGGACCCTGCCACCCGGAACGGTTTTCACACATGACAACTTTCAGCCTTAAATGTTGCCGCCATTTGACTTGTTTCGCAAGTCTTGACCACTGTCTTTCTTTGAATTGTGAATGTTAAACCATGTTAGTTTACTTCCTTTCTTACTAGGCAACCAATTAATTGTGTTTTAATTATAATGTCACATATGACAATGATCATATATGTCAAATTCTAAGAAAATGACATCAGACAAGCAATCCTCATTCTGGTATCATTTTTGCTCCAAAATGGCTGCTGAAATGCAGAACATGAAAGAAATCAAAGTGGAACAAAGAATACTACAAGATATTTTCACTATTATTGACCTTTAGCAGCTACCATATGCACAATACAGTCTAGATATGGCTCCGTGTGATTTTCTTCCTTTTCTCGAAGTTGAAAGGAGGGTTGAAAGAAAATGTTTTTTTACTCATTGGATGAGGTTTAGAGTGGCACTCCAGCAGCATTTGTATCACATAAGGAATGGCGGTTTCATAAATGGCTTCCATTCATTGGTAAAGAGGTATGAAAGATGGGTTCAAATTCGTGGAAAATATGTTGAAAAGTAGGTCTTAATATGTGAAGATGATGATGGCAGATGGCACTCAGATTGAAAATCGGAAAGTCTCTCATATAATGACTGGTGTTAGGTTGTGCACCCGCACCTAAAGTATTTGCCATATTATAACAGTTGTGACGTGATTTGCAATATTTAAATACCGTTCCGGGTGGCAGGGACCCAGTGTTAAAAAATCTTGACCAAAAAGCTAAAATATATTATTTTCTGTTGAAACTTATACACAAAGTTGCTAAGATGTTAATCTTTATTATCTGAAAGTTTCGTGCAATTATATCAGAAAATAGCAAAGTTAGAGCGGGGCGTCCAAAACTTTTGGATCACCCCTCGTACTATTTACATGTATTCTTGGGTATACTATTTACATGTATTCTTGGGTATACTATTTACATATATTCTTGGGTATACTATTTACATGTATTTTTGGGTATACTATTTACATGTATTTTTGGGTATACTATTTACATGTATTTTTGGGTATACTATTTACATGTATTCTTGGGTGTACTATTTACATGTATTCTTGGGTATACTATTTACATGTATTCTTGGGTATACTATTTACATGTATTCTTGGGTATACTATTTACATGTTTATTCTATAATATACCTGATAAGGCAACACTCCAATCTGTCAAATATTTTATGTACACAAATATTGTCATTTGCTCTGAGCGTAACTTCCTATATAAAGTTCCTAAATTCAAAGAACAGTACGTCATAAATGGTCCTGACCGTCATAAATTAGCCTTGAGTTACATATATGTAAATGACCTAAAATGACTTAAATAACAGTGCCGTTAAAATAGAGAATTCAAATTGCAGACCAGACTTCAGTCAATTGCACAATGATATTCAGAAATACTTCAACTTTAAAATTATAATTTGTACTGTATTCTTTGAATATGGTTTATGGTAAGTTAAAGCTTAGGCCAAGAGTTGTCCTCATAAATCCTATTATACATGCATGATCGAAGATGAAAGCCTTTACACCATCATTCAATTCGGAACAATAGCGGAGAAATGATAAAGCCAACTAACAGGCTTATCATTATATGTAATTTGCAGAAACTATTGAAAAACATTGTATATTGACTGTCTTTGTTAGTAACAGGAACACAATATGTGATTAAAGCAGTGAAAAAAAAGAGTTAAAATGTTTTTCAATACTGTTAATTCTTTATCAATACATTTAATCAGAGAATATATAGATTTCTGAGTCAAACTACTTTCCATGTTTATTTTCAGGTGAGGAGGTTCTTCTGGAACCAATCAACAGCATCCAATCAACAGCCTGAACAACAAATCAACAGCATCCAATCAACAGCCTAAACAACAAATCAACAGCATCCAATCAACAGCCTGAACAACAAATCAACAGCATCCAATCAACAGCCTGAACAACAAATTAATAGGATCCAATCAACTACCTAAACAAACTACAAACCAATCAACAGTCTAGATAAACTTATAAAGTAAATATGAATCTGTCAATTTAAAAAAGGATAAACAGCAGAACACTGGGAGTTTACTTGGCAGTATTTACTTTAAAAAATACTGTGTACAAAACTGCATAATGTTGAATGACTAGCAAAAACCCTTTCAGCTAATGTTAAGGAATTCAAAATTTATGAAAGCAAGTTTAGCCATAAACTGGGTGAGAGAACATAAAAACAGACAAAAGACGGATTTTACTTCATAGCATAAAGATTACCCTCTGTGAACTTGAAAATACATAAAGGTAAACACTACAAGAGCAATAAAGACAAAGACTTTAAAGAAATTGAACATATTTGTAAATGTATCAAGTTATAAAATGTAGGACGTGCCAGGCAAGTGACACTAAATATTAATGCCTTTATTACTAAACATTGGCAGGTGATTAACAACACCTGTTATTAAACTACTGTTTCTTATGACCGACTTGTGCATTATTAAACAGAGAACAAATTAGAATAAAGAATGACAGAGTCCTAAATAAGAACATGAATTAAGATTTAACAGACAAAAGGACATTGATCTATTATATTCTATTACAAGCACTCAATAAGCTGAAGGATACACTATGACAGTAGGTTTATGTCAACTGACAGGAAAAGTTGTCATCGTTAATTAATTAAACAGCAGGTATTCAGGCGTAAAATATATTAAGTAAATGGCTGAACCTTGGATGTAATATATGCAGCATTGATGCAGCTTGAAAAGGACGATGTCAAATTAAACTGAAATCAAAATAACATTGAATCAGTCGTGGACTTAACTTTATAAACTTATCAAAAAGAGTAGAAAATATTGGATTGCCAATTATTTAACTTGTGTGAGAACTAACAGTGAATGAAACAGGTGAGAGCCAAATATCGCTGATTTATAAGTGATAGCGCATATAACCAAAACAATGGCATTGTACAGTAACGAAGCCTACACAGGCTTTTACATTCTAGTCAGACTATATTTTACAGTTCCAATGTGCATTCTAGGAATAATTGGAAATACACTTTCATTTACAATTTTGCATAAAATGCAGAAAATAAACACTACAATTTTTTTGCTTCGGACGTTAGCAATAACTGATATCCTATACCTGATAGCAGAGTTGATCCTGTACCCTTACACCACAATATACTGGTACACAGACTGGATTTGTGACCAAGAATGGGCACACTACCCCATGTATGCCTATCCTATAGTGTTCGCGACAGCCGAGGGCTTACAAATGATAACCACACTGATAGTGGTTGTCATCACCGTGGAACGCTATATAGGGATCTGTCATTCTCTCCGTGCACATGTTTGCAGCATGCGTAACATTAAAGTTTGGGTGGCTGTGTGCATAGGGCTAGGTGTAGTATATAGCATACCCAGAGCATTTGAGGTAGTCATGCTTGAAACTCCCAAGACTGCTGATGCCATTGAGAGATTTCTCATTGATCCTCTGAACCTAAACAGGAGTGGGGGGATACCTTCCAATTGTACCAGCACAAACTCATCCAACATTACAAATGGATATTATGTTGCACCAGAGTTTAAGTTATATCTTAATTCCAGCTATTTTATTGTGTATTCTGTACTTGGTATGGTGTTTCGCTATGGGGGACCTGTCATTTTGGTGTGTTATATGAATGCAAGGATAATTGCAGCGATGTATAAAGTGAAACAGTATGGGTCAGTCCCCGCAACAACATTCCCCGAAGATGATAGAAGAAAGTCTATGTGTGCAGTCCAGTGCATGAACAATACATTCATCAAATTCACCAAAATGTGTGTCGTTGTAGCAGTGGTATTTGTGTTATGTATGATCCCTACGTCTTTTTCAAATATTGCCACTATCATCAGAAAATCATATAAAGACTTACAATCCACGCCAAAGTGGCTGCCATATTATAATATTGTCATCAAATTCATGTTAGTTGTAAATTCATCAGTTAACTTTATTATCTATTGCTGTGTTAAACCTGGATTCCGGATGCAGGCCTCAAAATTATTTTGTCCTGCAGAAAAAGTCAAAAAATCTAAAGAACACAGTGAACTGATTGTCAGCCGGGACAATACTCTAAGGACAGTTAATGTAACAACAAATTATGATTACAAAGGTCACTATGTTTAAAACAACAACAACAAAGTATGCCTACAAAGGTTACAATGTTTAATATCACAACATAATATTATTATAAAAGGTTGCATATTTAACATCACAACAAAATTTGATTACAAAATTTTGCATGTTTAACATCACAACAAAATCTGATTACAAAGGTTGCAATGTTTAACATCACAACATAATGTGATTACAAAGGTTACTATTATTACAACATACTATGATTGTAAAAGTTGGATGCTCACCATGGCAACAACCCAGTGCATGGTTATCATAACATTACAACACATCAATCACTACAATGATTGTTGTGTTTATAATGCTATGCCTGCCTCCTATATATATTCTAACACATTCTGAATACTAAACTGATTTCATGTGGTTAGTTCTAGAATTGTGATTGAATTGAATTGCGCAAAAATACAACTGAACATTGACTTTAATTGGCCTGATGTCGCATTAGTGACGCAATAAAACCAGCATCAGGATTAGTTGCGAATTGAGGTGGGCTTCGTTGGGGCAATTTTTGATCCATATCTCTTGATGTCAGTAATACAATCAAACATGCTAAAAGGTAATGAAATAGAAGTATGATGAAAACTAATCAATGAAATTGATGAAACAGTTGGGTGACAATCAGCAGAAGTGTATAAAATATAAACATTAGAATATAAAAAACAAGATGTATATGACTAATATATAATCAAAAAAGTATGAACCAGTATTATGTGCAATGATATACAGATGTAAGTAGCTATCTATGTTTGTTTGTTCAAAAACATATAAATGGTAATTTAAATATAAAACTTAAAATTGAATTTTGTTTTGTTTATTGTGATATTAAAATGAAATGACGCCAAAACCAAATATTACTAGCAAAAAACTGTGATTTTTAGAATATGGCATGAATTTTTTCCCAGAATGAATATCTGAATAACTCCTAAAAATATATTCAAAATTTTCAAAAGTCTTCAAATCATCATTTATCAAAATTCAGTTATACTTCAGTAGAGCCAAAAAGTGAACTGGTAGGTATTTGAGCCACCTTGAGTCTTTAAAGATTTCTTCCAAGGAGGAAGAGTTGTTAGAATGAATCGGGGGAGTATTTTCATGCATTTCGCTTATGTTTTATCAACTCACTTTAAAACATTTTATTTATTAAAAGATTGCACCATATAATCCCATAAAATATTTCTCATTTTCAACTAGAAAAACTGCAACTCCACGGAGTAGCAAATCCCACCGAACGGCAGTTGAGTTACCAAAGATTACGAAAATGAAAATGAAAAATGGCAGCCATTCTGAAGCCTCTCAAGATCAGCCGCCATCTTAAAATTTTTTCTCAAACAGAGCTACTGAGTTTCTAGGCATCAGCATATAAAATTTGAACCGAATCTGTTCACTGGTATTTGACTTATCAAAGATTATGTTTTTTCTTATGAAAAATGGCTACCATTTTGAAATTCAGCCGCCATCTTGAAAAAATTTTCTCGAACAGATCTACTGTGTCCCTAGGAATCATCATATAAAAAATGAGCCAAATCTGTTCACTGGTATTTGAGTTATCAAAGATTACGTTTTTTTACGAAAAATGGCGTCCATCTTGAAATTCAGCCTCCATCTTGAAAATTCTTTCTCGAACAGATCTCCTTTGTCCCTAGGTATCATCATATAAAATTTGAGCCAAATCCGTTTACTGGTATTTGAGTAATCAAAGATTACCCTTTTTTATGAAAAATGGCTGCAATTTTGAATATCAGGCTGCCATCTTGAAAATTCTTTCTCGAACAGATCTATTGTGTCCCTAGGCATTATCATATAAAATTTGAACCAAATCCGTTCACTGGTATTTGAGTTATCAAAGATTATGTTTTTTTTACGAAAAATGGCCGCCATTTTGACAATCAGTGGCCATTTCGAAAATCCCATCTTGAGCGAAGCTCCTTTGTCCCTAGGCATAAGCATATAAAATTTGAACCAAATCCGTTCACTGGTATTTGAGTTACCAGAGATAATGTTTTTTTACGGAAAATGGCCGCCATTTTGAATTTCAGCGGCCATCTTGAAAATTGTATCTCGAACAGATCTACTGTGTCCCTTGGCATCACCATATACAATTTGAACCAAATCCGTTCACTGGTATTTGAGTTATCAAAGATTAAGTTTTTTTACGAAAAATGGCCGCCATTTTGAAATCTAGCAGCCATCTTGAAAATTTTTACTCGAACATATCTACTGTGTCCCTAGGCATCAGCATATAAAATTTTAACCAAATCCGCAAACTAGTATTTGAGTTATTAAAGATTACATTTTTTACGAAAAATGGCGGCCATTTTGAATTCAGTGGCCATATTGAAAATTCCTTCTCGAGCAGAGGTCCTACACCCATAAGGCATAAGCCTATAAAATTTGAATCAAATCCGTGAAACGTTATTTGAGTTATCGCCCGGACAAACAGACGGACGGACGGACGGACAGACAGACGGACGAACGGACGGACGGACGGACGGCTTTCCTATATCCCTCTCGAACTTCGTTCAGTGGGATAACAATTTTCTATGGATTACACGTGTAACACCCAGGTATTTTCATTTTTCTAACTTCAGAGGACTGGGAATCATTGAACATATTCAATTTTGAATAAAATAAATGCTGTTTCATGTATACAAATAAATTCCTAATCCCTAGAATTTTCTCAGAGTAATCCAATAGTACAGGTCCAAGCAGATTTTGAGATAACAGGAAAGTAAATCTTTAATACACACCTTTTTGGATTGCGATATAAACCAAAACAATCAAATAACTCTCCCGATTCACTTCCCAGATTCATTCTACAAACAACTCCCCTCCTTTCAGACAGAAAGCCCTTTTTATCATTCGTAAAATTGTTCATAAAAGTCTCAAAATCTATTACCAACTATGAGTCCATAACTCATATTTACAAATCCCAGAGAACAACATGTTTATTTTACTATGAAAGCACAAATTACTTCCATATTTCAAAGCTATTTTCGATGGTAAGAAGTATATGTAAAAATCACCAAATGGCCCTGTCTTGCAATTCAATTACATCTACACCTCCCCTGGGCATGAAATATCTATTATCTGTACATACAGAGAACCTTGATGTGTCATAAGTTGATTTAGACAATATTAAGTTAATTGAATTTGTGCAAGAATGAATCTTTTGTGAGAATGAGACTATTCATAAATAAAAGCTGCAATTAGAGAGCTGTGAAAACACAGAGACCTGTGGAGACATAATGAAGTCTGTAGTGTTACCTCCCAACATATACGAGATGGGAGTGAGAAACAAGCAAAAATGGATGACAGAACCTCCTGAAGAACAGTGTTTCCAATGACCAAACATTTTTATTGTCATACAGGGTGATATAAAAATATTTGCCCCTATTTTTGACAACTTTCTCAGTTATGATGGCATTTTCTTGAATTTGCAGGTAGAATTTGAATTTTCAGGTATCATTCAGTTAACATTAATGACAACAATTTAGAGAAATACTGTTTTCTATCTTGGCATGCTCTCATATAAAATGAAATTTTATGAACTTGAGATTTCCCATTTTTGGCATTATTTCAATTCAGTCACTTCTAAAATTGTTTTCATTTGAAAGACATATATTTGAGGGATTTAGCTTGGAAACATGTCAGGATTAAAATTATAATTTCATTGATGTTATGTCACTTCAGTATCATTTCATATATCTAAAGATATCTACAGAAAAAGAATATTCCTTAGATTTACTTCATAACTAAAAATGTTATTCCAAAATTGTTGGGATGGCTGTTCTGTTTGTGACACCCTGTCTTTGTTTTTATCTCATACTGCATTCAGTGCACAACAAAATTAAGATGTTAACAAGAATATAAATTTCATTTATTGTAATTAAAAGTGCCAGACTATCCATGCTGTTAATCCAAGCATTAATAGAGTCATAAATCAGCTCAGAGTTCAACAACCGTCCATGGACATAGAAAACAACCAGCTTTTAGGTCTATTGAGATGCATGTTAATTTGACAACATTCAAAGATTATTCCTCTAATCTCAGTACATCAATGCCTTTCATCTATTCTGACCAAGTAGACATATTCAAAAACTACCTGTTGGCTAAGATCATGCCAAAAAGGTCATGAATGAAGAGTTATTGCAACAATAACACAGATACGAGTAGGTAGTTACCAGTTTCACCACCAGGTGGCTCGTTCGGGTCAGATAGCATGGCTGGTATAGTAAAAAGTTCCCTTTAACTTAAATTACATCTGTTTTAGTGGTTCAATTTTCATATAACCCTTATGTATCTAATAGTTATGCAAATCAAAATATGTCCAGTAAAAGAAAATGTTATCTGACCAAGACAAGAAAAGATATTTCACTATTTGTAATTTTGTAACATGGGCTCTATGGAGAATCAACCCGAACTAGAAGTCACATTTTCAAAAATAATTAAATTTTCAAAATTGATAAACAATTTTCGAAACCATATTTCTAGATGTACTTTTACATGTAAATTTCAAATATGACATCACTTTGACTGGATTTTGAATATTTAATGACGTAAATCAAGATTATTTCTACTCGCATCTAGTCTATTATAACGAGCATTGATTTTTGGGTCAGTAAAAGCATATGTGCGGTGTGATGGGGACATAGGCTTTATGAGTCTGCCAAATATATACTTCAAACTTTTTGTTCAAAAGTGTAAGCTGTCTCTGACAATACTACTAGCTATCACCAAGCATTAATCATCATTGTAGAGACATCTATCTGCCATACTCGTATCTAGCGAGTAGTACTGTACACTAGTGTTATATGTCACACAAATGTCACTTGGGTTGCATTGTGCCCAAAACAAAAGCCAAACATTAATCATCATTGTAGAGACATCTATCTGCCATACTCGTATCTAGCGAGTAGTACTGTACACTAGTGTTATATGTCACACAAATGTCACTTGGGTTGCATTGTGCCCAAAACAAAAGCCAAACATTAATCATCACTGTAGAGACATCTATCTGCCATACTCGTATCTAGCGAGTAGTACTGTACACTAGTGTTATATGTCACACAAATGTCACTTGGTTTGCATTGTGCCCAAAACAAAAGCCAAACATTAATCATCATTGTAGAGACATCTATCTGCAATACTCGTATCTAGCGAGTAGTACTGTACACTAGTGTTATATGTCACACAAATGTCACTTGGGTTGCATTGTGCCCAAAACAAAAGCCAAACATTAATCATCATTGTAGAGACATCTATCTGCCATACTCGTATCTAGCGAGTAGTACTGTACACTAGTGTTATATGTCACACAAATGTCACTTGGGTTGAATTGTGCCCAAAACAAAAGCCAAACAGGCTGTCATTGTACATCCTTGATCCAAGGGTATTTCACTTCTTTCCATAAATTGAATTGAGTAATAAATGAAGGCTTTTGAATGAAGGATGGTCATTGTACAGTAGATAACTTGATACATACATGCATGAATAACCTGATCATCCATCAAATCCATTTTCTTAAAATTGACCATGAATGCATGAAAATACTAAGTGAAAATTCCTGTCTAAAGTGCCATACCTATTATACTCTGGATAATACCCATCAGCTATAGAATGGTCTTGAATACATGAAGCAACAATTTGTTCACATTGCCTCATTTCTCTTGTAGATGAGACATTCTCTGCTATTACAACTAAGCCAAATCAGCATGTTGTGAATGAAACCTACAACCTAATGAATAACTTAATTCAAAGCTATTAAGCGTATGTTATTAAAAGATATAGTTGTTGTACTATCAGGTCATTGATTCATTGTCCGCATTCTACAAGATTACTTATTTTTTATCAGTTTATGTATGCCTTCATTTTTGAGAAAATGGGCCTTTTTGGAAAATAGGACTCAATTATTGAAATGATGGCCTATATCATGTATAGTAAAACCTGTGTACATTAGACGTTTTTGCCAAGAAAAATGTTCAGTGTTGGTAGGTGTTCATCATTACAGAGAGGGTAATTCATACAGAAGGAAGTGTCTACTACAGACATGTGTTTACAAGAGAGATGTTCACTAAGACAGGTTTTACTGTACTTTGGTCTAATTATTCCCATAGATTATTTTTTATTAATATCAAATCATAGTTTTAAGTTCAGAAATGTCTAAAATTGGGCAAATTTATTTTTCATCCAAATTCCTAACTGGGCAAAGCATTTCAATGCAAAAGAACCACATTGTACTAAGTTCCCCACAGAAAATTGAATTATTCTATCATTGAATTACCTGACCTCGCTAAACCATTGTTATTCTACAGTAATTTGAAAGAATTAGGTTAACATTCAAACAATGTTGATTTACAATGATGATAATCATGAGACAATGATGACAATAATGAAACAATGATGATGGATGACCAAATAAGTTGAATTTCAAATCATATTAAGCCTAATGCCACATGTGTGGGTGTTTAATTCTGACCAGACTTTATATTGTTAGCTCTATTACATAGCAATTTGGCCAACCCTGGATATATTCTACAGAATTACAAGATACTTGCAATAAATATGAGATAAAGATATTTTATCTATTTTAAATTAACCATTTTTCAATGTTAGATTCAATTCTAATGCTTCCAATTATACAAATGTGTAATGAAATCGAAGCATTTCATTTTTAGGTGTTCTTAATGGATGCTATAGACAGTGATAAATAAATATCAAAAAATGAACTTCAAGTTGTTGAAGTCAACCTTCTATTAGAAAGTGTGAATATATGAATGATAAACAGGTTTTTGAATGAGCAGCGCACAAATCATTGTAAGTCTGAACCACCATCAATTTGTAACTGGAAAATGATGTAATTCATTTATCTGTATAATTTCCTTTATGCAAACACTCATAAAGGTTTTAACGGAAATAGAAAGTTTGCAATATCTAACACAGTTCGCAGTAATAAAAGAATTAGTCAATATTTGCAACCAACATGCGAACATGATTTAAGAATTTTTCAATTCATTACTAATATTTTGCAGAGTTTAGTATCATCAGTAACTTACAATGTATATTGATATTTCAGCTTTTACTTCAGGGTTAGATTTATCTTCATGCCTCATGAATCTTAAAAAAAAATCGAGAAACAATAATAAATCCTTCTTTATTTCCTCCTCATTTATCATGAAGACTCACCTTGAAAACAATAGAGGTCCATACTGTAAAACAATTACGTTTGCTGAATATAAAATAATACAGATTCTCTACAATAAAACAATATTTAGGTTTTCTATTGCGAAACAATAGAGACTTTCCAGAGTAAAACAAGAGAGGTTCCCTAATAATACAAATATGTTAGATATATAATGAATCCATTTTTTCATGAAAATGTAGATTCTTTTACAGTTTTAATTTGGGACTTCATGTAATTTGTACAATGATAACCTGCTTTCACGAGGAAATCCTATAAGATTATTCTTTATCTACTGAACTATAATGATTTTAACTCTTCTGACAAAAATCATTCAAAATTCTGATTCAAAAGATTAATAAATATATTCAAATGTATACATCAACAATAAAAAAACTCAACAATAGAATTAATATCAGTGATTAAACAAACTGTTCCATAATCAAATAATTACTAAAAGCATTTACGTTTTGTTCAGTATACTTCAGAATTCTCAATAAATTGTTTGGCAGGGATTTCAAACAACTTGAACTTGTTATCTGAAAGTTCCAGGATATACTTAGAATACTTCCTAATGCATTTGTTGCGTTCTTTCCAAGGCATGTATTTATTTATTGATTGATAGTAGATATTAATTCCAAGTATTGATCACATTTGAAAAATGACCAGAATACACGCTATTATACCACCACTATATTGTATTGCTTGCAATCAGGAACACTATTGTCTGTGGAAGGATTAGAATCGCAACATGAGAAAAGGGGGAAATTGCTATCATTGAAATTACATTTTTAAAAATAAGCTCCATTGTGTCCTTCAGAATATCAAAAATGCTAAGTGTCAGTATGTTCTCATGATTTGAGACAGAGTCATAATGTTTCCATGATCTCCAGACATTATCAGTATGTTTTATGATATAAAGAGAGTGTATGACCTCAAGACAGTGTCAGTATGTTTTATGACCTCAAGACAGTGTCAGTATGTTTTATGACCTCAAGACAGTGTCAGTATGTTTTATGACCTCGAGACAGTATCAGTATGTTTTATGACCTCAAGACAGTGTCAGTATGTTTTATGACCTCAAGACCGTGTCAGTATGTTTTATGTCAATAACTTTTATGACATCAAGACAGTGTCAGTATGTTCTCAAGACTCTTGAGACAGTGCTGTTGTTTCCATGATCTCCAGATAGTCTCAGTATGCCAACAGACCTCCAGAGTGTCTATATATTTTCATGACTTTAGATAATGTCAGATATTTATACCACTCTAAGTCCGATTACAGTTGTATAACATGGATCTATAACATGATATACAGTGGAGAGTGGTATATCGTCATCGTATACAACTCCTCCGTATACACTCCAGCGTATACCACTGTAGAAGTGCATTCTGGGAACTCATGAATATAGACCGAAGAACAAGGTGTATGTTTTGTAACATAGACTGTTGTGTCCCTCAAATGAGCGGAGCGAATGAGGAGTTCCGACACTCCAAAATTTTCATGATTTCCTAGAATCAAGTGACGTCATAAATGGTTCCGGCATGATTTGCTAGAATCAAGCCACGTCATAAATGGTTCGAGATCAACATCGGCATTATTGAGCTGGCTATGGAATATTTTTATGGTTTTTAATTGTTATGATTGTGTTCGAATCAACTGTAATTGAACTTAGAGTGGGATAATAAGATTATATAATGGTTCATTCTGTATATCGTGCATTTTATACTCTCGTGAGAATATAATATATTCACTCGTTCGCTACGCTCACTTGTGAATATATCAGATACTCACTCGAGTATAAACACGATATACAATAAGAACCATTATATAACCTCATATTTATATCATTGATGTAAACAGTACTGCATGAACTTTAATTGTTTTATGGCCAAAAGTCAAATCAAAAGAGAATTTTCCAAAAAATCAAGAAAAGAAAAAAATGATCTGGACCTTGATTTCTATAACTGGTCAGTAAAAGATATTCATGGCCAAAATGGCAGATAAGAATGTGAAGTTACATCTTTTGATGAGACTATTATTAACCTAAAAACTTACTAACATTTAAAATCAAAATGCTCATATTTGTTACAGAGACTTTCTGACAAACCAATTAATTACAGAAATAAAACTATATACCAAGTAGAAAACCTTTACCCATTATTGAAATAAATGGCATTGTTTTATTGATAGCTGATATAGTGAGGGTTAATGCTGAGTAGTGGAACAATTACACTAACGATGTGATAGACAATACCTCTTCATATGATTCACTTACTCGAGTACATATTTTGGATTACTTCTCAAGAGTGATTATATCTGTGAAAATAATACAGTATTTTTTATAAATACAAATATATGTATGATGCATGAGGCTGATTCCCTGGTATCTTAAATTCAGATGATGTTTTATTTTTCACAAAGGACAAGTCTCGGTTTAAAGAACAGACTCTGAGGTAATAATTGATTTTATGAAAAATATAGAAATATCACCCAAATTAAATCATAAATATTCAAAAGAGGACATTTAAATCTACAAGATGTATAGGCATAGCAGGCGTAATGTGCAGTAGACTGATTCAATTAAAGACAAGTCTCGATTTTGAAAAAGAAGTTCATCGGTGTACTGCGCTAATTTTTTTATGAAAAATATAGAAATATCAACCAAATTAAATCATGGATATTCAAAAGAGAACATTTAAATCTACACTATGTAAAAATATCAAAAATGTCCAAAACAGGCATAACGTGCAGTAGACTGATGAACTTCGTTCTCCAAACCGAGACTAGTCTTTTGATCCTATACATGATTTAGGAGGTGAGAGCATGTCCTACAGCCATATCTATTTCTATTTAATTTGAAGGCAAAGTTAAATTAATTAAACAAAAGGATAACTAAGAGAATAAGAGATAATGTACATCTAAGTATTGGGTGTCTGTCAGCATTGCATGCTTCAGTACTTGTGTTGATTACATCAAATAGATCCAACTGGATATAGAGTTTATTCACCCCTACTTTGTGAATACTTTAATAACATTAAGTAGATGAAAAGGTGTCCTTTAGATAGCAATCTCTCCATCTATTCTAGTGACTTCTCAGTAGAGCTATGTCAAATCAGTGACAGTGGCTAGGTGAAAGCAACCTTGTCTTTTGGCCTGACACTGCTTGTGTCTTGGGTTGGGGTGTCCAATGGAGAGGGTGACTTACAGGGAGGGTGTTGGGTAAAGGGGTGGTTTTGGAGAGCTGTCCAAGGGAAGGTGTGACCTACCATATAGACAGCCTTCTCAAATTAAAACTGAGGCAGTAACCCAAACTTAGTAAGACACCGTATTTATGGTGCTCACAGGAGAAAAACACAGGCTTACCACAAGCACATAGAATATCATCAGTGTCAGTGAGAGAATTTTTACGATTTGATTCTATTTATGACTATTTCATGGTTTCTAGATAAAAGTTTGCTTGCAGTATTGAAATTGGTACCAGTGCTTAATTTTGTGACTTTCTTAATTCTATTCTTAAAAGTAAAAATAGTCTGGATGGACTTTAAAAGAAACCATGAACATGATCAATTGCATAATAAATGGCAGCGATAGAATTCTAATCTAAAAGATAATGTAAAACATTGTTTATGGTTACTTTCTCTTATAGGCATGTGTTTGTAATCCTAATAATAAATTCATAATGTTTTCTCATGTAAGCTTGTTCAACACTACCAAAGTGATGAAGGTGATATTTGTGATAAGATATAAGTAACTTGAAATTGTGAAATTATATCATCTTTATTCTTGCCCTAACCTACCTGAAAGTTTCATTAATGAATATCTGAAGATATAGAAAGGTGTTCCATTAGACAAGTTTTACTGTACATCAAACAATAAATAACATGTAACTTACATTCTTGCTATACATGGACGCATAACAATGACATATTGGTCACTACAGTACACAATAGGATGGAACAAAAAACTTAACAATGACAACCAACGACACAAATTACTGACTATGAACAAATATGAATTATTTATAAATTGTTAAATACAGCATGACAGCTACTATTCTTTATATCCAAGTCTTTAAGTACAGAACTGTTTGTGTTTCATAATAATTTCAAATTGACAATTTGACTAATAGCCATTTAGACTCTATTGTCATCTTGGGAACCATTAGGATAT
This sequence comes from Owenia fusiformis, assembly GCA_903813345.2. Classification (NCBI taxonomy): domain Eukaryota; kingdom Metazoa; phylum Annelida; class Polychaeta; order Sabellida; family Oweniidae; genus Owenia; species Owenia fusiformis. The sequence continues at coordinate 14,098,587 of CAIIXF020000009.1, read as the reverse complement.
GCTCCATGGAACAGCCAACTTAACTAAGTTATATGATCACTTATTATTTGGATGTAATGTTACTGCTTGGGTTGACGAGGCAGTTATTAACATTAACATATCTCATTTTTCAGATACCATCTCAATAAAAAGACTTTAATACATGTGTTCTGATGCCCGATCACTCAAATATGTTTATCAGATTTCTATAATTGATTATTGAATGTATACACACCAAGCCTAAATAATGCAACAACAAGAAAACCAGCAAATCTATAGAGTAGCAAATCCCACTGAAAAACATATTTCATCAAATCACTTGTCCTTTTGACACATTTCATGATAAAACAACTAGGTAGTGCAGTAGTATTGTTTCCATTAGGCTAAAACTTGGTATAAGGGCTGCCATTTAAATTGAGTGGTAAAAATGAAAGGTGAACATTAACGGAAGGACAGCTCATCTATATATCCCCATTCAAACTTTGTATGGTGAGATAATAAAACTAATTATGGACTATTACATGTGCTAAAGCATTAGTTGAATGAGATTCAGCATATCCGGATACTATAATCAAATAATAGTATGAGGTGTGGGAGCCTAACAGGAAACATTAACATCATAAATCAAGCAAATATTAGCATCATATAATATCACTTTTTTATATTAGATACAAGTACATGATCCTATTCATTATAGACCTATGCTTGGAGTAGCAGCAATCATAAAGTACAAGATTTTCTAATATAGATGTCAACACTGAATACAAATAAAGAGTCCAAGACAAAAATTGTAAAACCAGAACTGTAATTTAATTTTAGTCATGCATTGTCTTCAGGTATCAATTTGATTATATTAAGCATGTTAATTGAGCAATGGGAGAAAATATTTTCATTTTACCACTTATGTATAACTAGAGATTTAAGATTGCAAGCAATCTTACGGAGGCCCTGTAGGCGTTTTTGGCAATTTGAAGGTCAGCCAAAGGTCAAATCTCAAATCTAGGGTCATATACTAACACCAGGCAACTTGTAGATGATTTAAAAAAAAAGTTTGGTCAATTTGAAGCAAGTTGAAATTTAGTCTTGAAAAGTTTGGAAATTTGACCTTTTTTCAGTTTTTGAGTCCTAATATCTCAAAACTGGTACACAATTTTAATAAATAGTCAATTGCTAATATGTGTAGAAACTATAGAGGAATATATATCCTGACTTTCATGAAAAAATATTGATTTGTAGTCACCAAAACTTAGAAACTTCGAAAACACAGTTGGTGATTTAATTTGATGACCTTGACCTTTGATCTTGCAAATTTTACTTTAATTCACCTCAGTAGCTCTTTTGTGATCAAATATACCTAAATTTGAATCCAGAAAATCGATTTAAAAAATCAACTTTTTTTCCCCTTCCGAAGGTCACTGAAGGTCAACCAAAGGTCAGGGGTCAAAAGTAAGGTCAGATTTGGATTCCTGAGATCCTGTAGATGCTTTTTAAAAAAAAGTTTGGTCAATTTAGAGCAAGTTGAAATTTAGTCTTGCAAAGTTACGAAATTTGACCTTTTTTCAGTTTTTGAGTTCTAATATCTCAAAACTGGTACACAATTTTAATAAATAGTCAATTGCTAATATGTGTAGAACCTATAGAGGAATATACATTCTGACTTTCATTTAAAAATATTGATTTGTAGTCTCCAATTTTGAGAAACTTAGAAAACACAGTTTGTGTTTTCATTTGATGACCTTGACCTTTGACCTTGCAAATTTTACTTTTTTAGACCTCAGAAGGTCTTTTGTGAATAAATATACCTAAATTTGAATCCAGAAAATCGATTTGAAAAATCAATTTTTTTTACCTTTCGGAGGTCACTGAAGGTCAAATAAAGGTCAAAGGTCAAAAGTAAGGTTAGATTTGGAATCCTGAGAACTTGTAGATGAGTTTTAAAAAAAAAATTGGTCAATTTGAAGCAAGTTGAAATTTAGTCTTGAAAAGTTTCGAAATTTGACCTTTTTTCAGTTTTTGAGTTCCAATATCTCAAAAGTGGTACACAATTTTAATAAATAGTCAATTGCTAATATGTGAAGAACCTATAGAGGAATATATATCCTGACTTTCATGAAAAAATATTGATTTGTAGTCTCAAATTTTGAGAAACTTAGAAAACACAGTTTGTGATTTAGTTTGATGACCTTGACCTTTGCCCTTGCAAATTTTACTTTTTTAGACCTCAGTGGGTCCTTTGTGATCAAATATACCTAAATTTGAAATTTGAAGGTCACCGAAGGTCAACCAAAGGTCAGAAGTCAAAAGTAAGGACATATTTGAGTTCCTGAGATCTTGTAGATGATTTTAAAAAAAAAATCTGGTTCATTTGAAGCAAGTTGAAAAATGACCGATTTTTGCCGATTTTTGGCGTCAAATATCTCAAAAACGGTAAAAAATTAACGCGTACATATAGTGAGCAATTTGTAGAGAATGCTTATATCTAGTTACATTTTAATTCATCGCAAGAAATAATGAAGTATGAGGACGAAATCTGAGAAACTTAAAAAAAACTTTGATTTGACCTAGATTTTGACCTTTGACCTTGACCTAGATAAAAATTCCTTTCCCGGTAAGTTCAACCTAGTACCCTAGTAGGTTCATATAGTAGATAGTTGAAATCTAGTTAGAAGTAGGAGAAAAAGTGCAGAGAAGAATAAAGAACTAGACTTTTAAGATTGCAAGCAATCTTACGGAGGCCCTGTAGGCGTTTTTGGCAATTTGAAGGTCAGCCAAAGGTCAAATCTCAAATCAAAGGTCATATATGAACTCCAGGCATCTTGTAGATGATTTTTAAAAAAAAGTTTGGTCAATTTGAAGCAATGTGAAATTTGACCTTGAAAAATTTCAACATTAGACCTTTTTCAGTTTTTGAGGTCCAATATCTCAAAACTGGTGCAGAATTTTAATAGATAATCAATTGTTAATATGTGTAAAACCTTTAGAAAAATATATATCCTGACTTTAATTCAAAAATATTGATTTGTAGTCACAGACTTTGAGAAACTTAGAAAACACAGTTTGTGATCTTGTTTGATGACCTTGACCTTTGACCTTGAAAATTTTACTTTTTTAGACCTCAGTATATCTTTTTTGATTGAATAAACCTAAATTTGAATCCAGAAAATCAATTTGAAAAATCAACTTTTTTGACCTTTCGATGGTCACTGAAGGTCAACTAAAGGTCATAGGTCAAAACTAAGGTCAGATTTAAGTTCCTGAGATCTTGTAGATGCTTTTTAAAAAAAAGTTTGGTCAATTTAGAGCAAGTTGAAATTTGACCTTGAAAAATTTCGAAATTTGACCTTTTTTCAGTTTTTGAGTTCTAATATCTCAAAACTGGAGCAAAATTTTAATAAATAGTCAATTGCTAATATGTGTAGAACCGTTAGAGGAATATATATTCTGACTTTCAGTAAAAAAAATTGATTTGTAGTCTCCAATTTTGAGAAACTTAGAAAACACAGTTTGTGATTTCGTTTGATGACCTTGACCTTTGACCTTGCAAATTTTACTTTTTTAGACCTCAGAAGGTCTTTTGTGAATAAATATACCTAAATTTGAATCCAGAAAATCGATTCGAAAAATCAATTTTTTTTACCTTTCGGAGGTCACTGAAGGTCAAATAAAGGTCAAAGGTCAAAAGTAAGGTCAGATTTGGAATCCTGAGAACTTGTAGATGAGTTTTAAAAAAAAATTTGGTCAATTTGAAGCAAGTTGAAAAAAGACCTTTTTTGACCTTTTTTTTACCTTCAATATCTCAAAATCTAGGCAAAATTTCTCTTGACGGCAAAAGGCTAAGACTAATAGAATACTAATATCTATCTGTATGCAAAAATTCAGCCAAAAATATTGAAGTGTAGTGTCAGGATTTGAGAAACTTGAAAAAAACTTAGATTTGACCTAGATTTTGACCTTTGACCTTGACCTAGATAAGAATTCCTTTCCCGCCAAGTTCAGCCAAGGTCACTAGTATGACTATGTAAGAGCTAGTTGAAAGCTAGTTGGAAGTAGGAGAAAAGGTCCCGGGAAGAATAAATAAAGAACTAGACTTTTGAAGATTGCAAGCAATCTCACGGAGGCCCTCTTAGGCATTTTTGACAATTTGAAGGTCAACTAAAGGACAAATATCAAATCTGAGGTCAGATGTGAACTCCTGAAAACTTGTAGATGATTTTCAAAAAAAGATTTTGTCAATTTGAAGCGAGTTTAAATTTGACCTTGAAAGATTTCGAAATTGACCTTTTTTCAACTTTTGAACTCTTATATCTCAAACTGGGACAAAATTCAATTAGATAGTCAATTGCTAATATGTGTACAACCCTTAGAGGAATGTGTTTATTTCGACTCAGGATTAAAAATATTGGTTTGTAGTCGAACTTTGCGAAACTTAGATAGCACAGTTTGTGACCTAATTTCATGATCTTGACCTTTGACTTTGAAAAGTTTTACTTTTTCAGACCTCAGTAGGACTTTTGTAATTAAGCTGACCTAAATTTGAATCCAAAGACTCAATTTAAAAAATCAACTTTTCTTACCTTTCGAAGGTCATTGAAGGTCAATTAAAGTTCAAAGGTCAAATCTGAGGTCAGATTTGGACTCCTGGGAACTTGTAGATGAGTTATAAAAAAAAGTTTGGTCAGATTGAAGCAAGTTGAAAAATGACCTTTTTTGACCGTTTTTTTTACGTCAAATATCTCAAAAACGGTAAAAATTTAATGCTGACATATAGTGAAGAATTTATAGAGAATACCAAAATGTAGTTTCAGTTTAATTCATCGCAAGAAATAACGAAGTATAAGGACAAAGTTGAGAAACTTGAAAAAAATTTAGATTTGACCTAGATCTTGACCTTTGACCTAATTTGATAACCGTGACCCTTGACCTTGAAAATTTTACTATTCTAGAGCTCAGTTGTTTTTTTTTGATTAGGCCAACCCTAAATTTGAGTCCAAAAACTCAATTTGAAAAATCAACTTTTCTGACATTTCAAAGGTCACTGAAGGTCAACTAAAGGTCAAATGTCAAATCTGAGGTTAAATATGAACTCCTGAGAAGTTGAAGATGATTTTTTAAAAAAAGTTGGGTGAATTTGAAGGAAGTTAAAATTTGACCTTATAAACTTTGAAAAAATGACCTTTTTCAGTTTTTGAGCTCTTATATCTCAAAAGTGGGACAAAATTTTAATAAATAGTCAATGACTAATATGTGTAGAACCCTTAGAGAAAAGTATATCTTGACTTTCAATTAAAAATATTGATTTGAAGTCTTGAAGTATGAGAAACTTAGATAGCACAGTTTGTGACCTAATTTGATGACCTTGACCTTTGACCTTGAAATTTTTACTTTTTGAGACCTCAGTAGGCTTTTTGTAATTAGACTGACCTAAATTTGAATCCAAAGACTCAATTTGAAAAATCAACTTTTCTGACCTTTCGAAGGTCACTGAAGGTCAACTAAAGGTCATAGGTCAAAACTAAGGTCAGATTTGAGTTCCTGAGATCTTGTAGATGCTTTTTAAAAAAAAGTTTGGTCAATTTAGAGCAAGTTGAAATTTGACCCTCAAAAATTTCGAAATTTGACCATTTTTCAGTTTTTGAGTTCTAATATCTCAAAACTGGAGCAAAATTTTAATAAATAGTCAATTGCTAATATGTGTAGAGCCTTTAGAGGAATATATATTCTGACTTTCAGTAAAAAAATTGATTTGTAGTCTCCAATTTTGAGAAACTTAGAAAACACAGTTTGTGATTTCGTTTGATGACCTTGACCTTTGACCTTGCAAATTTTACTTTTTTAGACCTCAAAAGATCTTTTGTGAATAGATATACCTAAATTTGAATCCAGAAAATCGATTTGAAAAATCAACTTTTTTGACCTTTCGAAGGTCACTGAAGGTCAACTAAAGGTCAAAGGTCAAATCTGAAGACAGATTTGGACTCCTGGGAACTTGTAGATGATTTTTAAAAAAAAATTTGGTCAGATTGAAGCAAGTTGAAAAATGACCTTTTTTGACCGTTTTTTGACGTCAAATATCTCAAAAACGGTAAAAATTTAATGCTGACATATAGTGAACAATTTGTAGAGAATACTTAAATGTAGTTTCAGATTAATTCATCGCAAGAAATAATGAAGTATAATGACAAACTTGAGAAACTTGAAAAAAAACTTAGATTTGACCTAGATTTTGACCTTTGACCTTGACCTAGATAAAAATTTCTTTCCCCCCAATTTCAGCCGAGGTTCCTAGTAGGAGCATATAGTAAGTAGTTGAAAGCTAGTTGGAAGTAGGAGAAAAATGCTTTGATAGAATAAGAATAAGAATAAGAAGAATAAAGAAAAGCTACAAAAGCTATAGGAGGCCCTTTCAGGAGGGCCTCCTAATAACTAGAGATTTAAGATTGCAAGCAATCTTACGGAGGCCCTGTAGGCGTTTTTGGCAATTTGAAGGTCAGCCAAAGGTCAAATCTCAAATCTAGGGTCATATACTAACACCAGGCAACTTGTAGATGATTTTTAAAAAAAAGTTTGGTCAATTTGAAGCAAGTTGAAATTTAGTCTTGAAAAGTTTGGAAATTTGACCTTTTTTCAGTTTTTGAGTCCTAATATCTCAAAACTGGTACACAATTTTAATAAATAGTCAATTGCTAATATGTGTAAAAACTATAGAGGAATATATATCCTGACTTTCATGAAAAAATATTGATTTGTAGTCACCAAAACTTAGAAACTTCGAAAACACAGTTGGTGATTTAATTTGATGACCTTGACCTTTGATCTTGCAAATTTTACTTTAATTCACCTCAGTAGCTCTTTTGTAATCAAATATACCTAAATTTGAATCCAGAAAATTGATTTAAAAATCAACTTTTTTTTCCCTTCCGAAGGTCACTGAAGGTCAACCAAAGGTCAGGGGTCAAAAGTAAGGTCAGATTTGGATTCCTGAGATCCTGTAGATGCTTTTTAAAAAAAAGTTTGGTCAATTTAGAGCAAGTTGAAATTTAGTCTTGCAAAGTTTCGAAATTTGACCTTTTTTCAGTTTTTGAGTTCTAATATCTCAAAACTGGTACACAATTTTAATAAATAGTCAATTGCTAATATGTGTAGAACCTATAGAGGAATATATATTCTGACTTTCATGAAAAAATATTGATTTGTAGTCTCCAATTTTGAGAAACTTAGAAAACACAGTTTGTGATTTCATTTGATGACCTTGACCTTTGACCTTGCAAATTTTACTTTTTTAGACCTCAGAAGGTCTTTTGTGAATAAATATACCTAAATTTGAATCCAAAAAATCGATTTGAAAAATCAACTTTTTTTACCTTTCGGAGGTCACTGAAGGTCAACCAAAGGTCAAAGGTCAAAAGTAAGGTTAGATTTGGAATCCTGAGAACTTGTACATGAGTTTTAAAAAAAAAAATTGGTCAATTTGAAGCAAGTTGAAATTTAGTCTTGAAAAGTTTTGAAATTTGACCTTTTTTCAGTTTTTGAGTTCCAATATCTCAAAACTGGTACACAATTGTAATAAATAGTCAATTGCTAATATGTGTAGAACCTATAGAGGAATATATATCCTGACTTTCATGAAAAAATATTGATTTGTAGTCTCCAATTTTGAGAAACTTAGAAAACACAGTTTGTGATTTCGTTTGATGACCTTGACCTTTGACCTTGCAAATTTTACTTTTTAAGACCTCAGTGGGTCCTTTGTGATCAAATATACCTAAATTTGAATCCAGAAAATCAATTTGAAAAAACGACTTTTTTTACCTTTCGAAGGTCACCGAAGGTCAACCAAAGGTCAGAGGTCAAAAGTAAGGACATATTTGAGTTCCTGAGATCTTGTAGATGATTTTTAAAAAAAAAATCTGGTTCATTTGAAGCAAGTTGAAAAATGACCGATTTTTGCCGATTTTTGGCGTCAAATATCTCAAAAACGGTAAAAAATTAACGCGTACATATAGTGAGCAATTTGTAGGGAATGCTTATATCTAGTTACATTTTAATTCATCGCAAGAAATAATGAAGTATGAGGACGAAATCTGAGAAACTTAAAAAAAACTTTGATTTGACCTAGATTTTGACCTTTGACCTTGACCTAGATAAAAATTTCTTTCCCGCCAATTTCAACTAAGGTCCCTACTAGGAGTATATAAGAGTTAATTCAAAGCTAGCTAGAAGTAGGAGAAAAAGTGCAGAGAAGAATAAATAATAAAGTAGAATAATAACTAGACTTTTGAAGATTGCAAGCAATCTCACGGAGGCCCTCTTAGGCATTTTTGACAATTTGAAGGTCAACTAAAGGACAAATATCAAATCTGAGGTCAGATGTGAAATCCTGAGAAGTTGTAGATGATTTTCAAAAAAAGATTTTGTCAATTTGAAGCGAGTTTAAATTTGACCTTGAAAAATTTCGAAATTGACCTTTTTTCAACTTTTGAACTGTTATATCTCAAACTGGGACAAAATTCTATTAGATAGTCAATTGCTAATATGTGTAGAACCCTTAAAGGAATGTGTATATTTCAACTTCGGATTAAAAATATTGGTTTGTAGTCTCGAACTTTGCGAAACTTCGATAACACAGTTTGTGACCTAATTTCATGATCTTGACCTTTGACCTTGAAAAGTTTTACTTTTTTAGACCTCAGTAGGTCTTTTGTAATTAGGCTGGCCTAAATTTGAATCCAAAGACTCAATTTGAAAAATCAACTTTTCTTACCTTTCGAAGGTCATTGAAGGTCAACTAAAGGTCAAAGCTCAAATCTGAGGTCAGCTTTGGACTCATGGGAACTTGAAGATGATTTTTAAAAAAAAATTGGTCAGATTGAAGCAAGTTGAAAAATGACATTTTTCGACTGTTTTTTGACGTCTAATATCTCAAAAACGGTAAAATTTTAATGCTGACATCTAGTGAACAATTTGTAGAAAATACTAAAATGTAGTTTCAGTTTAATTCATCGCAAGAAATAATGAAGTATAAGGACAAAGTTGAGAAACTTAAAAAAAAATTAGATTTGACCTAGATGTTGACCTTTGACCTAATTTGATAACCGTGACCCTTGACCTTGAAAATATTATTGTTTTAGAGCTCAGTAGGTCTTTTATGCTTAGGCTAACCCTAAATTTGAATCCAAAAACTTGATTTGAAAAATCAACTTCTCTGACCTTTCGAAGGTCACTGAAGGTCAACTAAAGGTCAAATGTCAAATCTGTGGTTCAATATGAACTCCTGAGAAGTTGTAGATGATTTTCAAAAAAAAATTGGGTGAATTTGAAGCAAGTTAAAATTTGACCTTATAAACTCTGAAAAATTGACCTTTTTCAGTTTTTGAGCTCTTATATCTGAAAACTGGGACAAAATTTTAATAAATAGTCAATTGCTAATATGTGAAGAACCCTTAGATGAATGTATATCTTGACTTTCAATTAAAAATATTGATTTGTAGTCTTGAACTCTGAGAAACTTAGATAGCACAGTTTGTGACCTAATTTGATGACCTTGACCTTTGACCTTAAAATTTTTACTTTTTTAGACCTCAGTAGGCTTTTTGTAATTAGACTGACCTAAATTTGAATCCAAAGACTCAATTTGAAAAATCAACTTTTCTGACCTTTCGAAGGTCACTGAAGGTCAACCAAAGGTCAAATGTCAAATCTGAAGTCAGATTTGGACTCCTGGGAACTTGTAGATGATTTTAAAAAAAAAATTGGTCAGATTGAAGCAAGTTGAAAAATGACCTCTTTTGACCGTTTTTTGACGTCAAATATCTCAAAAACGGTAAAAATTTAATGCTGACATATAGTGAACAATTTGTAGAGAATACTTAAATGTAGTTTCAGTTTAATTCATCGCAAGAAATAATGAAGTATAATGACAAACTTGAGAAACTTGAAAAAAAGCTTAGATTTGACCTAGATTTTGACCTTTGACCTTGACCTAGATAAAAAATATTTTCCCCCCAATTTCAGCGAAGGTACCTAGTAGGATCATATAGTAGGTAGTTGAAAGCTAGTTGGAAGTAGGAGAAAAATGCTTTGATAGAATAAGAAGAAGAATAAAGAAAAGCTACAAAAGCTATAGGAGGCCCTTTCAGGAGGGCCTCCTAATAACTAGATGTATAAGATTGCAAGCAATCGTATAAAGATTGCAAGCAATCTTACGGAGGCCCCGTAGGCTTTTTTGAACATTTAAAGGTCAGCCAAAGGTCAAATCTTAAAAACAAGGACATATATGAACTCCAGGCATCTTGTAGATGATTTTAAAAAAAAAGTTTGGTCAATTTGAAGCAATGTGAAATTTGACCTTGAAAAATTTCAACATTAGACCTTTTTCAGTTTTTGAGGTCCAATATCTCAAAACTGGTGCAGAATTTTAATAGATAATCAATTGTTATTATGTGTAAAACCTTTAGAGGAATATATATCCTGACTTTAATTCAAAAATATTGATTTGTAGTCACAAACTTTGAGAAACTTAGAAAACACAGTTTGTGATCTTGTTTGATGACCTTGACCTTACAGGTTTTACTTTTTTAGACCTCAGTATATCTTTTCTGATTGAAGAAACCTAAATTTGAATCCATAAAATCAATTTGAAAAATTAACTTTTTTGACCTTTCGAAGGTCACTGAAGGTCAACTAAAGGTCATAGTTCAAAACTAAGGTCAGATTTGAGTTCCTGAGATCTTGTAGATGCTTTTAAAAAAAAAATTGGTCAATTTAGAGCAAGTTGAAATTTGACCTTGAAAAATTTCGAAATTTGACCTTTTTTCAGTTTTTCAGTTCTAATATCTCAAAACTGGAGCAAAATTTTAATAAATAGTCAAGTGCTAATATGTGTAGAACCTTTAGAGGAATATATATTCTGACTTTCAGTAAAAAAATTGATTTGTAGTCTCCAATTTTGAGAAACTTAGAAAACACAGTTTGTGATTTCGTTTGATGACCTTGACCTTTGACCTTGCAAATTTTACTTTTTTAGACCTCAGTGGGTCTTTTGTGAATAAATATACCTAAATTTGAATCCAGAAAATCTAGTTGAAAAATCAACTTTTTTGACCTTTCGGAGGTCACTGAAGGTCAACCAAAGGTCAAAGGTCAAAAGTAAGGTCAGATTTGGAATCCTGAGAACTTGTAGATGAGTTTTAAAAAAACATTTGGTCAATTGGAAGCAAGTTGAAATTTAGTCTTGAAAAGTTTCGAAATGTGACCTTTTTTCAGTTTTTGAGTTCTAATATCTCAAAACTGGTACACAATTTTAATAAATAGTCAATTACTAATACGTGTAGAACCTATAGAGGAATATATATCCTGACTTTCATGAAAAAATATTGATTTGTAGTCACCAAAACTTAGAAACTTAGAAAACACAGTTTGTGATTTAGTTTGATGACCTTGACCTTTGACCTTGCAAATTTTACTTTTTTAGACCTCAGTGGGTCTTTTGTAATCAAATGTACCTAAATTTGAATCCAGCAAATCAATTTGAAAAATCAACTTTTTTTACCTTTCGAAGGTCACTGAAGGTCAACCAAAGGTCAAAGGTCAAAACTAAGGTCAGATTTGAGTTCCTGAGACATTGTAGATGATTTTTAAAAAAAATTTGGTCAATTTGAAGCAAGTTAAAAAATGACCAATTTTTACCATTTTTTGACGTCAATTATCTCAAAAACGGTAAAAAATTAACGCGAACATATAGTGAGTAATTTGTAGGGAATGCTTATATCTAGTTACATTTTAATTCATCGCAAGAAATAATGAAGTATGAGGACGAAATCTGAGAAACTTAGAAAAAACTTTGATTTGACCTAGATTTTGACCTTTGACCTTGACCTAGATAAAAATTCCTTTCCCGGTAAGTTCAACCTAGGTCCCTAGTAGGTACATATAGTAGATAGTTGAAATCTAGTTAGAAGTAGGAGAAAAAGTGCAGAGAAGAATAAAGAATAACTAGATGTATAAGATTGCAAGCAATCGTATAAAGATTGCAAGCAATCTTACGGAGGCCCCGTAGGCTTTTTTGAACATTTAAAGGTCAGCCAAAGGTCAAATCTTAAAAACAAGGTCATATATGAACTCCAGGCATCTTGTAGATGATTTTAAAAAAAAGTTTGGTCAATTTGAAGCAATGTGAAATTTGACCTTGAAAAATTTCAACATTAGACCTTTTTCAGTTTTTGAGGTCCAATATCTCAAAACTGGTGCAGAATTTTAATAGCTAATCAATTGTTAATATGTGTAAAACCTTTAGAGGAATATAAATCCTGACTTTAGTTCAAAAATATTGATTTGTAGTCACAAACTTTGAGAAACTTAGAAAACACAGTTTGTGATCTTGTTTGATGACCTTGACCTTTGACCTTGAAAATTTTACTTTTTTAGACCTCAGTATATCTTTTTTGATTGAATAAACCTAAATTTGAATCCAGAAAATCAATTTGAAAAATCAACTTTTTTGACCTTTCGAAGGTCACTGAAGGTCAACTAAAGATCATAGGTCAAAACTAAGGTCAGATTTGAGTTCCTGAGATCTTGTAGATGCTTTTAAAAAAAAAATTGGTCAATTTAGAGCAAGTTGAAATTTGACCTTGAAATGTTTCGAAATTTGACCTTTTTTCAGTTTTTCAGTTCTAATATCTCAAAACTGGAGCAAAATTTTAATAAATAGTCAAGTGCTAATATGTGTAGAACCTTTAGAGGAATATATATTCTGACTTTCAGTAAAAAAATTGATTTGTAGTCTCCAATTTTGAGAAACTTAGAAAACACAGTTTGTGATTTCGTTTGATGACCTTGACCTTTGACCTTGCAAATTTTACTTTTTTAACCCTCAGTGGGTCTTTTGTGAATAAATATACCTAAATTTGAATCCAGAAAATCGAGTTGAAAAATCAACTTTTTTGACCTTTCGGAGGTCACTTAAGGTCAACCAAAGGTCAAAGGTCAAAAGTAAGGTCAGATTTGGAATCCTGAGAACTTGTAGATGAGTTTTAAAAAAACATTTGGTCAATTTGAAGCAAGTTGAAATTTAGTCTTGAAAAGTTTCGAAATGTGACCTTTTTTCAGTTTTTGAGTTCTAATATCTCAAAACTGGTACACAATTTTAATAAATAGTCAATTACTAATACTTGTAGAACCTATAGAGGAATATATATCCTGACTTTCATGAAAAAATATTGATTTGTAGTCACCAAAACTTAGAAACTTAGAAAACACAGTTTGTGATTTAGTTTGATGACCTTGACCTTTGACCTTGCAAATTTTACTTTTTTAGACCTCAGTGGGTCTTTTGTAATCAAATGTACCTAAATTTGAATCCAGAAAATCAATTTGAAAAATCAACTTTTTTTACCTTTCGAAGGTCACTGAAGGTTAACCAAAGGTCAAAGGTCAAAACTAAGGTCAGATTTGAGTTCCTGAGAACTTGTAGATGATTTTTAAAAAAAATTTTGTCAATTTGAAGCAAGTTGAAAAATGACCAATTTTTACCGTTTTTTGACGTCAATTATCTCAAAAACGGTAAAAAATTAACGCGAGCATATAGTGAGTAATTTGTAGGGAATGCTAATATCTAGTTACATTTTAATTCATCGCAAGAAATAATGAAGTATGAGGACGAAATCTGAGAAACTTAGAAAAAACTTTGATTTGACCTAGATTTTGACCTTTGACCTTGACCTAGATAAAAATTCCTTTCCCGGTAAGTTGAACCTAGGTCCCTAGTAGGTACATATAGTAGATAGTTGAAATCTAGTTAGAAGTAGGAGAAAAAGTGCGGAGAAGAATAAATAATAACTAGACTTTGGAAATTGAACGAAGTTCAATTTCAGACTCCAGATCTAGACTTTTTTTAAGCCCAGTCATCTAAAATAAGCTGAGTCATCCAGAATAAGATGGATGGATAAAATTGGAAGGTAGGATAGGATAGAATGGGAAGGAACGATAGGATAGAATAAGAAAAAAGGATAGGATAGAACAGAATAGGAAGAAAGGATATGATAGGAGAGGATAGGAAGGATGGGAAGGAAAGGATACGAAGGAAGGATAGATAGGAAGGATAGGATAGGATCAGATAGGAAGGATGGATGAATTTTTCAATATTTTCTTCTCTACTCTTGACTTTCTATCAGGATACCATCAGATCGTTTTTCTGAAATTTCAAAACGCCATAACTTCCGAAACGGAAGTCGGATCTAAATTTGATTTAAAGATTCGTATTCCTGACAAAATTCTACCCCTAATTCATAACTCATACGTTAAATTTGGCGAATTTTTATTTTGACCTACTTTTTGGACACGCCATACTAGTAACTTCGAAACCGGAAGTCGGATCAAAATTTGGTTTGCAGATTCGGATTTCTGAGAAAATTCTATTCTTAATTCATAACTCAAACGTTAAATTTGGAGAAATTTTTATTTTGACCTACTTTTCGGACACCATATCTCAAAAGTGGGTCAAAATACTTTCTGACGGCAAAGGGCTAACACTATTAGCATACTCTTGGCTACACGTATACAAAATTTCGAACAATATAATTAAAGTGTAGTGTCAGAATCGCAAAAATAAGGAAAAACTTTGAATTTGACCTAGATTTTGACCTAGGCCCTGGACTTGATTTAGACCTAGACTTGACTTGGACCTGGACTTGGACCTGGACTTGGATTGAATGAGAAGGAAGAATAGGATAGAATAGGAAGGAAGGATAGATAGGAAGGGAGAATCATCCAGAATAAGATCATCTAGATAGAAAGGATAGGATAGACCTAGATTTTGATCTAGGTCCTGGACTGGATTTAGACCTAGACTTGACTTGGACAAAACTGGACATGGACCTGGACTTGACCTTGACTTGGACCTGGAAATGGACTGGACTGGTATTTTTTCAATTTTATTTCACTTTTCTTGACATTCTATGAGGGTACCATCAGATCGAATTTTCTCGAATTTTCAAAACGTCATAACTCCTGAACCGGAAGTCGGATTTCAATTCGGTTTTCAGATTCGGAATCCTGAGAAAATTTCCTATAAGACTAATATGGACATTGGATTCGGAGAACTTTTTTACGGACCTCGTTTTCGGACACTGATATCTCGAAATCGGTCCGAGATATCAAAAAACTAAATCGACCCTAGCTTTCCTACTTTTTTATGAGGAACACAATGAAAAAAACCCGGATCGAAAATACTGAAGGACGACTGAGAAAATCGAAAAAAGTGACAAAGTACCGGATTTGACCCAGTTCCTGACCTCTGACCTAGATAAAAATTTGACCCAATTTCCAAACAACTAGATACTGAACCCAAATGAACTGTATAATGGTCTTTATTGGATACCTTATGGTTAAGGAGAAAACGTGTTAAGAAGAATAATAATAATAATAATAATAAGAATACTGGCAAAAACAATAGACTCCAGATTGACATCTGGAGTCTAATAATAAAGAATAACTAGAGATTTAAGATTGCAAGCAATCTTACGGAGGCCCTGTAGGCGTTTTTGGCAATTTGAAGGTCAGCCAAAGGTCAAATCTCAAATCTAGGGTCATATACTAACACCAGGCAACTTGTAGATGATTTAAAAAAAAAAGTTTGGTCAATTTGAAGCAAGTTGAAATTTAGTCTTGAAAAGTTTGGAAATTTGACCTTTTTTCAGTTTTTGAGTCCTAATATCTCAAAACTGGTACACAATTTTAATAAATAGTCAATTGCTAATATGTGTAGAAACTATAGAGGAATATATATCCTGACTGTCATGAAAAAATATTGATTTGTAGTCACCAAAACTTAGAAACTTAGAAAACACAGTTTGTGATTTAGTTTGATGACCTTGACCTTTGACCTTGCAAATTTTACTTTTTTAGACCTCAGTGGGTCTTTTGTAATCAAATGTACCTAAATTTGAATCCAGAAAATCAATTTGAAAAATCAACTTTTTTTACCTTTCGAAGGTCACTGAAGGTTAACCAAAGGTCAAAGGTCAAAACTAAGGTCAGATTTGAGTTCCTGAGAACTTGTAGATGATTTTTAAAAAAAATTTGGTCAATTTGAAGCAAGTTGAAAAATGACCAATTTTTACCGTTTTTTGACGTCAATTATCTCAAAAACGGTAAAAAATTAACGCGAGCATATAGTGAGTAATTTGTAGGGAATGCTAATATCTAGTTACATTTTAATTCATCGCAAGAAATAATGAAGTATGAGGACGAAATCTGAGAAACTTAGAAAAAACTTTGATTTGACCTAGATTTTGACCTTTGACCTTGACCTAGATAAAAATTCCTTTCCCGGTAAGTTCAACCTAGGTCCCTAGTAGGTACATATAGTAGATAGTTGAAATCTAGTTAGAAGTAGGAGAAAAAGTGCGGAGAAGAATAAATAATAACTAGACTTTGGAAATTGAACGAAGTTCAATTTCAGACTCCAGATCTAGACTTTTTTTAAGCCCAGTCATCTAAAATAAGCTGAGTCATCCAGAATAAGATGGATGGATAAAATTGGAAGGTAGGATAGGATAGAATGGGAAGGAACGATAGGATAGAATAAGAAAAAAGGATAGGATAGAACAGAATAGGAAGAAAGGATATGATAGGAGAGGATAGGAAGGATGGGAAGGAAAGGATACGAAGGAAGGATAGATAGGAAGGATAGGATAGGATCAGATAGGAAGGATGGATGAATTTTTCAATATTTTCTTCTCTACTCTTGACTTTCTATCAGGATACCATCAGATCGTTTTTCTGAAATTTCAAAACGCCATAACTTCCGAAACGGAAGTCGGATCTAAATTTGATTTAAAGATTCGTATTCCTGACAAAATTCTACCCCTAATTCATAACTCATACGTTAAATTTGGCGAATTTTTATTTTGACCTACTTTTTGGACACGCCATACTAGTAACTTCGAAACCGGAAGTCGGATCAAAATTTGGTTTGCAGATTCGGATTTCTGAGAAAATTCTATTCTTAATTCATAACTCAAACGTTAAATTTGGAGAAATTTTTATTTTGACCTACTTTTCGGACACCATATCTCAAAAGTGGGTCAAAATACTTTCTGACGGCAAAGGGCTAACACTATTAGCATACTCTTGGCTACACGTATACAAAATTTCGAACAATATAATTAAAGTGTAGTGTCAGAATCGCAAAAATAAGGAAAAACTTTGAATTTGACCTAGATTTTGACCTAGGCCCTGGACTTGATTTAGACCTAGACTTGACTTGGACCTGGACTTGGACCTGGACTTGGATTGAATGAGAAGGAAGAATAGGATAGAATAGGAAGGAAGGATAGATAGGAAGGGAGAATCATCCAGAATAAGATCATCTAGATAGAAAGGATAGGATAGACCTAGATTTTGATCTAGGTCCTGGACTGGATTTAGACCTAGACTTGACTTGGACAAAACTGGACATGGACCTGGACTTGACCTTGACTTGGACCTGGAAATGGACTGGACTGGTATTTTTTCAATTTTATTTCACTTTTCTTGACATTCTATGAGGGTACCATCAGATCGAATTTTCTCGAATTTTCAAAACGTCATAACTCCTGAACCGGAAGTCGGATTTCAATTCGGTTTTCAGATTCGGAATCCTGAGAAAATTTCCTATAAGACTAATATGGACATTGGATTCGGAGAACTTTTTTACGGACCTCGTTTTCGGACACTGATATCTCGAAATCGGTCCGAGATATCAAAAAACTAAATCGACCCTAGCTTTCCTACTTTTTTATGAGGAACACAATGAAAAAAACCCGGATCGAAAATACTGAAGGACGACTGAGAAAATCGAAAAAAGTGACAAAGTACCGGATTTGACCCAGTTCCTGACCTCTGACCTAGATAAAAATTTGACCCAATTTCCAAACAACTAGATACTGAACCCAAATGAACTGTATAATGGTCTTTATTGGATACCTTATGGTTAAGGAGAAAACGTGTTAAGAAGAATAATAATAATAATAATAATAAGAATACTGGCAAAAACAATAGACTCCAGATTGACATCTGGAGTCTAATAATAAAGAATAACTAGAGATTTAAGATTGCAAGCAATCTTACGGAGGCCCTGTAGGCGTTTTTGGCAATTTGAAGGTCAGCCAAAGGTCAAATCTCAAATCTAGGGTCATATACTAACACCAGGCAACTTGTAGATGATTTAAAAAAAAAAGTTTGGTCAATTTGAAGCAAGTTGAAATTTAGTCTTGAAAAGTTTGGAAATTTGACCTTTTTTCAGTTTTTGAGTCCTAATATCTCAAAACTGGTACACAATTTTAATAAATAGTCAATTGCTAATATGTGTAGAAACTATAGAGGAATATATATCCTGACTGTCATGAAAAAATATTGATTTGTAGTCACCAAAACTTAGAAACTTCGAAAACACAGTTGGTGATTTAATTTGATGACCTTGACCTTTGATCTTGCAAATTTTACTGTAATTCACCTCAGTAGCTCTTTTGTGATCAAATATATCTAAATTTGAATCCAGAAAATCGATTTAAAAAATCAACTTTTTTTCCCTTCCGAAGGTCACTGAAGGTCAACCAAAGGTCAGGGGTCAAAAGTAAGGTCAGATTTGGATTCCTGAGATCCTGTAGATGCTTTTTAAAAAAAAGTTTGGTCAATTTAGAGCAAGTTGAAATTTAGTCTTGCAAAGTTTCGAAATTTGACCTTTTTTCAGTTTTTGAGTTCTAATATCTCAAAACTGGTACACAATTTTAATAAATAGTCAATTGCTAATATGTGTAGAACCTATAGAGGAATATATATTCTGACTTTCATTTAAAAATATTGATTTGTAGTCTCCAATTTTGAGAAACTTAGAAAACACAGTTTGTGTTTTCATTTGATGACCTTGACCTTTGACCTTGCAAATTTTACTTTTTTAGACCTCAGAAGGTCTTTTGTGAATAAATATACCTAAATTTGAATCCAGAAAATCGATTTGAAAAATCAATTTTTTTTACCTTTCGGAGGTCACTGAAGGTCAAATAAAGGTCAAAGGTCAAAAGTAAGGTTAGATTTGGAATCCTGAGAACTTGTAGATGAGTTTTAAAAAAAAAATTGGTCAATTTGAAGCAAGTTGAAATTTAGTCTTGAAAAGTTTCGAAATTTGACCTTTTTTCAGTTTTTGAGTTCCAATATCTCAAAACTGGTACACAATTTTAATAAATAGTCAATTGCTAATATGTGTAGAACCTATAGAGGAATATATATCCTGACTTTCATGAAAAAATATTGATTTTTAGTCTCCAATTTTGAGAAACTTAGAAAACACAGTTTGTGATTTAGTTTGATGACCTTGACCTTTGACCTTGCAAATTTAACTTTTTTCGACCTCAGTGGGTCCTTTGTGAATAAATATACCTAAATTTGAATCCAGAAAATCGATTTGAAAAATCAATTTTTTTACCTTTCGGAGGTCACTGAAGGTCAAATAAAGGTCAAAGGTCAAAAGTAAGGTTAGATTTGGAATCCTGAGAACTTGTAGATGAGTTTTAAAAAAAAAATTGGTCAAT
The DNA here is from genome assembly GCA_903813345.2 of Owenia fusiformis. NCBI lineage: Eukaryota > Metazoa > Annelida > Polychaeta > Sabellida > Oweniidae > Owenia > Owenia fusiformis. The sequence goes on along the minus strand of CAIIXF020000009.1, from coordinate 14,079,040 downwards.
TTGAAGCAAGTTGAAATTTAGTCTTGAAAAGTTTCGAAATTTGACCTTTTTTCAGTTTTTGAGTTCCAATATCTCAAAACTGGTACACAATTTTAATAAATAGTCAATTGCTAATATGTGTAGAACCTATAGAGGAATATATATCCTGACTTTCATGAAAAAATATTGATTTTTAGTCTCCAATTTTGAGAAACTTAGAAAACACAGTTTGTGATTTAGTTTGATGACCTTGACCTTTGACCTTGCAAATTTTACTTTTTTAGACCTCAGTGGGTCCTTTGTGATCAAATAAACCTAAATTTGAATCCAGAAAATCAATTTGAAAAAACGACTTTTTTTACCTTTCGAAGGTCACCGAAGGTCAACCAAAGGTCAGAAGTCAAAAGTAAGGACATATTTGAGTTCCTGAGATCTTGTAGATGATTTAAAAAAAAAAATCTGGTTCATTTGAAGCAAGTTGAAAAATGACCGATTTTTGCCGATTTTTGGCGTCAAATATCTCAAAAATGGTAAAAAATTAACGCGTACATATAGTGAGCAATTTGTATAGAATGCTTATATCTAGTTACATTTTAATTCATCGCAAGAAATAATGAAGTATGAGGACGAAATCTGAGAAACTTAAAAAAAACTTTGATTTGACCTAGATTTTGACCTTTGACCTTGACCTAGATAAAAATTCCTTTCCCGGTAAGTTCAACCTAGTACCCTAGTAGGTTCATATAGTAGATAGTTGAAATCTAGTTAGAAGTAGGAGAAAAAGTGCAGAGAAGAATAAAGAATAAGAATAAAGAATAAAGAATAAAGAATAAATAATATCTATAAAATCTATAGGAGGCCCCCTGTCGGGGGGCCTCCTAATAAGCAATAATGACCTGGGTGTATGTTTGTGTAATGATGGTATGTAAAAAGAGAGTGACTGATTATCAACATACATGTAACAAGCCATGTTTTTAAATATATTTTGTGACATTTTGTATCATGTGGCTGTTTTCTGTAGATAATGAATATAGTGCTACATATAAGTTTGTGTGTCACATGTATGTTTGTATGCTATGTATTGAGACATCTTTATCTGTGTCATGTATGTTTATATTTCATATATTGACACATGTCTATTTGTGTGTGAAGTATTGATTAATGTCTGACAAATTTTTGTATGTCATATACTGACACATTAATGTTTGTGTGTGTGTCATGTGCTGAGTCTGACACATGTATATTTGTGTGTCATATACTGACACATGTTTGTTTTTTGTGTCATTTACTGACACATGCATGTTTGAGTGTCATGTGTTGACACATGTATGTGTGTATATCATAAACTGACACCTGAATACATGATACTCAGACATACATTGAGTTATGACATTTCATTATATAAAAGTTGCATATTGAGTCCAGCTTTCATACTTTTCATTTGAACAATTCCTGGAAATTGTAATGTAAGAATAGTTGAGAATTTGATAGATGCACTGTGCATTTATTAGAGAGAATACAGCAGATCCTGTTTAGGTGTAGATGTACTTACCAAATGTGTCCAGTATATCTGTGATGAGAACAAACTTGCTTGGGTAGAACTGTATAACACTTGTGTCCGCTAAAAGTTTAGCACACTGGAATACAAACAATAGGAAGATAAAGAAAAAAAAATTCTGTGCAGGGTTTGCAAATTACTTAAGATCGAAAGAATGTCAAAGATAAATTATAATTTGACACTGTATACTGTAGTTTACATAAAATGTTGTTTGTCATTATACCTGTATAGCAATTTTTAGCGCCTTTACTCTCTGATCCGCATCCCATGCTGTTATAAGAGCCTGGTTGAGTTCCTCTATTCTGTTAACATAGTCCTGCTGGCTGAGGTTCAACATCTCTTTCACAGACCCCTGCAATACAACAGTTGAACCTGTAGCTACTACTTGTAATTATTAATTTTTCCACAAATGTCACAACAGAATCTGAAATTCCTGTATGTCCTAAGATGCATTAGTTCTCTTCCACATTTCTATTTGAAATATAGACAATTAAAGCATACATCAGAAAGAATTCTACTGATATCTCAATGTCCAAATTGCATAACAATATTATGATAACAGATTACCTCTTCAAAGTCATCAAGCTGTTCTAGTCTGTTCTTCACCTTGTCTGACATAGATGTTGTGCTTTGAGTTTTGATCACCACTGAAGCACAAAGTAAGTAATACAAGTAAGTATACAAGTAGTCAAATATATGTACACTCCTCTGAGGGGGCGAACCCCCCTCCCCCCTGGCCAAAAATTCTTTCAAAATCATGCAGTTTTTTACGCTCCTGAGCATTTTTCACGTGATTTTGGGCCAAATTTGTCAATGTGAGCCCCTATGGAATTTCTCTGAAAAATGAACCCCCCTTGGCAAAAGCTGGCTACGGGCATGTTTACCTTCATTCAACTATATAACATGTTGTATTTGCTCACATCCTCAATTCAATAATGGACTTGTTGAAACCACAGCAATGAAAGGCTAGAAAATAAAATGTTAGTGAATCTGAAAACTAACCTTTTTCCCCTTTGTCTGAGGCAGCCAGAAAACTGGTAGTGATGGACAGCTTCTCAGATGTGGTGTACTTGTTTAGAATCCCAGATCTTTTGACATGCCATGGTTCAAATGTTTCATCAAGGTCATTGTTGCCTGTGTTGCTACGTTTCTGTTTTGAGCCACTCATACTCTACAATCATACCATTATGAGCGTATTACGTCTATCCCTGATTTAACTATCTTTCCATGCTACTCTCAGTCATTAGTAATACCATGCAAACGAACTATTGTTTTTGTTACATGCTTCTTTGAAAATTGAAATCTCACTTAAAACCTCCTTTGAAAGGAATAAACGCATATGAATGGTTTATCACTTAATTTTGATGCATTCTCAATGAACTCTTATATAACTTTCCTTGAAATTGAAATGCATATACATAACTGTATATTCTATTCCTAAGCACATGTGTGATGTCCAACTTACCCTCTCAGGTTTAGATGTGATGGTCATCTCAGCTGCCATAAGAGAGAGGGGGTCACTCTCAGCAGCCATCATGGAGAGGGGGTCCATGCCATCTAGGCCAGTAGAGAGGGGGTCAGTGAGACGACTTGATCCACTCCCTGAGGAGGAGCCACTGCCACTCCTCCCTGCCTTCTTTTGGGGAGTTTTCTGTTCTGATACCTTCACCAATGATAATACAAACAGAAATTATCTAAGATAAAGAATCTGTAAACAAGACAATAGGGTTATCCCACTGAACCAAGTTCAGATAGGGATATGTAGAAGCTGTCATCTGTATGTTTGTATGTTCATGTATAAGATGATAACTCAAAAATTGGTGGTCAGAATCAGTTTATATTCTCAAATTCAATATATGTGTAAAACCTATGTATATACCATTTTAGTACATGTATACACCCCCAATCCGCACTCTGAAATCAAGGTACCGTACAGTACCATATACGGTACCGTACAGTACCGTACAAACGGTACCGTACAGTACATTAAGAGTATGGTACCGTATGGTACTGTATGGTACCGTAGGAGATTGGCTGTGTATCTTGTTCTCAAAATTGGGCCTTTATTCTAAATGGCCATTCAATATAGCTGTCATTTTCCATAATTGAGATTTTTGACCACAGTTTATTCATTATTTGGATGTAGTTTCCATGACTACAGTCTGGTTATTTCTTTCTTGAAATGTTCAAAATGAGGTGTTTTGATGAAATGTGTATTGCTCTGTGGAATTTGCCACTTTACAAATTTGCTGCTTTCCTTGTTTATCCAAGATAAATTGTTGATTGCAAGTTGAAGATGTCTTTGTGTAGTCTCATTAAAACCATTTAGTCTAGTAATACCCCAAAATGAATTAAATTTCCCAAAATGTGAAATGAATCGAAACAATTTAATTGTATATGAGTAGGTCAGTACATATATGTTTGCCAGTCCCAACATTATTAACAATATACTAGTAGCTCTTGTTTCACAATTGTTTACCATTCAATATAAGACTTACAGTGACTGTTATTCCTTTGAGTGGATGAGCAGAAGTTTCTATTCTTTGCAAGCTTTCTTCTTGTCGCTCCTTCTCATACTCCTTAGTTCGTGGACACCTATATGATCAATCACATGTTCAAGTTAGATCTGAGTATATACATTGTAAAAAAAACAATGAGGTCTACTGCATTCTTTTGAACAACCTTGATCAACATTGAAAAGTCCATAGTGCATATCATATACATGTAATGTCAAAAAATACATTTATGCTTTTGTGTACATGCAAAATGTTTGTATATCTTGGACAGCTAATGGTTTGGCTCATAAAACATGTGGCCTTGTGTATTTCGATGCTTCTCTGATGATGATAATGTAGATAACAGATATGTAGATAACAGCAACACCAAAGCATAATAACAAATCCCATTGAACAACCATGGCTGCCATTTGCCATTGTCATTTGAGAGTGTAATATTCTTCTTGAAATACTGGTCGATTTAATAAAGACTTTATAAAGATTGAAGTGTATATATTACTGCAATTTGAGACAGCTGCATCTTTTTGCCATTGGATTGGAATAATGTTTCTGGTGGTGTTTAGAATAGATTGAGGTACTGTTTCACCTTAAGAAAGGCAAGCAGTTCAATGAGAAGAAATAGTTACCTCATGAATAGGATCCTCCCGTGCCTACCAGATGGTTGTACACATTGAGTGAATTGAACCCAATAATTAATTTTGTCAACATAGAACACGAGTAGAGTAATCTAAAGAAATTAGCACGAAATTAGTCTTAGTTATTTTTTAACGTTTCCATTTTCCGTTTCTTTGCGCACATGGTGATGTTGTCTCTATCACCAAATTTATATGATTGTATTGTTAGTCGAGAACTAGGGTAAATTTAAAGAACAAAAATTCCAACTTCACATATGTTCGGTAATATAACGTATCAGAACATCTGGAAATGACAAGCCAAAAAGTATATACATGTATTGGGAATTTTCACATTTCGTTTACATATGTTGGATTCCTATGATCATGGTTAATCGGACGCAAAATTAAGCTGATGGAAGGCAAGGGAGTGTCCCATTCACGATGTACCTGTACCTCTTATTTTTCACATTGAACTGCTTGCCTCTCTTCGGTGAAACAGACCTAAAGAAATATGTGCATTCCTAGCGCTATTTTTTCGACTTTTAAATTCTTATGTGAGCTTATATTGAAACTTCCAAGACAAGAATGGAATCTGACCTAGATATGCCAGAGAGGTTTGGCTGGTAAAGTGGGGGACAAAACTAAACCTCAACCATCAAAAGTTGTCACAATGAGCTAAATTCTAAGTTTCGTGTCTCAAACTCTCCCAAGTGGTAGAAAAATAATTCCCGTTCAAGTAGCACAATAAATGAATCCAAAGCTTCATACCTGCAAACATGGGCTTTCAACTAGAGTTGAAAGCCCATGCTGCAAATCATGGATAAATCCCTACCAAATCGAACGAATGTTTTTATGAATCGCCATGTTTGTGATCAAAGAAGGATTGACTCCCACAATGCAACATCAGTCAACCTTATTTACTCGTGACAGGTTTCAAAATGACGGAGCGGCATTTTGAAAGCTGGCAAGTGTCAGGTTGCATTCTTGGAGCCTATCCTCACTTCCACTATATTTGGACTTACTAGGACGGAGAAAATAGAGCACTGAATACACTGAGGTAAGAATTTATTACATTGCGGTAGCATGTAATTTTCATAGCTATAGCGGGTGCACCCCAGTTGTCCGAAACCCAGTTGTCCGAAACCCAGTTGTCCGAAACCCACTTGTCCGAAACCCATAACTCCGAAAAATATAGTCATAATTTACCAGAGAAAGGGGAGACGTACTAAGCTTAGGCCAGTTTCATGCCATGTATTTGGCCAAATTAATGGCATGGACGCATTCTGATGTTCATAAATCTCTCTCTCTCACTTGCATCCATTACATGGCATTACCAGAATGGCAGGAACGGGGGATTTATTTTACATTGTGATTCTAAAAAAAGGTTATCAAAACACAATATACATTACGGAACAGTTTATCTTATCTTCTTCAATCTCTTTTATATAGGCAAAATAAAATGAATCATTTTGAAACAGATAAAATAAGTTTACGCATATAGTACTTTAAGAATAAAACAGTATACATATTACGTTGTCAAAATATTTCGTCGCATTTAATTTCTTAGTCTCTGTATTTTATCAAATCGTAAAAGAACAAAACATTCTTAACTAATCACTTGGGATGAACTGGAAACGAAGGCAGGCTGTCCTCGTATCAAAATGGATGTTCTCCCATTCGCAAGAAGTTTAATTTTCGCCATGTACTCACTTCATCCTTTTAATTCAATCTCTATTTCTCGAACAGAGTACGTAAATGAAGAATAAGTTTTGGTTTGAAAAGATGTTATGTTCATGTCAACTTTACTAAATAAATGCCCACTGGCTTGGGAAAGCTATTTTTCCTTTTATGAACGCTCATCACCCATTGGAAAAATGTTGTTCCCTCTCAAAAAAGGCCCATGGGCCATAAAGAAAATTGGTTTAAAAATTGTAGACCCCTATCTATGTATGTTGTGTAAACGCCATTTTACAATGAGAATAACATAATTTAACTTTGTTTGTTTGAACATCTATATCACCTATATGAACTTTCGTAGGCTAAACATTAAACAATTAACGTCTTGACTTAGCATATTTAGCCTAATTTTGCAATGATGTCAACGCTATTCCAATGTTATGTTGTGATTCGCAGAGGTTGCGACAACGAGATTCGTTTTAAAAAAATTGTATTTTTCAAATAAGATCCCCTAATTTTCGGAGAACTGGGTTTCGGACAACTGGGTTTCGGACAACTGGGTTTCGGACAACTGGGTTTCGGACAACTGGGTTTCGGACAACTGGGTTTCGGACAACTGGGTTGACCCCGCTATAGCAACAACAAAATGCATCAAAAATTAAAATTAGTGTATCCAAATATGAGTTCCAAAGTTCCATCTAGCCTGTGAAAATAAAGGAAACCTGCTTGTCGGCATCATTGTGATCTATATTTTCCTGGAAGTGACATGATGAACTAAAATTTACCATTTCTATCATTTTCTTCAAAAATGAAGGAAATTCTCAAAGATGAAGTGTGTCAAAGATATGAATTGGATTGTTTAACAATGGATGAGTGAACCCATGTATATATTTGAATATCAAAGGTGGAAAACAATTCCAAATACGCCTGCAATTTGACATTTTAGTTGATAAATATTTTCAAACCTTACCAATCGTAAGCCGCCATTTTGTTCAAGTCACATGACCAGGCAATTCCTTCAGACGATTTTTCTCTATTTTTAGACAGTTTTGTGATTTGAAATTTTCCTGAGTGATACTATGTGATGCTATTTGATGATTCAACATATAGCAGTACAAGTATTACGATGCAAAATTGAAATATTAGCGTTATAAAATATCATTTCCGGTTGACCTAGATCTGGAAAAATGGCGGAAGTGGATCTCAACTTTCTAACTCAGGTTTATGAAATCATCAAAAGGTGAGCTTATTTATCGGTTATAGGTAGAGTCATGTGGACTAATCATTTCTTAATGTCCTCTGAGGTAAATAAGGAAATTTATGCCTATTGAAACATTCATAAAGAAACATATTCAGACGGAATTTGAATGTTTTTTGAGTTTCAAATTTGTATTCATCCTACAATGATCCTTTACTTACAATTTCCTTGACAACTTTGGCCCTTGAAAATTAATATTCACCACGCGTTTACTTACTAGTGTGTGAGCGATAGGTCCTTTGACGGCCTAGGTTGCATGAGACACGGCATTGGTCCGAGTTCCAATGGTCTGAATCCTATACATGTAATGATCAGTATCCCAATGGTCTGAATCCCATTGGTCTGAATCCCAATCTTCCAAACCCCACTCGTCAGAATCCCAATCGTCAGAATCCCAGTCGTCTGAATCATAATCTATACGAATGATGTTTCTCTCTTTAAGTGCAGATTTGTGTAGGGGTAAGGCAAACATGGCCATGTTGCTCATTGTTCCAGCAGTCATTAAACCAAGGCTAAAAACATGTATCATAATATAATCTGAACAGAACTTTCAGAAAGAGAAAATTTGGAACTTTTGGAATGTGTTTTACAGAAAATGAAATTCTGAAAATATCTTAACATGAAGAGGCAGTTATCAGATCAGACAGCCCCAAACTCCCAGAAATGAATTTTCACAACTGATATGAGATATATGTGTTTCAGTTTGGAGCAGGAAAGTCCAGATCAGGCAGGGAAGAAGGTGAATGACTTGAAACAATCTCTAGCCCTCGCTAAGGAACAAGTTGCAAGATTACCAGGTAATGGCACTGCTGAGCAATTCAAATTGGAGTTTCATAGTACAACAATGGCCCTCATTATGACATGTAATGTGCATTTATAAATCCTATTAAACATTCCATGTTAAAATAATGTCAGTTATTTTTTCATCACTTTGCCAGTTGAAATGAAATTCTGTTGAAATCCCTACTTTACTGCTTCATTGTATTTCAGGTTGTGATTATAACAAAGAGGATCAGCTGAAGCAACTGGAAGTTCTCAGAAAACAGCTAGCCACTAAATCAGAATTACTGCACAAATACAAACATCTGTGTAACTTTGACCTTGCAAAGGACACAAAACCTCATCTGTATCAGTGAACACAGCTGACCAACCTGAGTAGATGTAAGTTTGGCAATAGGATATATTGAATCATTTTATTATAGTGCAGCTCAATACAATGGAATGTACAGAGTTACATCCCATATTTAACAAGGACCCTGCAGAGTGGATGCAGTATGTGCATAAAGAGGTGTGTGTGACATCATCAGATGGGGCCTGTCACTATGGCTGGGTCTACACCATTGACCCAGTATCTGAGACCATTGTACTAGCACAGTTTACAGACTCTTCCACAGACATTGCAATGGTCCTTGGGCACTCTGTCAAATCAATCAGGGTTACAAACAGTAACACGGAAACTCACAAAGAGAAACTCAAAACATTATTTCTGTTCAAAAACACTGCAGAGTATTCAAAAGAGGATCTCCAGAAGAGGAAATTTAAGATCAAGTCGTGGCTAGAGAAGAACAGGTTGCCAGTTTGTGTCTCTGGCGATAATAATGATGTGTTGAGTATATCTGATGCATTGTTCATAGAGCCACCATACAGTGTTGATGACTGTAGGAGCACTAATGAGATCATTCTAGGACGTATACAGGGGCTCATCAAGAACATGCCAGAAGATGTTCAACAGTGGTAAACATTGCAATATAAGTGCTGGAGTTAGGGGGACTGTCCTTACGACAAAATGGACTTGATTCTCTAAAATATAGCATATGTTGGGGATCTCTATGATTTTGAGGAAATAAAATGATTTTTATTCAAAAAATAACACATTTTTGTTGCAATATTTGAAATATAGTATTATGCAATCTTTTCAACAAGGCATTAATAACATATTATGAGTTCAATATTGAACTTGTAGATGATTTTGAAAAAATTGGTCAATTTGAAGCAAGTTGAAAAGACCTTTTCTGACCTTGAGAAGGTCATAGAAGCTCAAATCTAGAAGTCAGATTTGAACTGCCGAGAACTTGTAGATGATTTTTCTTAAAAAAGCAAGTCGAAAAATACCTTTTTTGACCTTGAGAAGGTGACCAATTTTTTTTCAAAATAATCTACAAGTTCTCAGAAGTTCAAATCTGACTATAAAGTTGAGATTTGACCTTCAATGACCTTGTCAAGGTCAAAAGGATTAGAAGGAGAAATCTCAAATCTAAAGTCAGATTTGAACTAAAATTGATCAACTTGAAGCAAGTTATTGGAAGTTGTAAGAATTTGTTACACACACCAACCGCCACTGCCGTTCGCTGCCTGCCGATTGCGGTCACAAAAATGGAGACCACAACAATATGTCACCACTTTTTGGTTGTAATGTTTCAAAGGTCCATGTGGAGTATGGCAAGTGATTTTAGACGGTCATATCTTTCACCATGCATACTTTTTGGCCATCAATATAGCAGTATTTATTAAAACAATTGCTGGAATTACACCATGCGTTTTAGAATGGCGCCTAAGGTTTTAACCCGGTTTGAAAAATAGGTGTAATCATGATTGTGGATTTACAAAAGCGCTTTTCCAAAACTCCTAGAACCCAAGTCACTAAAAAATGCCTTAAATCGTTAGGCGCTTTTGGAGTGTAGTGTAATACCGATCAGTTTTTGTAAAATGCCTTATCCGGGTTTTTACCATTTGCCCTAAACGAAATAAGAGGTATTTCGAATGCTACACATTTGGGCCATCGCAAAAATACAGGAAATGATGGATGGGACCCAAAAATGCAATAGGTCATCAAATAATATTGCAAAAATTGAAAGTAAGTTCACATCACTGGCAAAAGTCTCAGTTACGTTTTCTCTTAGATGCTAAAAGAATACATTTATTGTAGATGTACACATCTGCTGGATATTCTCCATATCGACATCGTTTAAAGTGCACGAAAGGCGTTTTAGAAATGACAGGTGTAATTTCAAAATAAAATTCCTAAGGCGCTTTAGAAATGTTGGTGTAATCAGGATTTTGTTAAGTTGTTTCCACTGAAGCGCTTTTGGCATTTTTTCAGGTGTAATTCCAGCAAATATGTTTTCTTTCAAGTGAAGTCCCCATGATAGTAGAATATCAATCTAACTCTCTGAAAAATTATGAATAAAGGACCCCATCTTGGCACTTTTGTAAAAATGTTAGGGTCATTTTCTAAAAAGAGGATCTTGTTTTTCTCAATTCAAACATATCGAAAGATTCTTCTACACTATATTTAACAATTTTTGAAAAGGGGATGCATATTGAAATGCGTTAAAGTTAAAAACACATTTCCCATGTTATTTTCCCATAGGGAAAACTCGTGCTATCCATTGTTTTCAGCATACTTTTGGTCATTGAAAATTGATATCTTCAAAACTAGACTTTCAATACCATTCTACTTTTGAAGAGTAAATCATGTTTAAAGATATGACTGTCTAAAATCACTTGCCATACTGCACATAGACCTTTAAATAAGTTCTTTCAAATAAATACAAACTAACATCTTTGATTTATAGATTTATTTCACTGTAATCAATACAGTATTTTAATTTTAAAAAATAGCACAAGTATAAGATTTATTTCATGTAAAATATATATTTAAAAATATCTTGGATATTTCTTGAATAAATACAAATAAGTAGGAAGTTAAATGGACAATATACTCTCATTTATGAATGATATGACTTTTATCCATTCACAGATATCCATGGATGTTTTTTTATTCCATAATAAAGCATGCTTCATGGATTTAAATTAAACTTTCCAAACCACTGATTTTCCATTGTTACCATCAGCCTTGTTTTAGAAGTCAAGTAGCAAAAATCTGTCAAGCATTGGATACAGCACCATATCCAATAGGTTATTTGATGATATAATATTATTTTTCCACTGTTTCAAAAATACCATCTTTATTTTGACAAGATATCACAGTCATCATGGAATAATATATACTATATAATAATTCTCATTATTAAACTCACAGCATCACACTTGATCATCCGCTACTGTGCAATAGGCAACTGTCTAATTATGGCACTTTGTGTAAACTATACATTACTATACTGAACTGTATTATGCACTTCTTTAAGAAAGTCTGTCAGGCTTATATAAATATCGGCTGTTGCATCAATACATTTCTGTTTTAAAACCAGAATTCAATAACTGAATATTGACTTTTGCGCGATTTACCATTTAACAACATTATAATGAATAAATATGTAAAATAAATGTTCATACATACAGTTCATGTAATACAATTTTGTAGTTAAATAATCAGATACCAGATTTTCTTGTCTCACTTGTAATGCAGGCCAAGGTATTTCTTGTCTCACTTGTAATGCAGGCCAAGGTATATATTTTTAAAACTAACCATGGTATATTTTTAAACTAGTGAGCTTTTACATATTAATGTTAACTAGGGTTGCAATGACAAAAGTTTAATCATTTGTTGCAGACACCGGCATCAGTCACAAAATATGGTTGCCATAGCAACCGAATATGTCCCATCTATCCAACGAAATATGCATAAAACTCAAAATAACAAATTCTAAAAGAGATGGTTGTCATTTTGAACAAGTCATAAAAATCTAACCCGAAAAGGCTACTGTTATCATGTATTTAGCATGTTATAACTTATTTTGTACAACGTATTTTACTATTCTGCAACAACTTCATTAAACTCCATTTGTTGTAAACATCCCCACAAATTTTTAAATAAGTGCTCATCATACATTACATTGAAATCACTTTCAAAATAAGGCCCATGGAAGAGCCCAGGCTATGAGAACATATGGTGAACAGTTCACATATAAGGAATGAATAATTTGCATAAAAATATAAATTATATAGTGATACATGTTCAAAACTGTTGACAGACTTATATAAAGTGTCTTAAAATCAACATTAATCATCATACTGTATTATGGACAGTTATTGGCACATCTAATTTGGCTTCACATCTGTGTCTGTAAATGAATATGTCACAACATGTGACATGTCACAATATCAAACATAAAAAACATTTGTAAAAGCATTACAAAGCTATAAGCTCTCATAAAATATCAACTTTTCTATTCTGAGCAGCAATACATGAGTGAAATCACAGGGTTGATTCTATATACTGATTGTCATTGTTATTGATGCATTCACCATGGTAACATTCTCCTAACAACAGTGAAGCGGTCTCCATGGTTAATTGCTGGTCTTTCTCAGCCACTCATACTCCCAGTTCCTTCGCTGGTCCAGGAGTTTTTCACGTAGATCATGTTCTGGAGATAGTGACCGCTTTACAATGGCTGAAAACATTGAATACTACTTTGCTACAGTAATTCTATAATGAGGGATTGTATTATTTTATTGTATAAATAGTGTAAAACTGGATAACTTGCTGCCACATGAACTAAAGCTGAGATCTTTAGATTTTGAATTATTCTCATCTAATGCCACTGGACTGGAGAACACTATATATCTTACTATAAACCTTAAAACACTTTTTTAATCACAAAATGTTATCAATTATTTTGTCAATGTAGATGTGAATATTACAGACAGAAAACTGAATCTATACTATTTCATGTTCTATGCTTAATACTAACGCACTTACATTTACATATGTAAAAATATATCTGTTGCATCGTACATGGTTTTCAAGGTGTTTTATAAATCATTTGCAATATAAATACACAAGTAAATTGCACTCACCCTGAGGTAGGTCATCTACCATATAAGGTGCTATGGTCTCCCGTGTGTAGGTGGGGCACCCTTTAGAACTCCACTCTAGGATCATGTTCTCCAAGGCCTGGGTGACATGGCCACGACGTGCTGGATTCTCCACATAGACATGCACCTCTGTCACTCGCTTGTTGTACAACATAGCTGCCTGCAATATGGAACAAGCACATACAATGAACCCTGAAAACCAGTACATGTATATCCAATACCTGTCTTATCTGAACACCTTTTAATGTGAACAACTTTTATTTGTCCCAAACCTTTGATTCAAATATTTATAAAAATCCTTGAAATGTACATGTACATTTTGCAAAATAAATGACTGTGGTTTTGTGATAGAAGGATTTGTATATGGCTTATATTCTGATAAGTGCTAATCTCAACATTTTTGGTCGATCCTAGTGGTGTTTGAATAAGTTTTTATTAATGTATATCAAAATTAGAGGCCTGTATAAAGTATATCACTCGGCATTTTGTAAAATATGGGGCTGATCAAGATTGGGTGAGGAATTCATGGTATCTTCACTTTTTGTTAGTCGCCTTGAAGCATTCAATGTTTTGATGATAAAACAAGATGCCTTTAGGTTTATTCCTACCTGATATGAACTTCTATTTAAGTATTTCAAGGCAATATTTTATTTGTGGAAAAACTTGCTCCATGCCATTTATTAATTCTGACTTCTCATCAGTGGTCCATTTTCAACATATATGTGTTATAACATTACCTGAAGTGACCCTCTCATTGACTGTAGCTCAGTCTCATCTTTGGTCCAAAACTTCACTATTCCTTGTGCCTCCATTGCATATATTTTATTAAGTAGTTCAAAGACAGGGAGGGGGTTGTCAGTGGAGCCATACAGCTCATTCTGTACTGATTGGTTGGGGTTGGGTCTATAAAGATGCAGCACTGATGGCGCTGAAAACGAAAGAAACGTGTTGGCTGTTCATCTTACATTTCTAGTACAAAAAAGGAGAAATCAAATAATTATGACTCAATATTTATGAAAAGTTTGAAAACAATCAACATTCAGTGAGCAGGAATTAATTACATATTGAGATAAAGTGATATATATATGTGAAAACAAGGGAGATCTACTGACCTACTAGTGAGAAAAAGGGAGATCTAGTCTACTGACCTACTAAGGAGAACAAGGGAGATCTATTGACCTATTAAGTAGAGCAAGGGAGATCTACTGACCTACTAGTGAAAACAAGGGAGATCTACTGACCTACTAATGAGAACAATGGAGATCTACTGACCTACTAGTGAAAACAAGGGAGATCTACTGACCTACTAATGAGAACAAGGGAGCTCTACTGACCTACTAGGAAGAACAAGGGAGATCTACTGACCTACTAGTGAGAACAGGGGAGATCTATTGACCTACTTGTGAGAACAAGGGAGATCTACTGACCTACTAGTGAGAACAAGGGAGATCTGTCTACACAGTGCTGGCCACCATAGCAAGCATGCTTCCTCAGTGGTATATTGTCACGGGCAAAGAAGTTTGTGTAATTGTGTTGAACATTCTTAAGGTCATAGGGCACCCAGTGTAACAGATTGTGGCAGTGCTCTTGCTTGTCCTCCCATATTCGACCTGAAACAAAATGAAAAAACATATGTTACACCATCTAGTATGATAATCCAAAAAACAGTAATTATACCATATAGTATGATAATCCAAATCTGTACACTTCAAATCTCAATGCATGCTACACTAGCTCTTATATACATAAGTGTAATACAAGTACAAGCCTTTATACAAGTACTAACCTGTAATACAAGTACCACATGCTCCAAAACAATTCTCTAGTGCAGACTGAACATCAGAACTTCTACGATAGAGGTGCTTCAGGTTGATCTGTTGCCACATATGCTCCACCTTGAAACAAACACAGACATTACATTGATAAAAAGGAATAGGGAACAATAGCTGAAGATCAAAAATATACATTTTGAACAAAGAGAGCAGGGGGGAACAGATGTATGGATTTATCAACTCATTTAGGTTTGTGGTTCCCCTTAGCCAAGTTTTTTTCTTTTCTGAGATACTGTCATTTCAAAATATTATTTCTTTCACAAATCAGATTTCTCAATCAAACTAACCTCGTTATCCCTGTGCACCTTTGTTTCACGACAAAATGGAGTATCAGAACGAGGCTGACACTCATTAGCACTTAGTGGCTCTGCCTGTCTTCTACGTCTTTTAATATATCCTGGGTGATCATGTTTGAAGTCCACAGATTGGCGGCTGGGAACATTGGCATACATACAAGCATTCTCGAGGTTGTCAGGGTCAACTATACGGTTCTCTACAAGACATTAGCATAAAGAAATTCTGATTTAAAGAAGTCAAGGTACTATAAAGAAACTATGGTTAGAATTACACAGCAGGTTCAATTGCTTCATTTCAAAGCATTGTGAGCCTTCTGACAAAAAATTGTAACAAACGATTTTTGAGGTGTTACACAGGCACAAGATGAAGTTTTTTGTCAGAAAATATATATCAGCCTTACGTATTGCTTGCATGCTTCTTTTCCTGAACCAAGCGACATTCTCCTCAATTGTCATATTTCCCATTGTGACATCATCACTCTCCAACCACACATTCAATGTCTCTCCTAGTCCCACATAAACATTGTTGCCATATACACCTGGTAGTGTGGAAAGTTGTTAGAAGTATCATTTTTCACTCATAATTATACATGCATATCAAAAAAGGCCAAAACAATTTAAATGATAATTGCAGATGTCTTTATAGTCGTGTGTTAGGCTATAGTTAAACAGAGAACAATTAACATTATGATACAGTTGCATGCAAGATTGTTTGGCGGTTTTACAGGAAATGGAAATGATTGATTTTCACTGCACTGTGGCTCATAGTAATTCTAGTACATTGAATAATAATGCAAGGTAGTATGTAGTCCATGATAAGGACTGTCTCAGTTATGACTGCTTACCTAAGTGAATACGCTTTCCTTCCCTGTGGAATAATGGGGAACATTTATCCATGGAAATCTTGGCAAGTCGTTGTACATCTTTAGTGGGTCCGGACCCATCTTTGTATTTGATAGCCATGGCTAAACCACTAGAGTGCATGTTGTAACGAGGGTCAGACTCAGGTATCTTTGATCTTTCTTCAACAGTTGTCATATATCCAGTCACAACCTCAATTTCTACAGGGAGATCTAAAACAAGTTCATTATCAACATTATTAATCTAATAATAATCTTTTCTAGGAGGATCTAGCTACATGTATGATAAAGTGCCAGAATTCCACAACATCAATTGTTTTCAAAGTTTTAAATACCTTGCTGATACCCAATGAAACACATTCCACCAAAATATTAAATAAGCCTCGGAAAATAACAGCAATTAGAACACATTAATGCCAACATGTAAAAACTATATCTAATATCTAGTATCAGTAAAATGGCATATCATGTCTTTGGATATATAAATTAACACTTTCTGATTTAATATAAAGCAGCACCCTGACACTTTAAGTATAACATACACTGTACATTGAAGAGATTTATATGCAGGTATTTTGGGGTCACCTTATATACCAAACAGATAATACATGTTAGTCTGAGTGTAAAGTATACAGATGATTAAAATGAACTCATATGCACTCATGAATTCACCTGTTGGTTTCAGCCATTTATTTTCCTTGTATCTAATGTTCTCAAAGCACTGCACAAGTAATGGGTTCAGTCTGAAGTACCTAGCCTCACTTTGGTGGGATTTAAACATGTCTATAGTTGTGTGGTCTGACAGTTTGCTTGTCTGCAAATAAAGCAAAGTACAGGGGATTACATGCAAAATGTCACCACCTACCATTTGTTAGAGACCGATAAATGCCGACCCCCAACCGCCAAATGCCAACTGCCGAACACAAAAAAGTTGGAGACTAACAATATGTCACCAGTTGTGGTGGTGACATAAAAATGTGAATGAGTATGAGGAATGATTTATGTTATTAAGATTTTAAGTGAACATCATACAATCATAGTTGATTCAAAATGGCTACCGACATGCCAAAAATTAATTGCATTTATTGGCGTAGCGTGGGTATTTTTTGAGTGTATGCCACAAGTGAGCGAAGCGGAAGAGTTTTGAGAGGTGTTTGAGGGGGAGTGTTCTCCCCCAAGAAAATTTGAAAATGATATTCCATTTGAAGCGTTCTGGGGCGTTTTAAAATTTGAAATTCAGACTAATATGGACTAATAAAATGTAAGAATATTCAGAATATCCAGTATTTTTAAAATGTAGGGCAATTCAATTTAAAAAATCAACTTTTCTTTGATGGCATGGCGTTTCATGCGTATATAACGCTACACTAAGTGAACACTTCTTGGTGGTGACAGAAAAATGGACACTAATACTTTACCGAGCATGTTCAATATCTAATCTGATTCTCAAATCGATCAAATTGAATTCATGTGCACAAATGAATATTTGAAGCCATTCCTCTAAATGATTTGCTTGAAATTTTGTGATAATAAGAGAAAAAATAAGCTACATCTGCATGTTCCAAAATAAGCTTGATATATGCCAATCCATCAGATCCTGATAAAATTCTAAATAATTTATAACATAAACACAAAATGTGTCTCTTCTGGAATTGTAATCATATTGCAGTTTATCATATAAACACTAGCTACTGTAATGTAAAAGTAATTAAAACACTACTGTATAGAACTTCCTATTATACATAATTTGTTATCTCACTTGCAGGTCTCCATCAAAGATATATCTTGACTTCCTCTCCAGTTCTGTTCCAATCTCAGGCAGCTCATAGTGTGATTTCTTCTCAAAAGGTGGCACCACATGGTTCAGTTGAATGCCGGGAAATCGTGAATGTTGTGCTATTGTGGAAGCCTGCTTTTTCACCGCAATGTAAACATGATCAGCTGGAAAATATAACCTTGCAATGAGTGACTATATTATATGACTACTCTTTATCAATAACAATTTCAACAAAGTTATTTTGAAGATCTTTTTGGTTCGAAGATTAATCATTTTTTATTATAAAAATGACATTTTTGAAACATCTCTCAATGATCAGTGTTTAAGTCCATCACTTACATGAACATGTAGCATACAGTTATATATGCTCCTAAACCAAAGATATATTATGATTTAAGATAAGAAAATCTGTACTGTATCATATAGCAATAAAATAATAGCATTCTGCTTCCTTGTAGATGTGAAATGTTATGTCTAAGAGTAATAGTTAGTTCCAAAGTACCTTTATGTTGTACATATGTGGCACCTGCACATATGGCCAGTTTACTGAGCTCCTTTAGGAGAGTGGATGAGGGAGTCCCAGTCAGGGTGATCTCCGCTGCTCTACCCTCATAGTGCAGAGATCCTGGGGGATAGGGGCCTGAGGGGTGGAGTGATGTAGCCTCTGCAAATGCTGCATTAACTTGTAGCTTGGCTGCAATGTTGAAATCATGTGACATTTAAGGTAATGAGGCACTCCATTATAAACACACACTTTGGCACCTTGTTCTGTGAAAATCTCAAATTCTTGCTTAAATCAATTTGATGGACTGCTGTATCAGTTTTCATAATACTCTTACCTGACCCAAATACTGAATAAAGTCGCACCATCTTCTGAACTTGTCTTATGACATAGTAGAGGCGTGGAGAAACAAGACGACTGCCACATCTTAAAGCAAATAACAATTAATAAAGACTTGGACATTACCAAATTTTGAATTGTTTCACACTTTCACCTTTGGTATAATTATCTTTTCTCTTCAAACTTTCCTTCAATTTTATTTCTACTTATCTTTTTCATATGTTGCCCTTTGTACTTTCTCATTATTGATTCACAATCGATTGATGTCAGGGTTGTAGTCTTAAATGCTTGATTATAACTAATGTTATAACATGTGGGCATGTACCTGCTTGCAAGAGAATGTCCTTTTATGGCAGAACGGCAGTCAATACATGGTTGGTTTTGGATCCCACACCAGGTGGCATCACGATCATCATTCTTGAATATAACATTCCTGCTAGGAACCTGCATCAGCCTGCAAAGTAAAATAGTAGTATATAGTCGATCAGCCAACTCTTAACAGCAACAATTATTAATGGCCTCATTTTAAATAGTAGGTCAAATTGTAATGGTAAATTAAATTACAAAAAGTAGGTCAAATTACAAATAAAACAAATCATAAATAAGTATGACATTTATAAAACAAAAGAATAATTTAATGTTATCAAAGACCTCATCAAAATCAAAACTTTTTACAAAATTTATAGAGTGCCCGCAGAAAACCATAAACTTGGTAAGCCGAAGCTGAAATATCTATTCATTTGCATCATATATTTTCTGATTTGATTTGATTGATGGACTGACAGATGGATGAACATACTGTTGAGAGGGAAATTCCGTTAAAAAGCAAACTCTAAAGAAAGTCATAGAATGTACCTCCCATAATCACCAGCCTTTTCTCTGGTAATCTGAATGTCTAATTTACCCACAGTAGCTTCAGGGCTTGTACTGCCTTCTGGGTAGATTCCCCCTTCATCTAGGCCTGTATATGAACTACATGATGATGGGTTGATGGGATCTAAAAATAAAGAGCACACTCTTCAGTTCATATTGATCTAAGTTGTGATTCTACTTCACAGTAACTCATCTAAAGAGATTTCATTATTGGACATCTATAAAACTAGAAAGGCACCATTCAGAATGCTCACACAATGATTACTTATGCTCATTTTTTAAAAATAGTTCAAGCTGCAAAAGTAGGTCAAACTCTAAATATTTCATGAAAAAGTATAATCTGTCAACAGGATGGTTTAATATGATCAATCTAATGAAATCATTGTGTAAGATCCCCAAAGTCTAAATTTTTGCAAAATGTTAAGAGTGCCTGGGAAAAAAGTGTAACAACTGTACAGTATATGTTGACTCCATGGGGTCACTGTCCTTGTGTCATTATAAGTTGAAATAAAAAAAAACGTATTTGAAAAGAAAAAATATTGCACAGTTAGGACACCATTGGCATAAATCTCTCACCATAATATTCATCAATTTTATCCAAAGCCCATGTCCTGAACTCCTCAGTATTTGCCATAGATTCGTAACCAGCAAGTTGAAAGTAGGGCTCTGTGTCCCCAGGCCCTGTCATGTGGATGTGTAGAGTTTTGTGCATTATAATCAGCCCAATATCTCTCTGGACTGACTGAAACACATATGTACCAAAACATGTTAATGCCGAAGATCTGCCTAAGTTTGGGAAAGACTCATATTCTCCAATAGCCCCTGAATGCACAATGTATATCATCAATAGTGTGACTGGGAAACATTAACATGATGATGAATCCTGCATAATCAATGTGTGAACAACATATAAGTTACATATATAACTACATATATAGAGATTATCCTATATGAGATTCAGGATATTGGGATTATCCCGAGGCCAATATAATATATAGATATATTATATTGGCCAAGGGATAATCCCAATATCCTGAACCGCCTATAGGATAATATGTTTATCCCATACTAATCTTGGTCATCTGGTTCACATTGTTCAACCGTGGAAATATTTTAGAATATTCATGTCCAGTTTTGTTTTCTTGGCCGTGTAGTCCCACATTTATTTTCTCGAATTTTTGATTGATTAAGTGGATGCACCTTCCCTTTTTTAAACCATCAAACAGATTCTGATTGTCTGTGTTTTCTCCATTGTCATTTACAGTCATTACGCGAACGTTACAAATTATGAACAAATGTGCGAGCGGCGATTATGACGTAGCGGGCAGATATAGTATATCTGCCCGCTCGGAGCGGGACGTAAAGCTATATCTGCCCGCTGATGAAAATATAAGTTTTTACAAACCAGCTTTATGTACCTGTAACACGTCCAAGTATGGGATAAATGTATTTATGGGATAGGGACACAGAAAATGACAAAATGAAACTATAGCCATACTATAAGTACATTGTATATTTCACTCTATTGAGTATATATACTACATATGTTACACTTAATTTTCAATGTTGTGTTTTGAGCACTAATCTTTAATTAAATGATAAGTGCTATTTATCACTCTTCAAACCACTCTCAATGTCTACTTGACTTTCAACATATTGTCATTTATTTGTGCCAATACTGTATATAGTACCCCGGACACGTTGTATGATGCAGTCGTTTTTTACTCTATATTTGCAATAGAACAATTGAAATTTTCGTATTTTATTCTGGAGACAATTTCCAACATGGAAAAAAAAATTTTAACGAAACTCCTAATTTTATGATTTTGATAGGCTTTATTCAAAAACACTCCAATGTCAATAAAATACAGGTTTTGCTTGAACAATTAAACTTTTAACGTCATTTCAAAGATTGTCTAGCTATTGAATTCTTGACAGCCTAAAGTCTTTCCAGATGTATTTGATGCCATATTAATTTTGGCTGATTATTGTCATTCATTTTTGTCATATTCAATAGGCCTAATATAATTACAGTGCATTAGGCCAATGAAAAACTTGTCACTCTGGGTCACGTTTTCTCTGAAAAGGCACCTTTTTCTCCACTTGGTTTTTCTGCAACCGTCACTCAGCATGCAAGCCCGTGGCACGTAAATTGTACCATGCTTTTAAAATGCCAGGTCTCCCTGACAATTTCATGATAAAATTTGACACAGCTGTATTAACATCTCTGAAGGATCTAATGCCAAGAATACTTCAAATAGGAGATTCGTAATGTTTAACTTCATTTTGGACAGTATTGAACAGTGTTTTTGAAAAAAGTCCGACAAAATCATAAAATTGAAAATTTTGATAAAATATTTATTTTCCATGTTGGAAATTGTCTCTAGAATAAATCCTGAAAATTTGTTCTATCGCAAATATAGAGTAAAATGAAGGACCCATGGTCCTATGCTCACACAGTTTGGAACCTTCAAAGGAATTTATATCCTGACTTTCAAACAAAAATATTGATTTGGATTTGTAGTCTCGAACTTTGAGAAACTTAGATAGCAAAGTTATGTGACCTAGTTTGATGACCTTTGACCTTGGAAATTTTACTTTTTCAGAGCTCAGTAAGGTCTTTTGTGATTAAGCTGACCAAAATTTACATCCAAAAATCAATTTGAAAAATCAACTTTTTTGACCTTTCGAAGGTCACTGAAGGTCAAGTAAAGGTCAAATCCTAAAACTAATGTCAGATGTAGATGATTTTCAAAAAAAAAATTGGTCAAATTGAAGCAAGTTGAAAAATAACTTATTTTTACTGTTTTTTGACGTCAAATATTTCAAAAACGGTAAAAATTTGATGCTGACATATATTGAGAAATATGTAGGGAATGCTTAAATCTATTAATGATGTAATTTATTGCAGGAAATGATCAAGTATAAGACAAACTTTAAGAATCTTGTCAATCACAAAACCTGCCATTGACTTTATACATGAGAAAGTTTCCTGAAAAAGTCCTACTTTTTTTCAAATTTTATAGAGTAAACACCAAAAACCGTAATTCCAAGAGCTTAGAAATCTTCACAGGACATAAGTTGCATAGACACCAACTACTAAAAGTTATTTGAAAGTTCTACTTCAACAAAGTGTCTAGTATTTACAGAAAAGTTGACTTTTTGACGTCAAAATCCGCAATTTCTCGGAAACCGGGCGAACTTGGGAAATGGCGATGATAGGTCAAATAGGCATTATGGATATGCATAAAATGAATGTGGATATGACTCAATCCGAATAGCAGTTTTAATTTGTGCGGCCAATGACGGACGGACGGCAGACGGACGGACGGACCAACGGACGGACGGACGGACCAACGGACGGACGGACGCCTGGTCGATCCCATAGGCTCACTGTGTGAGCCAAAAACGACTGCATCATACGACCTTTCCGGGTACTAAGGTACATATAAAGTTTCTATATAAGCACATGCAATCAAAAGTATGTCTCAGTGACTTTCATTTGCCATGGTCCTATTTTATAAAAATTATATATGCAGCGTTGTCAAGCTATTTTGCATTCTAAAGACTCAAAGTTTGCTAAAAAACAAAATCTGCATATTAACATACAATTCATATTGCATTTCTATAGCAAACATCTCCTTAGCTCCTAGATATTTGTTTTCATAGACATTTAAATGAAATCAACATGTAAGTACTGTATTTTTAATATTTTAAAAATCAAAAAGGCAATAGCAGTATTATAATATATTTTCAATATAAGAGTAAAACATACTGCAAATATTGCAGGGCAGTGATATAACGCTGCCTCAGCTATTTCCTTGACATCACCAGTTTCTCCCGACTTGAAGCCCAGTGTAGCGCTACAACCACTTCGGGAATATAAGTCTCGCATTGAAGTACTTCCTGGTAGATCACTGGCTGTCTTGAAACCTCTGTTGATGATCACCTATATATTGATAGTTAAAGTGACAAACATGAGATCTTGATTACATCAAATAATGATTTCTATTCTGTATATGTTTCTTGTAATAGTCTTTGCTTCATAAAGACTATTTATAATCACCATTATCATAATACATAGTATTGTCTTGGGCCTATTACAATCGTAGCTTTCATGAGCAATGCAAATACAGATGGATGATCAGGCAAATACAGATGGCTCAATGTACAAACTGTATCATCATGAATTAATAAATAAAATAATAGAGGTGATATCTGCTTACTGTTTTGCCAGACATGTGATTCCTGATCTCCTGTAGGCATCTCATGAATGTTGGGTCTGCCCGGAACAAATCTGAACTCTGAGACTTAAAATCACGAACATGAAAGTTCAGACTTAGTTTCTTGTTATAGTTGTTATCTTGGGAAGAATCATAGATAAGGGAACCTACAATTCAGAAAATGAGGAGTTAGCAAATGAAGACAAAACTGTATATCATGAAATGTTGAACACAAGTTCACTTCACAAATATGTCAGAAAATGGGAAATTCCTGTTTGACTACCAAAAGTTACCATACCATACTATCCTGAAAGTTATCAGCTGGTAATAATAACCTTTTGGAGACATCAGCATTCAAAACAATCAGTAATATCTGAGCCAAAAGCAATCACATTTAATCTTTCAAGAAGAACTGGTTCATAATTAGGCAATAGATACATACAATTAATGTAGACCTTGTTTGTATCATCCTCCGCATTGCAGGGTTACAGAATCATATACATTTCCAGGAAGAAAGCAGGAACTTTGTGATTGTGTACGATTCTGTAACCCTGCAATACGGAGGATGTGTTTGTATTCATACATTTAGCCTATCATGCATTTGACCATTTTGACCAATCAGAATGCAGAATAAGCATCCATAGTCTCATTCACTATGCATGGTTTTGATGGTCAGTTGCTTTAATTCAGGTTAAACATATTGCAAAATATAACCAGAACAACGGCAACGCCAAAGCGTAGCGAATCCCATCGAACAGAAATGGCTGGCATTTTTACAAACGAAATAAATAGCAAATATCATAAAATAACACACATAAGAAAGGCCACCATTTTCAAATGGTTGCTCACTAGCCAAGTTAATTGTCATCAGAAGTAGAAATACGCTTTTTTTTTATAGTATTCACATACCAAATATGAACAAAATCGCTCCACTACTTTTCGAGTTATAGTAAAATACTTTAAAATGGTGGCCATTTTTCAAAATGGTCGCCTTCTATCAAAAGTGTCATTAGACAGTGTGCCATGCTTATAGTATTCACATACTAAATAAGAACAAAATCGCTCCACTACTTTTCAAGTTACAGCAAAAATCGTAAAATAACTAGTAAAAGCCGAGTAAGGCCAATTTTCAAAATGGCCGCATTCTGCCAAAAGTGCCATTTGATAGTGTACCATGCTTATAGTATTCACATACCAAATATGAACAAAATCGCTCCACCCCAAGTGAAAAAAGTCAATGGGAAAATATTGACAATAAATAGGTAATACTCTATTAATTCTTAGCTAACAAATACCTAAAAAATTTATCATGCAAATTAGAGAGAATTACGTTAATAAATAGGTGTTAATAATAAGGTATTGTTAACATTCAACGCTCATGTAGAATATTGACTGATTATCAAATGAAAATTACATTGTAACAATAAGGTAAAATTAGAAATCTAATAATCATGTATTTATTATCTTCCAATAATAAGCTATATGTTAACAGAATATTACCTAAATATTGTACATATTTATTGTGGTAATATTCTCTAATTTGCATGATAAATTTTTTAGGTATTCGTTAGCTAAGTATTAACAGAGTATTACCTAATTATTAGCTATTTAAAACCTATTTGTTGCATTACTCTTACCCAAGATGCATTATGGTCTACAAAATGGGTAGGGACACACAAATTCGAAGTAAATATGTGACGTATATGTAATTCGCGTGAATATTCAAATCTGGCCATGCAAAGCGTATAAATTAATTCATTGCAAATTCTCTTGCAAAAACTATACAGATTTTGTCAAAAATCTCCCACAAAAGTACCACTTTTTGCAGAATTCACCGCAAAAACTATTGCGTTTATTAGAAAAAAAACTGGAGATAATCCGCTTTTATAAAAAAAAGTACCGGTTTATTTCAAATCTACCGTAAAAACTCCAGTTATTTCACCTCAAAAACTCTCCCGATTTTTTAAAATCTACGGCGAAAACTAACAATTTTTTAAAAAACTTCCAGATTTTGTAAAAATCTCCCGTAAAAGTACCACAATTTTTGGAAATCTCAAGCAAATTGTTCATTTTAGGTTGGCCCTGGGTATGTAAGATGATATAAGCAATTATTATGGGACATTACTGGTAATTTTACCCATCGATCAGAATTGTCCTGAAGGCAAGAAGGCTCACAGTAATTGAAGGACCCTCTAGGCCTCCAGCAGTATTTATCTTCATAATCTTTATAAAATACCTTATATTTTAACTGCATGGTACAATTAGTCATACACAACACATTTATGCCACTTTGACTGTATGAATAGAATTAAAATTTAGCCTTTATAAATTCAGAAAGAAAAGAAGATTTGCCCATCTTAACTGGAATAAAACAGCAATACTTACATTTTACCTCTCACAAAGTAGACATGTAGAATGTTCAAGTATGTCAGTAACTTCTGAATCTATATTTGATTGGTCATTTTCATACTATTATTATAAAATCATAAAATTACCCAAATCTCTTACAGTTGAACATTCTTTGTCAGCCATTTTTCTTTTGGTTTAAAAAGAGCGGGAAAGTTAATATTTTGCTAATACTCACTGCCACATTTTTTTTAAGTCCAATCTTAACAATTAGCTAATTTTTATCCCCTAGGGTAGCAAGGATGACAAAAAGTTACCCAATTATTCAAAGAGCATTATAACATAGTTGTTAGAATAATAAATAGGTGTAATAAATAGCTATTTATTGGCATTCAACTTTCATTGATTTAATGCTCATTTAACAAATAGGTTAACTTTTATCAAAATGCATAATTATTAGACCAAAGTTAACCAATTATTACATGAGAATTGCCATTTCTTTTTACTTGGGACCACCGCTCGAGTTATAGTAAAAAATGTTAAAATAGCGGCCATTTTTCAAAATGGCCACCTTCTATCAAAAGTGTCATTAGACAGTGTGACATGCTTATATTATTCACATACCAAATATGAACAAAATCGCTCCACTACTTTTCGAGTTATAGTAATTAAAATATGTTAAAATGACGGCCATTTTGAAAAATGGCCGCCTTCTACCAAAAGTATCATTAGACAGTGTGCCATGCTTATAGTATTCACAAACCAAATATGAACGAAATCGCTCCACTACTTTTTGAGTTATAGTTAAATATGTCAAAATGACGGCCATTTTTCAAAATGGCGGCCATTCCTTCCAAAAGTATCATTAGACAGTGAGCCATGCTTATGGAATTCACATACAAAATATGAACAAAATCGCTCCACTACTTCTTGAGTTATAGCAAAAATCGTATAAAATAACGAGTAAAGGCCGCCATTTTTCAAGATGGCTGCCATGTGCTTCTTTAATATCGGTCGCGAGTAAATCTCAGGCACGACATGGAAATCTGAAATTATAGAGGGCGCATATTCATTTTACACACGGCGAAATGAAATGAGATTTCCCGGGAAATTTTGGACAATACTAGTATATTAATAGTCTATTGTACATTGTACAACCACATTTGACCAGCACGATCACAAATCACATAGGGACCAATTAATATGATCTAAAACAATCAACCACGTACTGACCGAGCTTAGTAAAGAAAAAATATCAAGGATCAAGGTAAATCACTTATGATCAGGAACAATCACCTAAACCAGGGACAATCAACTAAGATTAGAACAATTGAGTACAATCACAGTATCAAAACAAAATATTAAGAATCACAACCAAACAATTGCCCAGAAGAGTCAAGAAAAATTTAAAGTAATAAAAACAATCACGATTAAGAACAATCACCTGTAAAATTGTTTAGGATCGACCCAATCCCTAAGGATCAAGACAGATACCAAAGAACAAGATCATGAGGATATTTCTAAGGATCAAAAACATTATCACTTAAGATCAATAACAATCACCTAGGATCAAGATTAATCACTTAGAATTAAGAACACCAAGGGCTCAGAAGAAATTTTTGGATCGGGAAAAATCACTTAGTGTGCTGTTAATGCAGGGGTTCAATAATGTAACTTAAAAGTCCAATATAAGATGAGATATAATGCATTTTTATTTGAGACATAAATACTATAACTTGACAGACATCTAGCAGCCCCTCGGCTATTGGCTTAAACACATCACGTGGTACAAAAGTAGGTCGAATTTGTGTAGTCCCGCCATATTTAGACAGACTTCCGGTACAAGTGCACTTGGATTTGCGCCCTCTATAATTTCAGATTTCCATGTCGTGCCTGAGATTTACTCGCGACCCTTTAATATCTACATTTCTAGCTTTAACAATGTCCTATATAATTTTTTACATTTAAAACATATTGCTATTACAGATTTACATATTGCACCTAAATTACTGTAAAATCGGCACTAAAATGGCCGCCATTTTTAGATGAGCGGCCATTTTGAAAATCGCCTTTCGAGCAGAACTTCTACCCCCATAGGGTATATGTGTACAAAATATGAACAAAATCGGGCCAACGGTATTTGAGTTATTGCCCGGACGGACGGACGGACAGACGGACGGACGGACGTACGTACAGACGTACGTACGGACGGACGGACGTACGTACGGACGTACGTACGTACGTACGGACGGACGGACGGACGGACGGACGGAGGCGTTCCTTATATCCCTCCGAACTTCGTTCCATGGGATAATCAGATGGATACAACTGATGATAATGAGAATGACACTGGCAAAGCAAAAACAAATTCCATTGATCAACTTGTTCAGTGCCAAACAAAACTCCCAAGGCATCATCTTGATATGGTATCAGGCCAATAGTATTTGAGTTATCACCTTGGATATTGAACCTACCTTAGAATTGGATAATAAATCAAAAACCTAATCAAGTCTCACAAAAACCAACCTTAAATCAATAAAGCTTAGTACTGTTTTTAACAACTACATGTGCATATTGATATTGTGTGATATTAAATCCGAGTTGTGACACAAGCACTATATGAACACACGTCATAGTAATTATCCTCCCAACACAGAAGTCCTGCAGAATATATATATCGATTGATTAGTTCCTCATTCTCCAAAGAAAAAGTAAAGATATTCTAGATTTCATCATGGACTTATATTGAAAGCCCATGATTTCACCAACCAAGTTGAGGTGCTTATTTACCTGTATCTTTGGGGTCTTTAACATTATTCAAAAGGTCAGGGGAAAGGGAGCTTGGGTCAACTGGTTTGAGGAACACTCCCTTCTCAAATTCCACTTCTGAAAGAAGAAAAACATGTAACAACTACACCCATATAAGCCATAGATAAACATATATACTCTTCATTGCATCACAGCAAATAGGTATGTTGACCTCTATGTATAGTTAAATGTCAATAAATGATGCAAAAAGGCATTATCATGACAAAGTATTACTATCTGCTTGCACACACTATTATAGAACAGTGAAAATCTGAGATATCTGCAGTGATGGAATATAGAAATTCAAGAAGATTTATTAAGATGCAAAAATGTCCAAGATCATTAGAATTGAAAAGTAAGACATCCCCCTTTCATTTGATTTGAAACATTTATTTGTGGTATATAGTACATGTCGTCGCATGAGAATAACTTTGTACTATCTCACATTTTTACGGAACTGAGAAATCAAGGTTTGAAAGTTTAGAGGTCTGTATCTTACTTAGTATTGCTATGTGAAACTTGATTTTTTGTATGTCACCTGGTCTCACCCAAGAGATATCTTAAATGAAATATCATACCTTGAAACAATTTACAAGATCCTTTTTTAAAACTATGGAAATGGAGTTGATACAATTTCCCACCGGAATAACAGCTTATTTCTAATTTCAAATTGTCATAGCTGATATCAACTGTTTCAACCAATCAACTCTCTAAGAATTGGTCATGTGACTTGCAAAACTTGGAGTTACACTCTTAAAAATGAATTACTTGAGTATTTCCCAAGTATTTCCCAAGTATAAAAATTACTTAAAGTTAAATACTTAGTTTTACTTCATTTTACTTAGGTTTAACTTATATTGTCATTTTGAGTTTTTTAATTGCTTAATTATGTAAATGAGTATTACAATTACTACAGTAAGTATTTCAATTTCTCTCCTTGCATTAGTAAATTCACCATAAATGAATTACTTAAAAATTACTTAAAAATTATTCAGTAGTTCAAGATTATTTAAGTAATTTTTGACTTAAAATGAGTAGTACAATTTCTCAATATAAGGAAATCCAAGTAATAATTTTTAAGAGTGTATGACAATCTTATATTAAAACAAAGTATGCCAATATGCATGTTATTGTATCTAGAATGAAATAATGTTTTGCTTTGTAAAAAAATCTTCAAAAACCAAAGAATATTATTTAATAAAATAAAGAAAATTCAATTTATAAAACTTTAAAATCAATTTCTCAAATAAGTACAATTATTTCTTAATTTAGGACACCCTTCAAAAAGAATTTATTGCCTTTGAAACTAAGGCAGAAGTACAATGCATTGAAACCAATGATGCCAATACGGTCTCCCACATATTTCCCTCGGTATAAACCCTGTAGCATAAACCTCCCAGCACATTACAATGTAGCCCCTAAGGGCCGGTCCGCTGGTCATTATCAGGTTATTTTTGATACAGACCAGTTGATTTTTTCACGGGGTATAGGAGAAAAACATTGCAACTGGTCCGTAATTCCATTTTGACCAGCAGGTTTCAGATCCTTACGGCCTAAGACATAACCAATTTTTATTACATGCACATGGAAGAAATTTGAAAATAGAAAAATAAATTCTAATTCATCTTAGATTAATGAAAGTGATGAAACCTCGATTTAGGTAATCACATTTTGTTCATTGGGATGCAGCTATCATTATCCATTCATTTTCTGTTGTTTGCTACTCTGTGGAGTACAATTGGGAATTGAAGCAATAGTATAGTTTCCATATAGCTTTTGAAATCTCGCTAAATCTCGTTTTTCGTGAGATTTTAAGAGACTTGCATATTAGACCTCTAATGACTTACATTACCTTCTTTTAAATGGTATATTTGAATTCAGTGAAATGTTTTCTCCTAAAATAGCTTTGATTTACAAAGTTATGTAATTTGAATAATTTTCTATGACAATTTAAAAAAACTTGGGCCAAATGTCCATAGATGCAATGCTAAAATTCTTTAAAACCGTGGATTATTTGTATGTCAATCAACATTTGCATGTTTAATCACAACATGTACATAAACAGGGTCATCATGTGGTATATCATTCAAGTTTTATACAGATTCAACAAACACACTTTGATAAATCATGAAATTAAGCCACTTTTCCAAGATTTTAGCATGTAAGTGAATGGAGCTCTAGCCCAAGTTAAAAGCTGAATAAAAGATGGCAGCACGAGATTTCATTGATTTTTCTGCTATTTAGAAACTATCCTATTGTAGAAGTTGAGACTAAGAGTGGCTCTTTGTAAAGAAATTGAACCAATTTGTTACTTTTCCAAAATAAAATGTAGATGATCTAAAAACAATGATCCCAAAAATGCAAAAGAAAGGACAAATCTGAAAAACATACTAGTAATAAAATAACTAATAAAAAGATCCCAGATGTTCAGTGAAAAGCGCAAAGTGAATCATAGATGAAGAGAAAATAAAATAAGTGTTTTAAGGGACTATACTAACATAAAGATAACTCCTTATTGATATAGTGTATGGTCAGTAAAAGTTAAAGCTAGTTAAAATAGATTTAGCTTTTTTCCACAAACTATAAAACATCATTTTGAAAGAGATTTCAATAGTATACAGACAGTGATTGCCTTTGAGCAATGTAGTGCAAAATATGACATTTACTATTTGTTTTGATTACTATATCTAGTATATAACCTATTATTATGTACTCTATTTGAAGAAACAAATAAGAAGTCTTTCATTTTCAACATTTAATGATGACAGCTTCGTATAT
Organism: Owenia fusiformis; assembly: GCA_903813345.2. NCBI lineage: Eukaryota > Metazoa > Annelida > Polychaeta > Sabellida > Oweniidae > Owenia > Owenia fusiformis. The sequence continues at coordinate 14,047,026 of CAIIXF020000009.1, read as the reverse complement.
GCATTTCTATTGCATTTGGCCATTCAAACCCCTATAAGACCTGGTAGCAGGGAAGATAAAGGGTACTTTTGACTGCTCACATGATCTAATTAACTGGTCATTTGTACTTTTCATCTTCCCTGGTAGCAAGGATTTAGGTTTTCGAGGAAATTAGTAATTCTATTTCATATCATGTGGCCATGAATAATCCAATGAGCATCCATAATACAAAGAGTAATTGAGGGCATATAATTTGAATATGCATGGGATTACACATACTGTATCATTTTATTTTTTTGATCTACTTGTAAAAGTTCTAAAACTAAAACATGAAAGGCAAGGCATGCAAACTGGCATGGTATTGTGTTACAAAACATTATTTCATTCTAGATACAATAACATGCATATTGGCATACTTCGTTTTAACATAAGATTGTTATAACTCCAAGTTTTGCAAGTCACATGACCAATTCTTAGAGAGTTGATTGGTTGAAACAGTTGATATCAGATATGACAATTTGAAATTAGAAATAAGCTGTTTGTCTGGAGATGGTACAATTTCACACTGAATTCTAGCTTAATGAGAGGGAATTGAGATGGGGCATGTATCTGAGATGAAAGCCTGTGTTTCAAATAGTAAAATTCCATGTCTATCTCAATTTTTTGAAAATGGCAGTTAGTACAAAGTTATTCTCATGCGACGATGTATTATATTGTGGAATACAAGTGAATATAAATGAATAATTCTACTGAGGTTGAGTTTTACTGGGTTGAGAAAGCTTGGGGTTGAGATGACCTAGCTGTCACCAACTTGAATTGGCTGTGGGTATTTCATTTGAACAATTATTTTCAGAAAAGAAAACTATTCATTATGACACACAGTAGAACTATACTATACAAATAAAAAATAAGAATTTTCAATCGATTTTTGTGTAGCAAATAGCAGTACTAGATAAATGGCACATGAACAACAAATATTTAATCAGTGATTGATTAAGTTTAAGTATAAGTTGCCATTTCAAAAGGACCAAAATGAAATTGCAAGATATCCATTGTCATAGGATGGCATTATCCCAGGCATTGCCTAATTTGGTTAATTTCTAGGAGTAGGTCTTTTTTCCAAGAAATTTCAAGATTTTCACATCACTCATTTTTGAACTCAAAACCTGCTTATTCACAGACAAAATGAACCAGCAATGCAATGTGCAAAGACAATCAAATCATGCTTATACACATCTTCATCATGATAATCTAGTTTTGGCAGTCATACAAACATACAAACCCAAATTTTAGGATCTGGTATGAGAATGCCCCCCAAACTATGACTTTTGAGGTATGAAAAATTTTATACAGTGAACCCCCCAGGCCAAATCCGTGGTCCCAGGGTACGAGCAATCCGGGGAATGTGTCCATAGTGCACAGAAGCCCCCCCCCCCCTATGTTATCTATAGGTTTAAACTACAAGTGTGGAAAGAATTGAAAAAAGAAAAATAGGGTAAATTAAAAAATTATTTATGAATGTTTTGTTTACATGATTCTCCTGGCACACCTGAAACATGAACATATCAGTTCAAGAAAAGATATAATTTTTTTCTCACCTCAAACTGTCGTGAGTGAATAGGCCGACCTAAACGATGTCGTAATTACAAATTCAAATGCCGCCATTTTGAATATTTTTCACGCTTCCAATTTTAAGTTGCAAAATTTGGTTTTATTCCATAACTAAACAAGGCATTAACATGACAAAATGTCACCACCTAGTTGCTCACAATATTATGAGTTCAATCTTAAGTCAGATTTGAATTTCTGAGAACTAGTAGATCATTTTAAAAAACAAATTGATCAATATATCATGAAGCAAGATGAAAAAATACCTTTTTGACCTTAACAATGTCATTGAAGGTCAAATCTTGTTTGACCTTGAGAATGTCATTAACATTCACATCTAAAGTCAGATTTGAACTGTTGAGAACGTGTAGATGATTTTGAAAAAAGAATTGGTCAATTTGAAGCAAAAAATACCGTTTTGACCTTGAGAAGATCATTGAAGGTCAAATCTCAAATATAATATTAGATTTGAACTTCTGATAAGTTGTAGATGATTTTGAAAAAATAAATTGGTCAATTTGAAGCAAGTTGAAAAAATACCTTTTTGACCATTTTTTGACCTTGAAAAGGTCTATGAAGGACAAATTTTAAATATAAAGTCTGATTTGAACTTCTGAAAAAATGCATGTAGATGATTTTGAAAAAAAATCAAGTCAGTCTAAACAGTATTTGTTAGTTATTGAAAGTTGTATGAATTTGTTACAGACGCCGATCGCCAACCACCAACCGCCATAAAAAAAAACCGGAGATCATAACAATATGTCACCACTTTTTGGTGGTGACTTAAAAATCAAAACACATAACAGGGGATCGGGATATGAGTATAAACCTTTCGATAGTATGGATTATGAATTTATTGTCAGTTGTTATTTCAGTGAATAACGACATCTCAGGGCGGAGCCAGTTTTTTCTGATTCATGATTCTATACAAGTAAAAAGGTCAAGTAAAGGCCAACTAAAGAGACCCTACAATATTTTTGGCCCGACATTTTTTCTAGGCCCATCCTAGTGCCGCGGTGAAATTTTTAGGGCCCTAAAACCAAAATTCAGACGAAAATTTATGGCCCGTCTCTTGAAAATTTGGCCTTAAATTGAATGAAAATAAAGCCCAAAAAGAGTCAATTAATGCCCAAAAAGGCCCACTAAAGAGGCCCTACAATATTTTTGGGCCAACATTTTTTTCTGGGCCCATCCTATGGCCGCGCGGAAAACCTTTTAGGTCCCTAGAACCAAAATTTGGGCCTAAATTTTGAAGATTTACGGCCCGTTTTTTGAAACTTTAGCCTAAAATTGATAAAATAAGGCCCAATAAGGTCAAGTAAAGGCCAACTAAAAAGGCCCTACAATATTTTTGGCCCAAACTTTTTTCTGGGCCCATCCTATGGCCGTGCATAAATTTTTTTAGGGCCCTAAAACCAAAATTCGGGCCAAAATTTTGAAAATGTGTAGCGGCCATTTTTCGAAAAATTTGGCCTGAAATTGAAAAAATAAGGCCCAAAAAGGCCACGTAATGACCAAAAAGGCCCACGGTTAAGGAGGCCCTATAATATTTTCGGGCTAACATTTTTTTCCGGGCCCATCCTAGGGAGGGGGGGCGGCCCCATGCCCCATTTAAAGGGGCACAAATATGTCCGCGAAAAAAATTGGGCCAAATTTTGAAAAAAAATGCCCAAATTCGAAAAACAATGCACAGTAATGCCAGTTTTTAATCTTAATTGCCCAGTGAATGTGGGGTAGAGCAAGTTTTTCTTCAAGGAAGCAAAAAGGTAGGTGGTCCACATTTTTCCCGGGGGTTCACTGTATATAAAACTCGACGGGGGTCCTAGGCTGAAGCCTCAAATATCAATATGTTCCCATACCAATCTGTCAAATTTCAATATGTTCCCATACCAACCAAAATAATGCCCAAAGGCCATATCAAATGTCCAAATATAGGACCAATGCCATACCAAATGTCCAAATATAGGACCAATGCCATACCAAATGTCCAATTATGGGACCAATGCCATACCAAATGTCAAAATGTAGGACCAATGCCATACCAAATGTCCAAATATGGGACCAATCCCATACCTTAATTCAAAGCTTAAATGTAGTAAAAATGGGGTTACAATCAAAATAGGCTATTGAAATATTTTTCAATGAGACTTAAGGTCAGGGGGATTTTTTTCAAAAAATTGGCGGAGGTTTAATTTGGCGGTTTTGATCAATCAATTTCTGTCAAATTAAAGCATAAGCTTCAAATCGTTGGAAATCAAACACTTTTCGAATCGAGCGTCCATTTTTCTTGGCGGCAAGTTTTGTATTGAAATCACGAAAAATCTCGCAAGACTTAATTTCCCGGGAAAAGGGCTAAAATTCAAAAGTTGAAGAAGGCCCTGGAAAAGAAGATACTTTGGAAAACGATCCAAAACAACTTCAAATTTGCAACTACCGGACCAATGCCATACCACGAATGTTAGGTAACGTATCTACAACGACCATTCTCATACCAGAAGAGCAAAAGTCCGACCATTGCCATACATCAGAAGTCAGAAATTTCCGGGCATTCCCATACCAAATCCTAAAATATGGGTCCATTGCCATACCAAACGTTGAAAAAGGTACCCCACATGCGCCGAGGATCCCCGTCAAGGTTTATATATAGTGAACCCCCCGGGACATTTTTTTAAGGAGATATCCGGGGGGGGCTCGGACGAGCCCCTAGAGCCCCCCTGGCTACGGGCCTGTTTTGCCTGTAGCTAGCTTTTTGTAAGGGGGGGGGGGGGCTCGAACCACATTTTTTAGGAGATATCAGGGGGGAGGCTCGGACGAGCCCCCAGAGCCCCCCTCTGGCTACGGGCCTGATTATGGAGAACTTCCCACATGGTCTAGTGACAGATATCTATTCAAACATCCTAAATAAGTTAGTAATCAAAATGCATTTTACCTGTTGTATAGACACCTACGACAGCTACTACGGTTAGAATTGTCACACTCGCAGTGGTGAACATGATTTTTAGCAATCTTCTATTCCCACAAACAAAATATGTTTAGAGTCTATAATTATGAGCCTATCTCTTTGGAGATACAATGCTCGTGTAATCCGAGTCCATCAAACTATCAAAAGACACTAGCGTATCTTTCTAAATAGAAATTAGACCAGGAAGTTTAAAAGTAAAAACTTCTGAACTTTTGATAGTTTCGAGACTTTAACGAAACTTTCGATTTAAATATCGCGAGACTTCAATTAATGACCGGATGTACAACATACGCATGCGCATCCAAAAATGGACGAGGTTTGATTTTGAAAATAATACTTCTAATTTAACTGATTATATGTGATTGCCATTGAAACAAGCTGAATATAACTACTGTAATAGTGTATATGGTCATTCTTTATCATATTAATTTTAAATTATGAAGTTTGAATACTTGGATTTGTGTGAAAAACACCCCTTTCAAAACAAATTTTGAAAAAAATATGATCGACATCGAGACTGAGACGACTCAGCTGAGTGAGACTGGGAAATACAGAAGGGTCAAGATTGCAGTTAAAAATCCCATACGGTTTCATTTCATAATGTATTCACGGGCACAGATCTAGCTCAGCGAAATAGTGCCTAGTGTTCTTTGGAGTCTCGTCTAGTTTGCCGTTACAAGATAATGATAGTGACCACATTGTTTTTGAGATAGAACTGAATCTTCAGAGAGCTACCACTGTGGAGTGACCTGTTTGGGAAAATTATTCTGCTCTACATTGTCACGAAAATCACTCCGCCATCTCTAAAAGTTCTATTTCCAACCATTCCAATCTGATAGATTAGTACTCCCTTATTGAGAATAAACCTTGATTCATTTATCAAACACTAGGTAGTGCTGCAAAGGGCCAGAAAAGGAGAAAATACTTTTTTATTTAGGAAACAAAATAACCAACAGTAACCGCTAGTATCCCAACTCCCAACTATATTCAAATCATAACTCCTTGGCAGGGCTAGTCTTCAACATATCACTGCCGTGGGCAGATCGTATATTGTAAGCATGGCAACTTCATAATAAATAACTGATGTGATTGGTTCTTGTCATGCTTATGTCGCGTGATGGTAAAATCTAGATATTAGTTCATTGGTGATGATTAACACTATAAAAGAGACATTCTGTTGCACATGTAATAAATTCTTAACCTCAATGAATTGAGTGATGTTTTCTCTGTCCTTGAACGTACAAATATAGTGGATTTTGTGTCCATATAACAATTAGAAACTTAAAAATTTGAAGTGATATTCAAATGTTCAGGTGATTTAGGAGCCTGATTACGCCGCAAGGAGATTGGCTTCCATTATACAACATGACAACTTTCAAAAGAATGGTGATCCATGATAACATTTGTATGATTTGGTAGGAATTTATGTCCATCATTTAGTCGTATGAAGCTTTGGATTCATTTATTGTGCTACTTAGAGTGAACAGGAATTATTTTTCTACCATTTAGGAGAGTTTGAGACATAAAACTTAGAATGTAGCTCATTGTGACAACTTTTGATGGTTGAGGTTTATTAAAGTCTTCCAGTTTAACTAATAAACACATATGCGGTGAACCATTATCAACAAAACTTTTAACTCTAAATCCTACTGCAGATATTTTTCTTATATTTCATGAATTTTGGAACATTTTGACAAAATAATGATTGGGGAATGTTAAAGAATATATATTTTATAAGTTGTGTGAAAATTGACTATATCTATGATAAAAAGGGGGACTATTTTCTCCAAATTTTGGTTATTTCTGCCCATTGAGTGTCTATTCCGAGACACTGCATGGGAGTTTGACTCAGAATTATTGAATAAGGGCAATCTACAACTGATTCAGTTGGGTTGTTTAACTGATTCAGGTCATTTTCACGCATGTTCCAAATTAAAAGTGTTTCCCATGATACCTTTCGATTAAAGCATTCTTCCATCATAGTTCTTTACCGTCATCAGTGCTGTGAACAATACTATTTAGTATAATAACATATACATCCATGATCCCAGATTGTTACTTTAACCTACCATTAGCCCACACACTTTTGTACCAGTTCTATATATTTAAAACCAATAACATGAGATGCACAGAAAATAATCGCAGAGAACAAAATCAGTTGTACATTGCCCGTAGTAGTATTATTTCAACCTCAAGAAATTAAATGAATAGCCTAAGTGTAAGCTTATAGGCACCGGAACAGACAATAAAATTCTAAGATGCCAGCCAGATCAAATGTAGTGGTAGGCTAGGCTCAATAAATAAACCTCAAGATGAAACACTAAATCGAAAAAATGACCATCCTTCAGAACCTCCCCAAACAAAGTGCAAGACACCGATTCTCGTATCTGACCCAATGTATTCAAGAATTAAAGCTAAACATGAGTAAACAAAGTACTACCTTTCTTTACTGTAACAGATGGAATACGCCAAATATCCCACAGTTCTTTGCGGGTAAAATCTGAATCTTATACAACATAATCCAAAAATCTTCCAGAAAATACTGAAAGTGCCTGTCATCCCAGTTGCATGTCATTTTGAATGCAATCTTTATTTTGGGCTGTCATCTCAGTCTGTTGTACCCATTATCTTAACTTTCCAATCAGATACAAAGTGATGTTAATTCACAAGTCAATCAAATTTTCAGTTGATGACTCATGGTCATTGGAAAAAATAAACTGCGTCAAATCAGGAAAAGTGAACATATTTGTTTTTTACATCATGAAATAATGATAAATAGTATTAATAGAGAAAAGAAGCTTTCTAATTGTGTTACTTGTTACATGAATATTTTCATTATAATGTAATCTGCATAGTATTTCAACATTATTCTTCCAGGATGCAGATCTAGGTGCATTGAGATTGGCTGTTTTGGCTTCTATGAAAGCTGTAAGTATTGATTTCAATATGAAGAGTAGTTAACCAATTAGCCGAATGGCCGTAACCAGTGAGTTCAAGGTTTACCCCTTCCGATGAAAAAAATTATATGAAAATACATTGTTCATCATTATTTTGGCTTGACCATATGCCTCGTTTGGCAGGTTGATATATATTCAAAGTCGCACCTCCCCCTGAAAATATTTGGTTTGGGCCCTTGATTGTCAAACATGTACAGGAAATGCAAATACAGGTGACACAATTCAACCTATGAATGGATGCACACACGATGTATGTCTTGTAAAATGTATTAGCTTTGATATTTACAAATAGTGACTTGTATTTTGTGTCCCATCCTGTATGTCTTTCATGCATGTGCAGAATATTCTTTGACAGCAACTTCATATATTATGTCACTTTAGTAATTCTCTTCTTTCACAGTGATTTTTTTTTTCCCTCAGTTTATTTGTCACACTAATGTTTTTATGGTCTAATTATTGACTATTATCCCACGGTTATTGTATTATCTTTACAATAACAGCCATTGAGTCATAAGAATGATATCACTCAAAGTGATCTAATAATTCTATATCTATTGTACCTGTATTTCAGAAGAAGAAAGAGACAGTTGAACAAGAAGATGATGATGACTTGGCAGCTCTCAGGGAAGCTGCTCTTAAGTCAAAGAAAGAAAAAGAGAAATCTCTGTCCAAAGTATGTTGAGGCATTTTCTCCTTCATTGGAATTTAGTTTTTAATACATCGCTTTATAGGTGGTGTCCAAATAAACAAAGATAGGTAGATTGATTTTCAGCCTGGAATGTAATGATCTTTTATTCAAAATACTGAAGTTTGAATAATAAAAAAACAACATTTTGTTTTTCCATTATTTCAGGAGACCAATTTAATTGGCGCTCATAATCCTTCACCTCGTCCAAGTGAGGTTTCACCCCAATCTCGTGAAGCTTCACCCCACTCGCGGGAACCTTCACCTCGACCTCGTAGATATGCTCCAACAGGTCGTCCTGGCATTCCTATAGTCCCACCTCCTGGGGAGGATTATCGCCCACCTCCATCTCGCTCGGGGCCTGGCCCTGTATTGAGACAGGAAAATAAGCCCCACTATAGACAGGAAGTGACGCCACGTCATGGGCCTCCCTACAGGCAGGACATGGCAGCACGCCAACCCCCTCCATACAGACGAGAAGTGCCATCACGCTCAGGTTTTAAACAGGAACTGCCATCACGCCAAGGTCCTGCTTACAGAAGAGGAGTGCCATCACGTAAAGTTCCTCCCCATAGACAAGAAAATACATCACGCCCAGAAACAAACTTCAAACAGGATGTGAAGCCACATTCTCCTTTGAGGTCACAGCCAGCTACAAAACAGCCAAACCCAGTCCTTAAACAGCAAGCAACATCATTAAGAGATGACAAAGCCAAACCAGCACTAATACGTCCACAAGATAAATGGCTAGAGGACACAGTGGGTTCATCTCAATCGCCGCAAAAAACTAAAGTGAAGAGTAAGTGTGTGAATCCAATAGATTTCACCAACATTTTAAAACTGTCAGTGTATTGTAAGCTGCTATGAGCTTATAAGTGAATTTGTAATGAGGGATTCAAGTGAATTTTCAAGCATTAATTTAAAACTATTTTAAAATCACTTGAATATTTTATTTGCAGGTAAATTTGACCGCTTTGAATCAAGTTCTGACAGTGATAGTTCCTCTGACAGTTCAAGTGACTCCGATGACAATGCTTTACCAGTGAAACCTGACACTAGTGAGTCCGAGCATTCAGATAATGACAAGAAAGCAGAACCTGAAGTAGAGGGTGATACAAACAATGCACGTGATGATACTCTTGATGATAGTCTCAATATAGATGGTGTATTGAACTTACTGGATAATTCATTAAATTCTATTTTTAACTTAGATAATCCAGTGAAAGATTTAAAAGACAGTGTTGAAGTTAAAAAAGATACTGATGTTAAAAAAGACAGTGATTCTGATTGGTCAGAATCTGGACGCTTAAAGTCTAAAAAATCATCAAATGACTCTGGAGCATTGGCCAACAAGACCGATCCTCAGACAAACATAGCAGATAAGGAAAAAATTAAAAAATTGAAGAAAAAGAGGAAAAAGAAAGACAAGAAAAAACATAAAAAAGAAATAGACAGTCTCGATCAAGATTCTATTAAAGAGGATCCTAGTATTATAGCAAACCAATCTAAGGAGGCCTCACTAAGTTCCCTCCATGATGGTAATGAACCAAAAGCATTACTTGCCAAACGTAAAAGAACTGAATGGGATACTAGTTCAGATGATGATCTGAACAAACACACTCATATAAAAGCAAGTGACAAAAAAGCAAGTGACAAATATAATGGAAGTAAAAATCCTAATATTCTTGAAGATAGTGATAGTGATTCTGAATCGGAATCTAGCCGATTTAAACAAGTTAATAAGAATCCATCTCAACATATAAAAATTGGATATATTAATAACAAAATCAACTTGAAGAAAGGTGCAGGTTTTAAGGCAATAGACAGTAGCTTAGACAATGTGTTGCAAGACACCAACAGAAGAGGAGGAAGGAGAGAAAGAGGAGGGCGTACAAGGGATAGAGTTAGGGGAGGGGGGAGACAGACCAATGTATTACCCAATGTGAATGTTGATCCTGAATGGGATGCAAGATCATATGCTCCTGATGGTAACAAGATTGGATATGCTCCTTGTAGTAATAGGAAGACTGAACAATGGGAGTCAGAATCTGACACTGAGGACAATGCTACCAGCAAGTTAAGTGCTGTATCCTCTGTCTTGAAGCGTAACAGCCAACAGCCACATTCAAGTGGATCGCGAGACTGTAGCCCCTTAAGACCAGTGTTAAGACAGAGAGGTGGGGGAGGCAGGGAGAGAGGGAGATCCCTGTCTCCCAGTAGGAATATAAGATCCAGACTGGGACCATCTGAAGGTTCCCCTCATAGGTCACCATCTAGCAATCTACCTGATATGAAAGATTCACCTTCAAAAATTTCCATAAGATCTCGATTAGGAATTGAAACTAAATCCTCAAAAATCTCACTGAATAAAACCTCAGATAAGGCAGGGTCTCAGGAAAAAAGTGCACCTAAAATAACATTTGTGTCTTCATCTGAATCAAAAGATAAACATTTAAGTCAGGATAAACATGTTGTTCAAACTGACAGTGAAAGTGATGATCAATCAGATGCAAGAACATTGATTCAGAAACTGAAAACTAAAAATAAAAAGCATAAAAGCAGATCTAAGTCAAAATCTCGGAGTACTAGTCCAACCATTCAAATCACATTTAACAGAGGTGAGGACACAAAATTATATTAATCAATTTGTGATAATTCCACACTACCAGCAATCCTTGGTGAAATACAATTGGATGATATACTCCAGTTTTATTTTTGCCTTGAAAGTAATCTTCATCAGCTAAACTTCTCTCAAATACTACAAATTATAAATTACTTACTCTAACGAGATCTTTATAATCTTAAATGTAACTTCCATGGATAAAATAGTATTGGCAACTTTTAAACTTAAGTGTCATGCACTGTTGAACGAGACTTATTTTTTATTCTGATTTGTTATCTTTCAGATGCTGGTAATTCAAGCAGCAAAAAGTCCGTGAAATCTCGCTTGGGGCGCTCCATTCACGAACGTCTGGGCCTTCCTATTATGAAGCAAGATAGTGACTCTCTATTGGACAACTTGCATAAGAAAAATAAAAAGCACATTGATATCAACTTGCAATATAACTCAAACAATGACTATAGTAAAATTGAGAAGCGGGATAGGGAACAAGGAAATGAGGAAACTGCTCCGAAAAGGTTGAAATTATCTAATTCCAGTCGTCTTAGGAAACGAAGAACATCAGATGACAGGAGATCAAGATCTCCGTCTCCTCCTGGTAAATAACTATTTGAACACCTTTCTTGAATGTTTCATTCATTATTTCTGCATACATGATATTTATTTTGTAGCTTTAAATCACCATAGAGTGGTGTTTGTATGTTTTCAGGTGCAGAAATTTCAAATCGTGCCATTCTTGTTTCTTGGGATCCTAAATATTATGATAATTTTTATTATAGTATTATTCAGTATGTAGCAGGTGTTCAAGAATAATTCTTAAATCATTTGTCTTTTTGATTTCAAGTGTGGTTCTAACACAGGCTGTGTGATACATATGTGCAACTAACAGAAAATTGGGTACTTCTTGTTGTGTTCTACTTCCCACAAAATTGGCCAAAGAGCAAAATGAGCATTTCACTTTTAAGTTACAGACAAGACTGATGTGTGACACACTCCTCCCTCCACAGTTTTTTAATACACTTTGAAAAAGTTCCATTTGTAATTTTTGGATTAATCAGCCATTTTGAATTTTTCAACTTGATCCAAATTGACCAATTTTTATAAATCATCTAAGAGTTCTCAGGAGTTTAAATCTAACCTTAGCTTTGAGATTTGATTGACCTTAAGTGACCTTTGAAAGGTAAAAATAATAATAATTGATTTTTTGATTTCGAGTTAGTCGGGTTAATCTCAAAAGACCAACTGAGGTCTGAAAAGTGATATTTTCGAGGTGAAAGATCAAGGTCATCAAACTAGGTCACAAACAATGTTATTAAGTTTCTTAAAGTTTGAGACTACAAATCAATTCTAATCATTAAAGTTCCAGAAAAACCACTTACTTGTTCAACTTGAATTTTTTACATATGCCAGAGCAGATAAGTGCTAAGATTTCATTTGATTAGGTTTTGACCATGCTGGGTAAATACATGGTGACCATTTTGCTCTTGATATATTTATCACTGGCTGTTTTGTTTCTCTATGTTGTACACCCCTCTTCCTTATAATGTCCCATAGCATCTAATGATTTGTTGTATTCATTATTATCCAAGCATTCACTGTAAAATGTTTCATTTTATAGTTCTGTATTGTCATGTTTTCATCATAGTTCTAGTTTAAAAGATCAGTTTAACACATTTTTACTACCTTAAATAATTTGATTTTTCTTCAGCTTTTTACATTGTACAGTACTGTTATAATTTTAGTCATAATAATGTACATGTAAATCATATAAATCGGACCAAATAGTTGCTCAGTATGAAAATGTGGAGTACAAAACAATAATGGTGACATATATTATGGTGACATATATTTCAGCTACATATAACATATCAGTATATGATGACATATATTTCAATATAAATTATATATATTTCAATTTATTATGACACATATTTTTATGTATTATGGCACATATTCCTATGGTGTATTGTGACACATATTTCATGTAGTGATGACACATATTTCAATGCTTTATATGTGTCTTGTTTGCAGGTGAGGAACTTGAGAACAGAATCCGCAAGATCAAAGTGAAGAATGAAGCAATTATGAGACGAAAACTGGAGATTGACGAAGACAGAAAAAGATATGGCAAATAGTGAACTAATTGGAAGACGTCATCCAGTAAGGCTGAAATCATGGAAAAAACAACATACATGGGTTGTTATTGAAATGTGATGAGTGATTAGTTATAGCAAAGGCTGAATAATAGTGAACTAATTGGAAGACGTCATCCAGTAAGGCTGAAATCATGGAAGAATACAAAATACATGGGTTTTTATTGCAATGTGATGAGTGATTAATTATAGCAAAGGCTGAATAATAGTGAACTAATTGGAAGACGTCATCCAGTAAGGCTGAAATCATGGAAGAATACAAAATACATGGGTTTTTATTGCAATGTGATGAGTGATTAGTTATAGCAAAGGCTGAATAATAGTGAACTAATTGGAAGACGTCATCCAGTAAGGCTGAAATCATGGAAGAATACAACATACGTGGGTTGTTATTGAAATGTGATGAGTGATTAATTATAGCAAAGGCTGAATAATAGTGAACTAATTGGAAGACGTCATCCAGTAAGGCTGAAATCATGGAAGAATACAACATACATGGGTTGTTATTGAAATGTGATGAGTGATTAATTATAGCAAAGGCTGAATAATAGTGAACTAATTGGAAGACGTCATCCAGTAAGGCTGAAATCATGGAAGAATACAAAATACATGGGTTTTTATTGCAATGTGATGAGTGATTAATTATAGCAAAGGCTGAATAATAGTGAACTAATTGGAAGACGTCATCCAGTAAGGCTGAAATCATGGAAGAATACAAAATACATGGGTTTTTATTGCAATGTGATGAGTGATTAATTATAGCAAAGGCTGAATAATAGTGAACTAATTGGAAGACGTCATCCAGTAAGGCTGAAATCATGGAAGAATACAAAATACATGGGTTTTTATTGCAATGTGATGAGTGATTAATTATAGCAAAGGCTGAATATAGCAAACCAGTGACTACTTACCAATGGCAATGCATTGTATTGTATAAAGAAATTGAATAAACTGCATTGAATTATTCTCTGTTCAATATACTTTATTAATATACATGTATTAGACCTAAGATTCTATAATAAATACCAGTTACCCTGGTAACTATGTCATAAGTGCTACATATGATTCATGTGTAAATCAAGCAAAATATCAAAAATTACTTGAAGACTTTCAATGTAATTTATACTATTTTATGAAAAAGGAATAGAAGTTGATGAAAAAACTATGATTAGAATAACAGAATGATTTATGTCCATGTGTTTGCAATATTGTTTTAATTATAATTAATTGTCTTAATTAGTCAAATCTATTCAAGTTCATTAAAGCAGCTTATACATTAAAATGTTTGTGTAGATTATTCATCTTTGTATCACTATAACATTCTCATTGTTAGTTAAATTGCAAGGTAGTGTCTTAGGATTGTTACATAATGTGTATGTAAATCTATATTTTTGTATAGTGAAATGTGATAAAATGCATGAGATGTATTGTTTTACTGTACTGTGAACTATGATAATTGATTATCCATACTGAAATATAGCCTAGCATGGAACTTCAGTGAGACATGTTTAGTTTACTAATGTTATATTACATCTATATCCCAGGGCCTGGAATTTTTTCCAATTATCTGAATAAATTTTGCACCTTTTTTTGTTTTGTCTTGAAGAGATATTCCTGAACTCCTAAAGTTATATACTGGCAATAGGTGGCACCGTGCTATAGCATAAGAGCAATGATTTGACGAGTGTTCAGCTTTAGAACATCACCAGTATTATCGTACTTTTGAAAATGAATTTTTATTTAATTTTGATGGATTTAATGAATTATACCCAGTAATGGCATGTTAAACATATTTTTTGTTGCATTTTGGTACACAATAGCAACATATTAGACGAAAACATACAAAAAAATTAAATTTATTTTTTTGAAAAGCAGAGGTTGGTGACTTATGATTTTTATTTTCTTAAAACAAACTAATTTAATTCAACTTTCCAGCGTGTAAAAATTAAAGAATGTCGATCCGTTTTGGAGATAATAGTCTCTTAAATTCTTAATCCTCTACTCTCCTATTCACTAATATAGTGGATGAAAATGTTTCTAGCTACAACACCAACTTTTCGTTAGATTATGACCTCCGGGTAAACAACTACCTCAATCTAGAAGGTTTAAAATGTAAACAACTACCTTAATCAAGAGGGTTTAAAAATGTGCAACTTGTTTTTAATAGGTGTTTAGACAGAATAGATCATGTGAGAATAAAGATGGCATTCATATAACTTTGGTGAATCCCTCTATCTGTATATCCATTTTCTCTATGATTTCTGAGCCCTCTATGTAAATTGAAGAAATTATTGGCCATGAAGAATTCATAACTTCTCAAATGGCTCTCTGTCATGTTATTCATGCTTAGATTGTTTAAACCACAGTTCAAGTGATATAAGATATAAGGCAGTGATATTTCCCTGTCACTGTCCTACTAAATGGCAAATATTTGACCCCTTTTTTATATCAACCAGAATGTTTTTGAAGTGTGAATGTTTCTTTCACTTCAATGTTTAATATTGTGCCTTAAGAACAACACCCATGTATGAAGTCTAACAACAGAATGAGAAACATCACAATGAATAATGAAACAAATATTTCTCATTTCTAGGAATACCTGTGTCACTTTCAAAAGTAATATTCTTTATAAACAGCCATGTTAAATTCATCTAAGGACTTGGAAAGATTAATATTTGGGCAAGGAAGTTCAGGTCATCCAAAACATCAATATATAGGACTTTTAAGTTTTAGAAGAGTAATGCATGTTTAAGATGAGGCTTTTAACCATATTTAGTTTTCCTAAATTGAGGGTCCCATATCAAGTTCAAATTCATTTGAAAAGTCAGTTATGAGTATTTATTTATTTTTGATTTGACTGTTCCAGAAATCTGCCATTACTCCAAAGGGTAATCTATTATCCCACCAACAAAGTTCATAGGGATATAAAAAAGCTGTCCATCCATTTGTTTAGTATGCACATAGCATTGGTAAGAGGCCACTACTCAAAGAGTACTCTTAATATCCCACTGAACAAAGTTTGTCGGGATATAGAAAAGCTGTCCATTCGTTTGTTTAGTATGCATTACTCAAAGGGTAATCTATTATCCCACCGAACAAAGTTTGTAGGGATATAGGTAAGCCGTCCATTTGTTAGTATGCACGTAGTATTGGTGAGAGGGGGAGTACCCCAGACTTCAATGGAGAGTGTAAACAATTCTTTTAAAAAAACACTTTGAAAAATGTTTATTTCTGGCATGTTTACCAAAATTATCTTGTTATATTACGTCAAAAAAAGAAAGAGGTAAGGAATATGTTAACATTCATTAATACACCATATCGAGGTTTGGTATTCAGAAACCAGATTGTGGAAATTCAGACAAATGAAGGTGGTCAACAGTCATCTCTAAAGCTCTGGGGTTTTCCCTCCTTTTGAGTATTTGTCAATAAAACAGATGGCATTGTAAATCACCAAGAGAATGTTATGAGCTTTACACATTTTTTTATTCATACTTTATATTGACATAATAATTGCCCAGGTGGGCTTTCTTGGCAAAAAACTATAATGCAGTTTAAATTATGAGTTCAGTCACATAATGACAAACTGAGCATTTTTGCGAATTATTCAGGATCACCCACTCCATTTTGGAATTTTGTATTGATTGAAAGGAAAACAACAATTATGACATAAACTTCTTGCTATGTAGTCACTAAATAATAAATATGGACTTCAAGCAATAAAACACATAAGTCTAAAGTATTATGTCTATACAAATAGATTAAGATTGCTGCTTTAGAAACTTGTATTCACTTGAAATTACACACAGGCAAAGTGAATTAGCCAATATAACACAGTATTGAATACCAATCAATTAGATTACTGCTTGGGAGAAGATAATTACAACTTTCCATTTCCCAAAACTGAAACTTGAAATGAAAGAAATTGCAGAAGCCATGGATGCAGTTTCAGTTGTATTCTTTCTAACTTCCATCCTCCGGTCCAAATCACTTTTTATGAGTCAACCAAACCTAAGAAATAAGCAATCAAGGGACCCCAGTGTAATATTATATGGAAATAAATATAAGCCTTTGAATATTTAAGATAATTACTTTCATGTACAGAAACCTGTGGCCTCTTGTAATTTAGGGAGTTACAAAAAGTAACATGTCAAAGGAGCTAAATACGAGAGGCTAAACCGAGGGAATCCAAATTACAGAAACACTCAAACATGAACATATTTTTACACATATAGTATTGCACTGAGGTATTTTGCATTGCTTATTTTCTAAGTTTGAAAGACTTACATTTTCTTGGACAGAAGAGTGGGCTAAATTCTGCAATTATAATTTACTTTTCTAAATATGACTCCAATGGTTTGTGTAATTGAAAGCATACATGAACTTGTCAAGCTAATGTTCATTACTAACAAGATACTTTAAGACATAACATTCTTATACAAAAAAAGAAACCAACAATTCAACAATGTGGAGAATAAAAAATAAATTGCTGGACATCTCTAATTCTTCAATACAATTGCTTTGTCGTGGTACTGAACCGTGTCAATACAACGGCTGTCAATATTACATATATGATTATGGATAATCAACGGTCAATGATGGTGAAACAAGGACATATCTAATGTCTTTAACAAATGAATTATAAAATGTAAACAGTATGTAACAGTCAAGTGATTAACTGCTTCATGTATATACATGTATTTTATCAAACATAAGAAAACATTGTCTATAATTGACATAACATAACATCTGATATCATACATTATATCAACACTCAAGAATAACTTAATTTGTTCAGCATGAAAATTGCTTCAGATTACGCCTATACAATCCCTTGTTCCCATTCAGGGAGATAGATGGGAGATGCACAATATCAGGAATTCATTTGTACAGCATCTACATTCAGTACCAATGTGATCACTTGTTATATCAAATCACTCTTGGGATTCACACAAGGCCAAATAACTACATTTTTACAGTTAAATCAAATTCTGTGCTGACTAATGTAATTTGTTCAAAAAAGTGAAATCTGACTAATGCAATTTGTTCTGTGAAAAAATGACACAGTGATATCTGACCTGAACCCATAAGAGCAATATTATAAACTGAATAGGAATCTCAGTCTTGCATCAAAGCTCCGATTAACCCCCCCCCCCCTAACTTAAATGGGTTTGAAGCAGGGAGAGGGTGATAGCTCATGAATTTGATACAAGACTTGATACTTTCCATGTATATGATCTTCAATATCAAAGAATATCCTTTATTTATGAAAAGTCTCCCTGTTTAGACACCTATTTAGGATCAATTTTTCAATTTCAAGTACTTTTAAATAAGAGATAAATTCACTACTCATTTTTCATTGAAAGCAATATATTGTTTTTCAATTTGACTGTACTAGCTTCCCATCACTACAATGTTTTAGTCAACAAATATCCATATCTCTGTTGGAATGACTGTTTCTAGTGTATGTGTTGAGGTATCTCAATTAGTGAGCCTTCTTATGATGAACCAAGCAATGACAATGAAGGCTTTCTATCTTTTGATCCACTACGACTTGAGTTACTTTGTCTGGAGCTTGAGGACCCCTTGCGCTCCTTTAAAGATAGAGAGCTGCTTGAAGATCCCTTACGCTCTTTAACACTGAGTAATGAAGGACTCTGACTGGATCCCTTACGGTCTTTATGCTTTAAGCTGTTTAGTGTGTCCTCCCTCTCTTGTGCATGCTCCTTGCCTACCTTGGTAGCAGCTGCTGTTGCCACTAAGTCAATAAGAGTGTATTCTATAGAGTCATTACGTGGTGCTGGCTTACGTATCACTTTCTTAGTGCTACTTGAGCTCTGTGTCAGGTCAATCTCAGCATAGTTGAGCAGTGGGTTACTAATCTCAGACAATGCAGGGCTAGTTGACATGTAAGAGGGTGTCCTAGGGGTGTGGGGAGGGCTAAAGTCAGTGTTCATATACAGAGACATGGGAGACTCTGCTTTACCTGAGTTGAAGGCCATGTTCACGTAAGTGGGCTCTGTGCGAGGGTACTGTAGGCAGGGAGATCGCGGGGATTCCCCTGTTGTCTGGTTACTTAGTGAACTAACAAAGCTCATACTGGAAGGAGAGCTTGGCTGGGGTAGGTCGAAACTGAACACAGAGTCACAAGGAGAATGAGGTGAATATTTAGAATGGCTTTCACCTCTGTTTTTATATACAGATCTCTCCACTTTCTGATAGTCTTTTCCAAAACGTGGTCGTAAAGTTGTTTGGGCAAGGCTCTGTTTCTCTTCAGTGTTGTTGCTTATATATGAGGCTGGAGAATCTGCACTCATGTCCATGTGATGACTGTAGACATTGCGGGGTGGAGGGGTGTGCTCTTCTACATCATGGCTTGAACCTGGAATCACACATGAGAAATATATCAATAATCCATGAAAGACATACTAACAAACAAAGTGCATGAAGACAACATGCATGTATTTCAAAATATTACGACTGTATCAGATGACAATCGGCAGCAATACTACAATCATCAGCAAATTAGCAGAAATTCTACAATCACCAGTAATTCTAAAATAAACAACAGTTGTACAATTATAAGCTATTTTACAATCGCCTTTATCAATCATCATCAATGCTATTATCACCTGCTATTTTATAATGATCTGCAATTCTACAATCATCAGCTATAGAATTATCCTACAGTTGAAAGTCATTAGCGTTATCGGAGTCATCAGCAGTAACATAATACCTAGTATGCTGACAACCCCTAAAATCTGACAGTACTACAACCACTAACCTGAGTCTGAACTTAAAGAACGTCCTCTCTGTAGTTTCAAAGAGGAGGTTCTTCTACAAAGATGTCTATTTGAGTTTTTTCTCAGCTTTGGTTTTGTAAGATCAGAGCCCATCTTGACATGAATGAACACTGAACACTGATAATACGTCAATTGCCTTAAACCATGCCACATAGATTGGATCTCTATAGAATTATTGCATCCATACAATAATATCCACAAGTAATGTAATAATTATGCCTTTGATATTCTACATGATGCGCACTTCAAATATTCTTTTACTCCTATATGCATAACATATCACAGATTACTATCCAGAAATGGAGGAGTCCGTTTAACCTTATAACATATCCTTGAATATACAATAGTACATTTACAGTAAGCAGTCACTTGAGCCAATTATTTCTTGAACCTTCTTAACATTTCAAGTCCAGAACTGAATTCTAAATTGAACTTTACACAACAACATGTATATATAAAAAAATGAAGCCATGTTTATTTTATTACTTAACTCTTCGTGTTTTAATAATTAAGAAGAGAGATATTATACTGTAGATCATAATGATAACAATAAAGGATTAAAACACTTTATTGTTTAAAAAACAAATGGATTAAAGCCTGATCTATTGTTTGATGCTGTGAAATCAAGGAGTTTGATTGCATTGTCAATTACCAGGTTTACAGGCTGATCAATGAGCTTAAGTAAACATACATAGGGAAATATTTTATCTGATCCAGGTCATATCTATCAACTGTTTTTTTCAAGTTTTGGTATGTTTATGTAATACTTTATTAATAACTATTTTATAATGCAGATAAACTGCCATTTTTAAATCATCATTTTGGATAATTAAAATATTGATCTTGTAACTTTATTGTTGTGTCCCCTTACATGGTTACTAGAATATCAACTAGATAACGGCAACTCCGCGGAGTAGCAAATCCCAACGAACAAAATATCAATTACCGAATTCCAATCAATTATACTCATTACTTTGGTTGAAAATGAAAAAATTAGATTTTAGAATTGCGAATTCCTGCAAAGCAACCATTTTGAATTTTCTGAGGTACAAATCTGAAAAATAATACCATAATTGTGATCTACTCAAAAATTCCTTCAATTTGAGTATAATATAGCCATACTTTGAAGGGATCGAAAAATTATTGCGAAATCGTACACTAGACGGCCATTTTGAATTTTACGAGGCTCGAATCAGAAAAAGATACAATATTTGCAATCTACTCTTAATTGCCTTTCATTTGAGTATAATAAAGCTATACTTCAGAAAGATCTAAAAATTAGCGAAAATTTCTGTTTTCCTGTCCCCCCATACATGGCCCCTGTGGGTCAGGATGAAAAACACGGAATATATGTGAAATAGATAAATGTTGTGAATACACTACCAAAATTTCAAACAATAATATTAATTACTTTGGTTTAGAATGAAAAATTTATGATTTTTGCGAAAAAGTCCCGTCATTTTTAAAGCGGCGGCCATCTTGAAAAAAAAAATTTTTGCGTAAAACTATTTACCAATATACATCTTTCCACTAAATATGAAGAAAATCTGTCAACTAGTATTTGAGTTATCTTCCGGACAGACGGACGGACTGACTGACTGACTGACTGACGGACTGACGGACAGACGGACGGACGGAGGGCTTCACTATATCCCTAACGAACTTCGTTCGTTGGGATAATTAATATCTAGACATCTGGTCTGTATGATATCAGATATCATCCCAATATCAACCTTGAAAACTACTGAACATTTGGTACTGTTTGCATACATTGTATTTTTAAATCACAAATGAATAAATCAATACAATATTTCTCAGTCAATATAATTCAGTTTGTTTTTTCCTTTTTATTCCCCTGAAAAATCTTAGTATTAATGGAATAAATCTGAATATACTAACAACATACACTTAAAATAAATAATGCAGATTAAATTGCTGATCTGGAAGGCAACACCTCAGAATAATCTATAATCCGATTCTTAAAACATAGAAGACTTCTACCTCACATTAACTCCAATAAATCAGTCAATTATTGGCATAATGAAAGCACCTTGCTGGGCATTTATACAAAATTGATGGAGGTTTAATGAGGTTATTCTCCAAATCATTAATCAATTTACTTTGTGATACCTTTCCAAGCAGGCAAAATGGTAAAGTGCCTTTCTAGACACATGTTTCATTGAAACTGAACTTAACTTGGTAGGGCTGATACAATTGTTTATCTTCAACTTGGGCATGCATATTGGCTGTTGAGCACCTCTTCAAAGAAATGTGTAGTGAACATTGCTTGTGCACTTGAACTAAATTAGAAAATCTGCAACATTTTGCTAAATCATGGGCTTTCAATTAGAGTTGTGAAAGCCCATAGCTAAATGCATCCGTGCCTATGGGAATGACATGCTGCTAGCAGTAGATTTAGGTATAGTAATTTTAGACAATGCGTTCATTTATCTTGACAATGAGATGCATAACCGCATATTTGAAGAACGAAGTACAAGTGAAGTCATGCATAGCGGGAGATGAGTTTCCGAAAATAGGTAATTTAACTCAATTATCATGTGAATATTCATTTCTCCCAAGTTTAAAACCCACAAAATGTAGACTTATCAAGCAGAATGATAAGAAAATATGACATTCGCTTGATTTGCTTATTATATCTCGGAAACTTGCAAGAGTTCTTACGCATTCGAACGGGCGCCATATTGGAAAACAAAATATCACTAAACAAACCTTTCCACAGGTTACATAATGCAAGTTAGTTCATTATGCTGTTAGACTTTCAAATGAGATGGAATATGAGTTAGCCAGATATAATTTTATTTAATTATCTTGAGACCTGTCTGCTAACAATAATGTAACATAGACATTGTAGAACAGAAAAGCGGAGAAAGTCTCATATCATGTTAAGATTCATTTTGTCTAAATAACATCTTTTCTTATCTTGACAAATGGCAAACATCAAAAAGATGCTATTTATCAATTTATAATTTATCTGTGAGTTGATATATACTACACAGTACACATATATGAAATCCATATGCAACTTAAAAAGTAAAGAAGGCAACAGATAGTAATGAAATAGTTAAAGCTGCTGTAATAAGTTTCGTGAAATATCACCACACAATAATAGAATTCAGGAAATTTTATTAGATCAGGGGACATCCTAATAAACGAACATAGATTCAAGTCGTTTATAAAGCATGAAAGACTAAATTTAGTCTTCTTCAAGAACAAAATGTGATTTTATAAAATGATCATGGTATCTACATTTCACATCTAACAATAAGGTGGTATAATGACACACCTTAAACCATAATCACATAGTCTTGACAAAAATTCCCACACACTTTAATTTATTTGTTTAAAATATTGAGATGCTCTAGCACTCCTGGCTACTGATATGCTTCATTACCAATATCACTCCTCAGTCTTTCAGCGATTACATTGAAGCAGTTATACAAAGAGTTAGTCCAATCTGAGTTCATCAGGGTTCCCCCATAATACAACAATAAACCATGGCATCTTATTTCTTCTCAGCCATGTTTTAAGTGAAACAGGAAGAGGTGATGAGTATCAAAATGGTCTCCTTTGGCATTTCTTGAAATATATAGTCACACTTTAATCATCATTTATTGAAAGGAGGTAGTATAAATTGTCAACATTGGGTGATTGTCTGCTGTATAATAGTGATCATTGTTACTGTTGAGCATGATAGATGGTCGGATCAGCTGGTATGCCTTTTACATTATAACCAAGATGGTCATCTGAGGCCAATATGCTCCAGCATGGGGATTCATTAGATTGAAAACAACAGGCAAAACTATTGGAAATTATAACAATGCATAGAAACAGAGGTGAACTCATTGAAATAACAAGAAGAGAAAATCACCTGCTACTAATGAAACCTGGATGATTAGAGTAATATTTGTCCATACAAATCCTTCCTCCCTCAACTAACTTGTATAAGGAGTAAGAGGCTTATGCCAAGAGCATCAAATCAATCAATCTTTTTCTAACTGAATAATGAAAACTTTTTACCCAAATGAGCTAAAAACCAGCTGGACATTTTTATAATTTGCTGCTACTGTACATAAATGGTCAGAGGCACTGAAAATGTACATATTGAATCACTTTGAATATCAAACAAACTCAAAATGCATCACTCTTGATTCCTTCCAGAATCCTGACATATTTATTGCCACTTAGCAAATCTATACTATACTTTGCTAGCATGGAATCAGTTAACATTGTGATATAACAAAGAAATGAAATTACAATGTTATAAAGACAAATGAATGTCCCAGTTCCATTTATTAAGAGACAATCAACGTTGAATTGAAAACATAGCTGTTATCCTATGAGATTATATGTAGGCGTGGATGACTAATTCATTTATACAGAAGTAACTATTTGCCTACATATAGTCTTATTAGATTATGAAGGTGTACACAGCCATGGTATTCAACTTATTTATTATAGTTACTGTAAATTGCTTAAATTTGATGGCCATTTTTATTTGGGTGGATTGATAAAAAATCTCTCCGCCAATTTTTTGAAAATGAAATTCCCGGGGATTTTCGTCAGGTGCATTTTTCATGTGTTCTTGCATGATAAAATGTTTGTGAAAATCTTGATTGAAACGTGGATAAAATGTCAATTTTAAACTTAATCCGAACATCTACAGAGAATATATTGCATTGTGGTGATTGCGTTGATACCAGGAGATATAAATTGCATTATCGGTGGCAAGCTGTTAAGTGAGTAATAAGACTGATGATGCCAAATTAAATAGCAGCCAAATTTTCAAAATTTTCCCTATCTGCGAAATTAAATAGCGCCAAATTAAAGCAATTTACAGTAATCATTTCATAACACACACTGATCTGGCAAAACGGAGCTGAATTTAACAGATCTTGTATCAGGCTAGCTTAATTCCATTTTTAACAAAATGATTTTACTGCTTTGATGGGAATTTTGTAAGAGTGATATCTGTAATACTATTTGTCCAGTCGATATGGTTTTGACCAATAAATTCCTTGTCCACTCATTATCGTCTTTTTCATAATTCTAAAAGTTAATCAACTATAGGAACATCCTGTCAAAGACATGTCAAAGACAGTTAGCATTTATTTAAGCCTTCTCATGTGATGGGCACATGTATATGTCAAGGACAATATAGGTGCAATATTGTCTCATCAACTAGGTCTCCCAGGTATAATCATTGTTTCTATGGAGACTGAAGTAAAACAATGTTGACAATATTAACTCATATAAAAATGGAAATATGTTCCTGCGACCTTTGAAAGACTTCTCTGATCAGTGAAATAATGAGACAAGAATACCTAGAAAAGTTATCATTCTTTCACTAGATGACATAAAAGGGATACCAAAAGTCATTAGGGTATCTCATCCAAAACACCAAATATTTTCGAGGGTAGATGAACAGGTACATTCTCCAAATGCTTATTCATCAAAAATATTGGAATAAATATTATTGAAATATGCATCACTGATAAAAACATGTTTTATACTTGCCTAGCAAACAAAAATACACAATATTTATTGGACAATGAAATTTCTATACCAAATAGTTCTTGTAACAATATGTTTACAAGAAAGCAATAGGCACCAAAAGCCAGAATTAAAAGTACTGTATAACCCTAACAGGCTTATTTCCAAACAGCTTTTCATCTAATGAGTGATTTAAATACACATACATGAACTACACCCCACCAACAACTATAAAAATTATTTATATCCTAAATTCGTAAACTCAACCAAATATAAATAACAAGTCTTGCAATGTGACAAAATCCGACATTACAAAATATCTCATTTAGTAATTGCAGTGAATTCTAATTATGTGTGTGTTTATGCCTGTATATCTTTCTTATATTTCTCCTCCACAACATCTCATAAAAAATTCAAGAACATTTCATGACAAAAGCTGAACTTACCTCCAGATTTCCTGCTAGAATTGGACAATCCAAAGCACATAGAGAACTGGTTAGCAAAATTAACCATTAACCAAAACGTCAGTTGCTATTATTAAATCTCCAAATCTCAATCAAGCTTCATCTGTCTCCTTTATTAACCCTCAATATATCTCCTCTTTATTGATGTTACTTCATGTAGACTGTGTAATATGCAAGACATGTCCTGTATGTTGTATATACGCCAGGTATGGAATCAAATGTCTTCTACGAGATCTTGCTACCACTTATAACTATCCTAACACTCGCGCTAGCATACAGACATTCTTTATTGATTACTTTACAATACCAATATCTTCTGCCTGATGCCTGAACTTAATATATTCATTTTTACGCAACAGATTCTGTGGTCTATTAGTGAAAACTGTCTTATGACTTAGAATAATGTTATTGATTATTGAGTTGAAAAATTGATTATTGTGTAATCTCTAATTGATTCGTGAATCTTTTGACATCTAAATTCTGGGTATTTCTTTTTTCTTTCAATTATGTAATATAGCAAGTGCAACGTATTATAGGGATAGAACCAACTATTTTTCTCTTTTGTATAATCAAAAAAGTCAATTTTTCAAATTTTTCAATTTCCCACCATTTTAACAAGAATGTGAAACTGTTACATTATACTTTCTTATGTAAATTTGTAATATTTTGGCCATCTTTTAGATTTTTGCATGCCATTTGCCTTGCATCAAATCTTTGGATCCGATTCTCTCCCATAATTGTGGATATGAAGTGTGTCCGTGTGAAGGGCACAAGGGCTTGAAGCAAGATTGGCTACCTTTAATTTGTAGCATCTTTACAACTTGTGATGTCTTAAGATAAATCTGTGATGTCACAAATGTGGCATTATATTTGTTTGCGGAGTAATTCTTTCTTTACATCCCAGACTTTTATAACAATATCGTTTGACTATTTTTATGAAAGATACCTAAACTTTAAAAATGCATTTTTTCTTAAAAATTATTTTTGGTGGCACTTAACAACTAATTTTCCTAATTCTTCAATGTAATTATAGCAAGATGATCAGATTCCTGATTGAGTTTCTCTCTGTCTTTGATGAACCATAAAGCCCTCAGGCATGTCAAAAACTTCTTGAACAACAAATATCCATTATATATCACAAGATCAATACCTAGTTCCGGAAGCTATCATAAGGTAATTGAATCTCTTTTCACTGACAAATTATATAAATAGCCTTTCTTTCATCATTGAATGACTTGTTTTAGCATGTATCTATTCTAAGATGGTATCTCTATAGATGTTCTTAAGAATCAAGTTTACAAATATATTGCACTTATGTTTGAGCTATCGTGTTAATTCTAAAGGGCAGCTGCTCCAATGATCAATTAAGCTAATGATTATAGAATTGTGAAAGATGTTGCTATTCCATCCAATAGTCACCAACACTGCCATCTAGCTGAGCAATGAGATGAGCAACTGATGCAATAAATGCCAATTAGTTCCATAATACAATCAATGAATTATGAAGGCTTCTTTTCATTAAAAATCAACATATTTGACTGATTGTTTTTGGCAAAACAGTACTATAACGCTGGTAACCTGTTAATTGACTCTCACAATTATGGAGAAGATATATACACATACTGAAATGAACAAATAGTTGTGATAGGGGATGAATTAAATGTGAAAGGAAAGCTATGTCAAAATATTGTTATCCTCAGGTTTGGTATAAATAGATCCTAAAATATTGTTATGCTAAAGTTTGGTATGAATAGATCCCAAATATTTCATTCTACAAAGGGAAATGCTGTTTATCTTTAATTAGAATTTTTGCAGGTTGTATTTTTCATTGCATGATACTACTGTACATAATGATGTCATAATTGGGTATACTCTTTTTACTGAAAGAATATGGTCAAAACTAAGAGTGAACGTTTCCAGTCAGAACACTCAATTTAATATTTTTAGACACTCAACCTTCACCTTGTTCTGAGAATTGCACATGTTCTCAGGACAGCCTTTGTCAAGTCAAGTATCTGGCAGAGACAGGACTTTAATAAGGGAGTTAATAAGAATTCTAATTTAGCTGATCAAGAACTATGCCTCACCTACTCAAATCAGTTGAGTGCGAAGGAACCCAGCTTTTGACTGGTCATAATATATGCAGTTTTAATGTATACTAAGAATCGAGAAATAATCTATTTATTATTTTATGATGAAATAAAGAGAAGAAAACATAAAGATAGGTTCACTTATAAAAATATTTTCATAAGTGAAACGTTTAAACCTGCCTGATCAATGAGCAGTCATGTAACTGCCTGTAACAGCCCCTCATGAGACATATAATTGATGGCAACATAGAGCAGGCCACAATATAATTTGATTATGCATTAGAGACGTTATAACATTTAGGGACAAATTCAATATTTCAATATTGAACCAATACATTTATTACATTTCAGAGTGACATTATAAAATTGAAACATGAATTACTTAATAAATTATTTAATACTTTTTGCATACTATTTTAAAATTATTGAATGTTATATTTGTCTTTCATTTGGCACAATTGTTGAGCTCATCCCTGTCATGAAGCAACAGAATGCCTTGAATCCAGACAGGTTGGAGGAAGAGAACATTCTTTTCTACTATGCTGTCAGTGATCATTAAGTGGAACAAGGCACAGGGTGAACAATATCGTACCTAAATCATAGCAGTGTGGAATGGCAATGACAAGATTTATCTAAAAACTTCCAAGATGGCCACAGGATTCCAAGATGGCCACTGAAAAGTTAATCAGCTCTAGAACTTCTTACCATGTAACATGTGTAAAACTTTTAAGTAAATCCGTTAAGTGGTTTTCCTGAAATCGCGATGACAAGAAAGTGAGACGCCGCCCGCCACCCGTCCGTTAAGCTGACGACAATATCCTACCTTTTTAGCTAGGTACAATAAAAACTAATTCCTCTATCTACCAATCCCAATCCCAATGACAACTATGAATTGCTCATTTAAAATACAAAAGTATATTCCTAGAAGCCCATTCTGATACTCATAGAAAACTTTCTGTTTCACCTGAAACATGCTGAGTATGCTCTGATATCATCTCTCTGATATTATGAGGCATATTCTGTGATCTGAGCACATCAGATTGGAAGAGTTTAACTGTCAATAAGTGTGACAATTATCATGTAATCATTTACCGTAATGTCAATTCATTACATAATAGGCATTGTATTTAACAGCAGATATTACAACAGGCACATGTACACAAGTTTTATGACCCCAATTATATGAAATGTATGTAATGTAATATATAGACAAATAAAACATTTTTAATTAATTAAATTATATGAAATATGAGCTGTGATGAAAGATCTCAAGAATCCTCAATTTTGGGCTCTCCTAGATCGCCAAATCAAGCTCATTATATCATGGCATCTCAGGACTGAGAAGAAGTGAGATATCATGGTTTATCAAGATGCTAGAAACCAAGCATATTCTGGAGTGTAATAATAGACTCAACTGATGCAATTGAAAAACCGTTGTTATATGGATCATTCATCTTTAAACTTAGGTATTGTTTTTTTGGCCCACCCTGTATTTATTAGTGCGAATATAGATGCAAACTAGATAACCAGTATCATATGACAATTTACCTACCATACCCAAATACTAATTAATTTCATTACCATATACAAAACAATAACCTCTTTCTACAAATAGATAAACAAATTGTTAATAGGATAGAGTTTAGAAAATTTCAAATCAGTCTATCAACTGGTTTGCCTAGAAATGCATAGAAAAAAGTAAAGCAGACAAGATTTAAGGAGGGTAATAAAATGGCCACCTTAAATACTATATATGCCAAAAACTAGTCAGTTCTAGATTTCCATATGAAGGGATAACTTGAGACAGGGATAACCCTGATAACTTGAGAAAGGGATAACCCTGATAACTTGAGACAGGGATAACCCTGATAACTTGAGAAAGGGATAACCCTGATAACTTGAGAAAGGAATAACCCTGATAACTTGAGACAGGGATAACCCTGATAACTTGAGACAGGAATAACCCTGATAACTTGAGAAAGGGATAACCCTGATAACTTGAGACAGGGATAACCCTGATAACTTGAGACAGGAATAACCCTGATAACTTGAGAAAGGGATAACCCTGATAACTTGAGAAAGGGATAACCCTGATAACTTGAGACAGGGATAACCCTGATAGCTTGAGAAAGGGATAACCCTGATAACTTGAAACAGGGATAACCCTGATAACTTGAAACAGGGATAACCCTGATAACTTGAGAAAGGGATAACCCTGATAACTTGAGAAAGGGATAACCCTGATAACTTGAGAAAGGGATAACCCTGATAACTTGAGAAAGGGATAACTCTGATAACTTGAGAAAGGGATAACCCTGATAACTTGAGACAGGGATAACAATGATAACTTGAGAAAGGGATAACCCTGATAACTTGAGAAAGGGATAACCCTGATAACTTGAGAAAGGGATAACCCTGATAACTTGAGACAGGGATAACAATGATAACTTGAGAAAGGGATAACCCTGATAACTTGAAACAGGGATAACCCTGATAACTTGAGAAAGGAATAACCCTGATAACTTGAGACAGGGATAACCCTGATAACTTGAGACAGGGATAACCCTGATGACCTGAGAAAGGGATAGCCCCTGGTAACTTGAGAAAGGGATAACCCTGATAACTTGAAAGCACTCTGTAAAACAACCTTCTGGAAAGTTGGAAAAAAAGGAATCTGGAATAAGCTGACTGTCCTTTGATATACCTGGGCATAAGTGGGTGTACCTAGGCAACCCTGGGTGTGCCTGGGTAGGTCTGAGAATATGTGACAAAGAAACTCAAATAAATCTATCTTCATAGTGTGTGCCAAACCTTCAGAATCAATCTCGCCCCCATAATAATATGGTATGCTATATCTGATATATCAAAGCATAAGCAGCATATCGTGCTACTATCTCCAGGAACACAGGGCCTCCCAGGGCTCAAGCAGATGTAGTTTACAAGATCAATGGATTCACCAACAAACACTTGGTAAACAATGGAGAAATTGGAATATTGACTGATGTCCAATGTTTTTTGTAATGTTGTCAATAATTCCAGTGGAGGCATTGATCTTGACCATGCTCATGAAACTGCAATTTTATTTCATCTATTTCTACTGATCTAATCATTATCCACATTCTACAGTGAAAATGCATGTTCAATGTCTAGGATGTTTAGTTAATGTTTTACATCCCTTCGCACAAAAATAAGCTTCATTATTTAATCAGAACAATATCTCCATTATCTACAGGTTGAACAAATTCTATCAGAATACAACCATCCTCTTCATTAGAATACACTTACTAGTGATAATTCAATGTCTAAGTGGAACACCTTTGGTACGTCTAAAAAGTGTTCTACTTTGGAGGTGTTCCACTAATTAAGTCAGTTGGTCTTGGGACTTGGAAGCGTTCCACAAACAAATGTGTTCTATTTCTAGAGGTGTTCTACTTTACAGCTTTCACTGTAATTATTCAGTGATGATAATCTGGAAACTTATGAAACTTATCAACTTTAAATCAAACCTTTGCCTGTAAGAAGAAACACAGGACTAGTTGCTACAGGGCTTCTCCAAGTGACATCAATGGGAACTTAGCCTGAATATTCCCATCTATTACATCCCTTTAATTTGTCTATCTTAATGAAGAATCAATAAATACAATGAATGAACTGAAAAAGCTAAAGGGATGATTTAATAGTAGGTGATGAGATGAAATGACAACATTCTACTCTGCTTGTAAAAAATGTGAAATTCACATTTCAGGATATGATGAATCATAAACAGCTTATATACTTATCATCCTGCAATCTCCTAAATCATGCGTCATCCTTAATTGTCACATGTTTTTGGACATGTTTGTATTCTACACGTTTTCTTTAATTATCACATGTGTGAAAGTGTATTGCTTTGCTAAAAACATGTTTGCATTTCTAAAATGTCAGCTTTGTAAACAAAGGTGGTTGAGCAAAACTAAGAATTACATGTAAGTGTGACACTATTATAACAGGGATGACCCCCCTCCCAATATGTGGTGGCTCATCAATAATCACATCTCTGACTGAATTGTTTTCTGGTCAAAACACACCACAAAGTTAGCTGATAGCAGCTGAAGTATGATGCTACACTTGTAAATGATAAATAAAACATTCACCACCATTATTTTGTCAGATCTGATGTTGTATTCTTGTAATAAATTATTCAACAGAAAGGTGGAGGGACAACAGCCTCTACCTAGTTAAAGAACATCAACAATTGTGTTGTCACACATACTCAAGTTATAAAAATTAGATTAAAAATATGAATATCTTTCTAATGACAAAAATACATGTACATATAACGTACTCCTCAAGGAAGGCTCCAAAAGTACAAGTCTGAAAAAAGAAAATATAATTAAACAGAGAACAGAGACACACTAGTATCACCATTGAAACAGTGCATATACATGATATGGATACATACAATATTAGAGTATGTAAATCTAAAGGCTGCTAGCATAATTTGCCTACAATCTGACTGGTAATATATATTGTTCACAAACAATATAATGACAAATGGTGGATGCAACAATATATCATCATTTCTTGACATTTTACAATATACAATAACTCAAACGGTTCATAATTGCACATCCATGGCTACAAGATTACACAATCAACTTTCCCAAGTTTAATTTACCAATAGAAGTCTTGGTTCAATTTTGTATCAGCCATTGAACCTTTGAAGTCCTCTCATAACTCCTAACTTGGTTCTATATGAAAAGTGATCCAGTGAAAATAAGTGTAATACTTTTGGTAATCGGAATGACTTTGTGTCAATTCCTGTTTCTTGCATGAAAAAACATGTCCTTAGAAAGCCTTAATAACAGATTCAGAGAAAAACAAACTCAAAAACTTCACCTCACAAAGCTGTAAATCCCAAACACAAAAACATGTTTTTTCTTTCTATTAAACATATTTCAACAAGTCATTAAATTGGAAGAGATTTGAGATTTGTAATCTGCATGTGTCGGCTTATTAAAAGGCAATACTATAAAATATCACGGGTCTTCTACTGCAGGGGGCAATCACTGCCGAATCTATCAAGAAGTGAGCTGGTCATACCACTATGTAAAATGGACACTCTTGTCCCTTGTCATCAAAGTATCCAGGAAAAATATATTGTAGGAATGAATTTAAGAAATATGAAAAAGATATAATAAAGGTAATAGATAACAGAGACATTTTGCAAATGGCTAAAAAGTATGAAAATGGCAAAAGTAAATTGGTTCATTCCTATCCTATTCTGTAAGGAAAGGCATGTAATAGAAAATGAAGAGATTGATACATGAGTAGAAAGCCAGAAGAATATATCTACCTGGAGATTCATTGTTCTGTGACTAATGACAATATGCCATTATTCTATATATTCCAATATATCACACCTGTCAATTCAAGATGTACAACTTATCTCAAAATATTTTGATTTGGATTGTATTTCTATAGATTTGATTATTATTTCATTCGTAAAAGATGAATCATGAATATGCATTTAACATGACATCAATGGTGACAATTATCCTTTTTTTATCTAAAAAGTACTTGAACAATGAATGAGTCATGAATATAATAACTGTTTCATGATACGAAGAATACACATTTCTATTGCTATGACATTTTTATTGCTTTGACATCATATACTGAATTAGATCAAACACAATCCAAGTTCCGGTATATTTTGCTGTCAGAAAAATGGATAGGCTCTTATTAGGTAAATGATTTAAACATTTTGACAAGATATATGCTATTAAGTTTTATGATATTCATACATTTTAACAAAATATATGCTATTAAGTTTCATGATGTACATACATTTTGACTAGATATGTAGTGATTTAGTGACCAATGTATCATGTAACTGATATAAAATGTCAATAAAAGATAGAATAAAATAGCTGTTAAGTTTCATGATGTACATACTATTTGACAAGATATATGCTATTAAGTTTCATGATATACATACTATTTAATAAGATATATGCTATTAAGTTTCATGATGTACATACTATTTGACAAGATATAGGCTATTAAGTTTCATGATGTACATACATTTTAACAAGATATATGCTATTAAGTTTCATGATGCATGGCTGTTGCCAGGGGGATGCGATGGGTGCTATCCCATCCCCCACCCTCACAAAAAAAGAAAAAAGCAATTTTGTAAAATTTGTTGACAAAAACATTAACAAATTATAGTTTGAAATGCTTAGAATGCACCATTGTATTTTAAAAGATTTCTGCAGGCAAACCCTTGTAACCTTTTTGGGGGGTCACTTCTCTCGCAGTTATGTATACCCAAAAATCACACCCCCTTAACATATGCTATTACATTTCAAGATGTTCATACATTGTATCCTCGTATCTGAAATTAACCATACTGATATTTATTATGGTTAAACGTAAGTCAAGTTTAAAAAGATAAATAGGAATATAAATGAAACTTTGCATACATGATTATATGCAAAGTTTGAATTAAAACATATTTGGTAGAGATATGAAATGTAGTTTGCACTAATCAAACTAAACACAAATAAATGTTTCACCTTAAAACTATGGGTGATACCACGAGGACAAACATGTGAGGTAACAGTATGTATCTATCAACAGAATAATTTAAATTCTTATTCACAGCCGATCAATTAGTAACCACTGGATTAAGTACCATGGAGAGGTTAGTTCTTAAGTAACCTCTGAAAAATTAAGACCTTTTTAAGTTCACCAGCCCCATCCCCACAGCTGGTGGCCATCACAGCTCAGCGAGGAGAGAGGAACAATCACGTTTCAATAATAATGTTTCAGAGAAGACCATAAATGTAGGAAAATCATGCTTCCGGCGACAGGAATCTCAGATTGGCCTGGAGAAGGTGTCTCTAAACTAAAGAATAGAGACAAAGCTCTCTTTTAACAAGTATTTTATGCATTAGTAAATCTTTATTTCTTTTTGAACAATATATCCGTCCAAGTGATAAACATACAAAATGCCACATGTCTCATCATGATCACATGCACCGATTCCGAGCTTCCCATTGGTCACTGATATTGAAATACAATGAACCACCACAAATAATTGGCCAGTAAAACATAAAAAAGACAAAGCATTAAGCATGTTAAATGTCACAACCTGCCATTTCTATAGACGCCAACTGCCAAACCCAGAACACCAACTGCCAAAGCCAGAACACCAACTGCCAAACTCAGAACACCAACTGCCATCCACAAAAAGATGCCGACGTTAACAATATGTCACAGCTTGGGATGGTGACATGAAAAATAAAAAAGACTTCAGGATTGTAGAATTTTATCTAAAATGATAGAAATTCACAAAATCTGTTTTGGAACATGTCTTGTTTCAAGAAAAAAATGATGAAAATGTGCACCCTTTGAGTTAAAGTTTATACAAACATTAAAAATGGACAACCTTTATGCTGATTAATTTTAATATCATGTGGTTCATAGTTCTTTTAAATAGAGTAAATGTGAGTTGGTCTAGCAGCTAAACAGCGAATGAAACAATATTTTAGGCTTGGATTAGACAAAATAAAAATGTGACATCTGACAATTAATGTATTTGGAGGTCCCAAGGCACATTATAAAATGATCAGTTCATCACTTGATATGAAAATACAATCTTCTGTAAAGTTGGACAAAGCAGTTAATAAAGAACTGTATTCAAAAGACATCTGATCAGACACTTAGTAAATCACTTCTTGTATTTGTATCGTAAAGCTTTTCTCAAAGGTTTTCATTATGATGCAATGGGAGTAGTCATCCATTCCAAAACATTTCACAAGCGAAAGACCATTACACATCATTCCTCAATAAGACAAAAAATAAGGCTTACATAACATACTATAAGCATGTTATCACATTCTTCTTAATTGACTACATCTAAGTTTTTCTCTCCTCTACTGAATGAGGAAATGTAAGAAAGTGCAGTAAGATTCTTGGAACGAAACCCTGATTGGGAAGACGGCTCTATACAATATAGAGTAAGAGACATACAATTGGTGACGTCAATCGCCACAAAGCACACAAACAAGTTAAGCTAACCCCAGCAGATATTTATGGCTCACAAGTTATAATCTATCAATTAGAGAATTGATCCATTTACTACTAAAGCTATAAATATGTTTTAACGATGTCTTTACATCTTTGACGCATTATTGACGCCATCTCCCATCAATAGAATGAAATATGTCATAATCCAAATATGAAGGGCATTGACACATTCATCCTCTAAAGTGATATACCACTGTGCATCTTGCTCATGATTATTGGGCATCTGCTTATTTAAGGGGAGAATGGGAGGGGGTACAAGGGGTTGATGCAAGACAATTTGATATGTTTCAGTTATAGTCATATATATTTTTTTCCATTTGGAAGACTGATCTTAGATAATGTTACTTATATTATGATGAACCTCTCCTTGTTCAGATAATGCGAGGGCGAGGGGCCTATGCCAAAGAGTCATGGCTTTACCAATGTCCTACTCATATTAGGGATATGACAAAGCTTAGTATTTCTAACATATCTCTACATCAATTATTATCATAAATAAGCCATTTATTTTCTTCAGTTAACTGCACTTGATCTTAATCCTTTGAATATTCTGTAATATTAAGAAATGGTAACCACCTAAAATGCATATTTGAACAAGGCATTAACAAGCAAAATGCCACCACTAGCCATTTGTTACAGATGCCAAACATTGACCACCAAACACCAACCACCAAACACTATCCCAAAGATGATGAAAGCTATATCAAAATGTACACTTATACGAAATGTACCCTTGAGTTTAGAATTCATGACAAATATGCCATTTATCAATTTAAAGATGCATTATACCATAGGTTTCTCCCCTAGACAACCAATGATGTCCTATATTGTTATTGCCCATATAATATCTCACAAACCATGGATATATCTTGAGAATAACTTTTGGGTATATTATTGCCGAAATACTGAAATAATCAACAGAACAACCAACCTCCAGAATTAAACACAATCGATTCCTCAGCTAGCGAGTGGAATCCCCATTGAGTCACACAAGCGCCTTGAGCAGCCAATCAGGTTCATGATAAACAAATTCATGACCAATCAGATAACAGGAGGACTTTCCCGGTATATTCAAACTTCAGATTGAATTAATTTCCGCGAAAATAATTAGATCGACCAGCGCAATCGCAAAATTTACACTGAAAGAGGGGGATTTGGGACTTTTTCTTTGGTAAGTAGATGGGTGAATATGTGGTGAAACTCAATATGCAAAAAAAAGTCCAAGGGGGTCTTGATTGTGCTAGTCTCAATATTATGGCATAGAGCCTCTTTAATGTATGTAGTGTTGCAATAACCACCTTTGGCACAGGTGACTATCCACATAATCTCAATAGACTGGTAATAATGTCACCGATTATTGTGCCATTTACAGGAATATATTGCAGATGTATAGAAAAAGCCATGTACTGTATACAATTATTGACCTCTCCAGAGGTTTACTGTCAAAATTATATCCCGAGACTGTAAACCGAGACCGTAGGTCGAGGTTTACAGTCGAGGGATGTAATTTTGACAGTAAACCAAATGGAGAGGTCTGTAATTGTTTTGTTAGTCCGAAGAATATCTTAGATTTTTCTGACCCTTGAAGTTGACTTGAAATTGGATCCAGACCCTCGAGACGTTCATGTTGTATTTCAAACACAATATTCCTTACATCACTTAATGGAGTCAAATTACTCTCCTGGGCGAAGTCCACTAAAAACTTTGTACAAAGTTTTAGATTTTTCTTCGTATTTTGACTGTCTTTACTCTCTAAGAGACTAATAATATCCTCATCTTCAACATTTTTGAAACGGCTAGTGCTAGCGGCGGCCATTTTATCGTCTGATAATGACGTCATTTTAGTGGAATGCTGGGAATATTATTCACCGGCAATGCATTGCGCGGTGTACAATTAAAATTATTCACTGCTCGTTGACCAATCAAAATCGAGTATTTCAACTGAGGTACTAACAATAGCATTTATCTTTGAAATCATGTTTCAATGTGTTTCAATCTAAATTAAGAAGTTTTTAGATCTAACATAAAAGGAATCAAAAAGACTCACCTTTTTACATAAGGAAAATGATTGGTTGAGTGAGTTGAAGATTTTAATGAGTGTTAATTAATTCAACTCATCGGGGTGCTAAAATAGACATCTATTATTGTGAATATTGCTTCAGAGCAGATCTTGCAATAAATAATATGTTACATGAGAACATTTTCTTTGTCTATAAACTGAATAAGTAAAAACCGCCATTCCAAAATATTACTTTCTAGTCAAGGTCACTGTTTTTCTTCAAAAAATAAGTTGGAATAACATTTTCTGAAGGCATTACTATAGTTGTGATTAGTAGATACATGATATACAGTGCTTCGTTTCAGATTGCTTAACCAACGCTACATTTAACTTAATAGAAACTAGCACTTTACTGTGCTAAGTAAAGGAGCATGTATAAACCCATCAGGTTATATCTGGAAAAAGCTATCAATTAAATTATTGATTTGTGACGTCAATAGAAAATCTATACAGCATTGGGATGTTTGACGCTAGTGTTAGTGCTTGCGTTGTAACATCAGGTGGTCACAGATTTGTAGATTCCCATTCCTAAAAATCTCAATAAAGTCACAGCTTTTCGTCACTCTTTTTCATAAAATGTCTGTTTTTCAAATCATTCTGTATATACCTAATAATTATTTAAATGAAAATTTAGTCTTTTTATACCAAGTCTCAATTTGGAAAACGTAGTTCATCAGTCTACTGCGCTAATAATTTTTTTATGAAAAATATAGAAATAACACCCAAATTAAATTATGGATATTTAAAAGAGGACATTGAAATCTACAATATGTAAAAATATCAAAATTGTTCTCCAAACCGAGACTAGTCATTTCATGAATGGGCAGATATTTATGCCTCCTCTCATTTATGGTAAATAAGGTGACAAACTAGAGTTTACAAGGTCTAGTACAATACAGTAGAGAATCAGAACTAAAGATACAGAAAATTAATCTCTTTGGCTTTAACTGCAGAATGAACTGAAACAATGATGTCACATTGAGTCCTGCTACTGCCCTCTATATATGGACAAAACCATCATTATTATTCAGCAATATAATACAAACAAACAAGCTACTATCATGCTTCCATCTTTCAGGTCAATAAAGGAATCAAACACGAGACTCAATAAGTTGTTGGTGATTTGTTGCACCAGATTCTAGTTCCAGTTTGAAAAAGGGCAACATCAATTCAAGGAATTAGCCTAATGATTAGATGCATTAACACCTAATCATTACTGATGATAATGTTTGTTTTCTAATATAGCATGACTATACTTGATTCTAATTGTCCAAAAAGTGATAATGGATGCCTTAAAATATGCGATATTGCTTTTATTCACATTTTATAATTGTATACAACTTACCTGAGAGAGTATGAAGACCAGGTGTTTGTGGTGTACGAGGTGTTTTTGGTGTATGTGAACTCTCAGAAGCTTGCACCCATATATGGTCTTCTTCTCCTGCCATTGTGTCACACGCACTTGACTTGGGCTTGGACTTCTTACTGGGTCTGGGTGGTGCTTGGAGTACAAATGGTTTTGGCCTATCAGGTCGTTCTGGTGCATCATGCCTAGTTGGAACACCTGGGGATGCCAAAGTCATCTTAAGAGTCTGTGTCACGGAGTTTCCTGTGGAGGTCACAACACTTTTGATATTGAGGTGTCGGGGCTTGGCTGGTATAATAGGAGGTCTTGGGGGTACTGGCGGTGGCATGTCGACAGAGTCATCATCATCTGAGGGTATATCTGTAGGGAGTGGGGGCAGGGGGCGGTGGTGTAACATCTTCTCCCCCCTTTCCTCATCTGCTGGTAGTACAGGAGACATGGGGATAGGCGGCAGAGGTCGATTGAGTGATGATGATCTTGAGATGGGTGGTTTTGAACTTTTCATTGGCCTCCTCATGTCACCAACCATAACTTTATCATTGCACTTATCCCCCTGTTGTGTGACAACATGTTCATTGTTAGCTGCCACATCACTCTGCTTGTTAATGTCTATAGTCAATGTCTGAGCCACAATGGCACCAACCTGGTGCTCACCTAGATGTGACTGTCCACGTCTGTTTTGAGGCGGAGACGGGGAGCTCAAATCACTTCCATACTCCATCATCATATAATTTGGTTGCTCTGAGATCATCATATTCACAGGTTTATCTGGAAATCTCAGTCTGGCATAGCTTCCTGCGACAGCATCCATAGACTCGGACAGTGATGTTGTCTGATCATTTAAACTACTAGAACGCATGCGATTTTCCTCTTCCCTTGGAGGGTAAAAGTTTGGTGAACTCAATACAGATTTCAAATGTTTAACTGGTCGGGCCCCAATGGGACTTAGGATATCTTCTCTACTGCTTGTGAGACTGGCATCACTGTTATTGGCATAAGTCTCTACTGGAGAGTTGGACTTAGACTTCCTTGGCATTGTACAATATGGACTATCTGGGTCAGATTCATCTACAATATTATCATTGGATTTTGATACTCTTTTCAAGGACAGAGGTTTAAATGCTTGAGGAGCACTAGCACGTCTGGACTTCTTGTCAAAGGCCACACCATCTAGAATGTTCTCCTGACTGCCCTTACGACTACTCTTTGAGTTTCTTCTAATAAGACGACTGAAAAAACTTGAACTAGCACCATCTTTGGTTTTCTGAGTTGGAGTAGTGTCACCTCCCCTGCTTGTATCATTGTTTCTATTGTCCTCCTCTATCTTGGCACTGAGCAAGAGATCCGACAGTAGCAAGGGGCGGGGTGGTGTAGGGGGTGGCCTGTGTTCAGATCTGGGGGTGTAAGATATCAAATTGTCGAAAGGTGCCTGCCTAGGTTTAACACGTCGCTCAAACTCTTGACTAGGGTTGTCCTGAGCAACAGGTCTTGAACCCCTAGGTTCAGGCAATGTAGGGGGTGAGGAACGGTTGTATCTTGCACTGAAACTCGAGTCACTCTGTCTCCTAGGTATGTTGCCTTGTGTGTTAGACTTGGCTGGTTTAGGAGGAAGAGTAACTAACTCTAAATGTGGCTCATCTTCCTCATCCATATCAATGTTTGAAGACTGTTCATATGGACCCATTAAGCCCCTCAAGTGAGTCTCAACATCCTTACTTGCCACTGTTGATTTTCCTCTTGCATTAGCTGCTTTTGATTTATTTGATATTGCAGATGCATTGTCATCATCTGAGCTGGATTTTGCATTGCCATCACCAACGGCATTCATCTCCATATATTGCATATCTCTATCTAGTACTTTGCTGAAATCAAACAAACTTTGAACTGCCGCTTGAGAATTCTTTTCAATGAGTGGGGAATTTGAGGCTTTCACAGGGAAACTCACAGATCCACTGCGAGCCTTTATTTGACCCATTGAGGACTTATTCAGAATACTTAATGAAAGAGCTCTGTTTAAACTGTTCATTGCTAAGCCTTCTCGTTTAGTAGCAGAGTGTGCAGGGGGCATTGTCCTTGTTGGTAGGTTTTTACAGCTGTTTGTTTTATGCAAGCGAGGGGGAGTGGGTGGAGCACTTCTTGGTGGAGTTGGTGGGGCACTCCTTATATTTCTAGGAGGTGTTGGGGGACTTTTTCTTGATGCTAATTTCTTATTTGATTCATTTTTCTTGGTTTTAGTTTGACTACTATCTAGATCTACTTCACAGTATTCATGTAGATTGTTGTATATTGCCTCTTGTGAATGCTCATTTCTTGTATTATTCACATTGGATGGCCCATTGGATGTATTACTCAGACATGTATTGTTCATAACTGGTCTCTGCTGGAAATTATCTTTCCCCATCATAATGTAATCTGCTTTGGTTGAGTTGTCCACCATGTCTCCTTGTTGACTAGAAATAAGAGCATCATCATGAGATGATGGTTTCATAGGTATGTAATTGTCCTCTTTAGCATTTGCATTAATAGCCTGATTACTTGGTGGATCCATAGCGATATAATTTGGGCTGCAAGGATGTTTGTTCGTGGGCTCCATGGCGATATAATTTGGGCTGCAAGGAGTATCATTTGTGGGATCCATGGCAATATAATTTGGGCTGCAGGGAGTATTATTTGTGGGCTCCATGGCAATATAATTTGGGCTGCAAGGAGAATTATTTGTGGGCTCCATGGCAAAATAATTTGGGCTGCAAGGAGTATTATTTGTGGGCTCCATGGCAATATAATTTGGGCTGCAAGGAGAATTATTTGTGGGCTCCATGGCAAAATAATTTGGGCTGCAAGGAGTATTATTTGTGGGCTCCATGGCGATATAATTTGGGCTGCAAGGAGTATCAGAAGACTCCATTACAATGTAATTTGGAGAGGATGGTGGGAGAGTTGAGGAGTCCATCATCATGTAATTGGGGTCAGCAGTGGGTTCCATGGTAATGTAGCTAGAACACTCGCTATTAGATTGTTCATTCAAACTGTTCGTCTCAGATGAAGAGATGAGGTCCCCTTGATTATTCCTGAATTCAATTAGACTCTTCAGTGTTGCTGTTCCCTTTACACTCCCAGTTA
This sequence comes from Owenia fusiformis, assembly GCA_903813345.2. Lineage (NCBI taxonomy): Eukaryota > Metazoa > Annelida > Polychaeta > Sabellida > Oweniidae > Owenia > Owenia fusiformis. The sequence continues at coordinate 14,004,576 of CAIIXF020000009.1, read as the reverse complement.
CTGTGTCAAACGATGAGTCGGAGGATATGCTCATGGATCCAAGACTGCTACGTCGATGGTGTAACGGGTCCTCATTTTCTATATTAGGGATGTTCACATATTTGTGTTTGCGTTTCTTCTCTAAGATGAGAGGAGAATCGGGACCAGGGATGTTGACATACCTGTGTCTTTTCGGTGGAGGGACTAGCCCCTTATGGCTCTCCTTCGGCGAATCAGGAATATTCACATATCTACGGAATGATTTCTTAAGCTTAGCCTTTGAGATCCTTGAAGCTGTTTTCCCTTTACATGGGAGTGTATGTGTTTGCACTACTGTAGCATATTCCACCTTGTCAGCCCCTCTGATGTCATCATATAAATTACGTGGAGATATTGGGGGCTCAACAGAGGCTGGGGTGTGCCTAGGAAGGCTCATAGAACTCATTTGACTTCCAGGTATGGGCTGAAAGTTCCAAATGGTGTTTGATGAGTTCCAACTACTATATGTCCGCCTTGCACCATCATATTTGCTAAGATCCACATATTTTAAAGCACCAGTTGGAGCGATGTTTTTGTTCTGTTCATGCATCTTTATTTTAGAGTTTATTGACAGATTGCTACCGTACTGGCTTAGATTTAGACTGTAAGAACTGCCTTTAGACAAGGAGGTATCAACAGAATTAGATTCACTGAGGTTTACTTGATCAATTGCTGAATCCTTTTCCATTTCATTACTTATTTTAGCAGTACTTGCATAGATATCATCTTTATGAGTATTATCATTGGTGGTTTGAATAAAAGCATCTTTGCCATATGTATCATTGTCATTGGTGGACTGCTGATGTGACTTGTTCATGGGAGAGTTACATGGTGAGCCCAATGGGGCCTGACTGGATGTCTTGGTATTGTTCATGTTATTGTTATCAGCGTCCTTAGAGACCTGGGCCTCGTACTGGGAGCATGCTTCTAGGATCTCATCCAGGAGAGCAAAATCATTCTCACTAGGAGGAGCCTGGTTATTATTTACTGATGGTTCACTTGTATTCACTGGGGTTATCTCTGAGAGTTCATACCCAACTTGCTGCTGTCTAGCTTGTCTGTTATCAACTGATGCTTGAAACTGGTTACTGCTAGACTTTGGCTTCTCACTTACTTTATTATTCCCTACAAATGGGTTGACTATTTCACTAGAACTTTGACAACACTGTATGAGACTTTGACTGTGTTGGAGTCTGGGCCGTGACTGAGCTGTGATTTGCAAGTCCTTCCTATCAGTCACATTTGAGACACTATGTGGCACATTGGAGATACTCGGTGTCACACTTGAGATACTTGATGTCACACTTGATATACTACTCAGCCCACTAACACCACCAGGCATCAAGTAATATTCATCTAAAGAATGTCTTTTGGGTGTTGAGAATAAGCGCTTCTGGTCTAATATAGAATCTAAACTGTCTTCCATTTGTAACTCATAACTGTAAGATGATTGTGAAGAGCCATCTGTTACCATATTAGAGTGGCCACGACCTGGGCCTATGTTCTCTATGCTGACTAGACGTTTGTCTCTGGGATCTCTGGTCGGTCTGCTATCTGCACGCTCTGATTGGCTGTGCCTGTCTGCTGGGTTCTGCTGGGGCTGCGAGTATGACTGATTATCGGGAAGTTGTAGCACTAACTTGGCTAAGCTGTTCAGGCTTCCATGGGACTCTGAAAATACATATCTCAAAAATTAAATATTGCATTTCAATTCAAAGGAGTGGTATCGATATGGAGAACACACGTTTCTCTTAAACCAGTCAAAAAAAAATCTAAAAATTTAACACATCGTCAATTTAATGGTCATCTTTTGAATGGTAACAATATAATTTGAAAAATAAATATATACTTTCATCTATATTGTTTTAGAAAACACATCAAACACTTGTTTTGTTCTTGGTATCATGTTTCCAGAGTGAAATGAAACATCTTTCCGAACCTCATTGGAACAAAACGACATAAACACAACATGTTTAGGTCTCTCAATATTGTAATTGTACAAAGGAAATTTTGGTTGATTTTAAAAAAGTATCTTGTTAATGAAATAAAAGGTTTATCTCAATTTTTATCTATTTTGGGGGATTTTGTTTTAATTTTTTGAGTACTTTTTTAAACCAAAAATTCCTTTGTATAACTATAATATTGAGAGGTCTAAAAACATGTTGTATATGCTATTTTGTGTTCCAACAAGGTTCGGAAAGACATTTTATTTCATTCTCAAGAATTGGTAGAAAGAGACAAAAACAATTGCACTAAAAAAAAAAAAATGTTAACATAAACTATTTCTATATAAATTTCGCATTAAATTGTTGTCAATCAATCAACATTACATAAATAGTCTGGATGTAGAGCCAATAGAGGTGGAAATGCTTATTATATGAACTTTTTTTGCATTTTCTATTTAAACATGATATCCATATTCAGAAACTGTCGGATGCCCAACGGGCATCCTTGAGGAATTTTTTTGGCGGCCATTTTGAATTTCCACACGTTTTATGTATTTTAGCCAGCATATTAGAACAGAAAACTAGCATACACATAAGCATATATTGCTGTTTTTTCTATAATAGAGTTTTAATATGATGTATACCAATATGTTAGGTTCAAGAAATGTTTCTTGACAAAAATAAAAAAAAATTCAAGATGGCCGCCAACCTTACAATTTATGAAATGTCTCATTCTGTGATAATATCAAATTGATATTAGTGTTTCCTACAAAATTATCAATAAATAATACTAAATACATCTGATTATGATCTCTTTCTCACATATAACATATCTGAAATGAGTAAAAAGTAATCTACATAATGATAATGATGTTCCACAAGGGTCATTTCTTGGTGCTATATATATCTTGAATTTATGAATTATCTTCTTTTACTAAGATTTCATCAAGGATTTCCCTCAATAAATCCTCATCAGTTTCTTCCAATTCCTGTTCAGTTACTGTCTTTGTATGTTGGTTATTGCATTCATTCCCCTTGCAAACAAAGAACAATGTACATGATAAAGATGCCTTGGAGCACGAACATCGCCCAGTTCCACATACATTGCCCACTGATGCACATGTGCACTTAATGAGCTGGAGAATTCCTTCAGGGGTACAGGGTGTATCCTTGGGCATTGTTGTTGGGACAAGTGAGCCTGTGCTGTTAATTTCCCAACCATAATCTGTTGGAAGGATAAGTGGGGGGTCAGGCATATCAGCATTTTTCCATATAGCTACTTGGAAATGAGCTCACCTCACATGCTGGGAAAATGCTTCTGTTGTTGGTAGGAGGGATTTTATCTTTGGTGCATTTGTAATGTGTTTTGCAGCATTTTCTTTGCCCATACAGCATATCTCACCTCAGACATTTTGTCTGTGACTTCAGGTGTAATTCCATAACATCTAGAAACAAATTCTGTTGAAGTTTTCTCAACTTCAGTCATGTCTGCATTGACATCTCCCAAGTTAGCGAGTGAGTATCTATTTAACACCTTCAGGACTGTTAGCTTGCCAATTCCATGCATGCAAGATGTCGTATCACTGCCAGAGAGACCATGCGCAGGTAACAAGTTTGGGATTTTTAATTTGTGTTCATTCACGGTTGCATTAATGTTAATGTTTGCTCGGCCAGATGATCTTCCCACCATTATGACGTTATTTTCCATTAACTTGTGCTTGAGACAGTGATGAAGAAGTAGAAGGAAAACATCGGTATCATCACTGAGTACACTGATATTCTGTTGGCCTTTACTGGCAGCATGCAGTACCTGGTGTACGATAACAACATCTGCTTCTTCTTGAGTGTTCCTTAAGTCATCACGTTGGTCAATATTGCCTTTGTGAATTTGTACAGGTGTTGGATCAGGACCTGTGATAACAAGGATGTTGGAGAATGATCCTTCACTAGCTTTTTGAGTGAGATGGTCGATGACACACTTTATCAACTGGACCTTGTTCTCAGTCACATTCAGAACAACATTCTGTGCAGGGAGAGGTGTGTCAGAGCTGAACTTATACACTCTACTGGCTGATTGAGCTCGAGATGACCTGGTGCTGTTCTTTATGCTATTGCCTTTATATCTGTCAAAGATAAGGTATACATCTGATTCGGTTAGGAGTCTCAGGATGTACTTAGTGAAAGCAATACAGAAGATTTCGATTTTGCCAGCCATCAGCCATGTTATGGTCCAAAGGAAGGCACACCCATCAAAGACACGTACATTCTAGATGTTATGAAATTACACCTAAAGTCACAGACAAAATGTCTGATGTGAGATATGCTGTATGGGCAAAGAAAATGCTGCAAAACACATTACAAATGCACCAAAGCTAAAATCCCTCCCACCAACAACAGAAGCATTTTCCCAGCATGTGAAGCGAGCTCATTGCCAAGTAGCTATATCGAAAAATGCTGATATGCCTGGCCCCCCACTTATCCTTCCAACAGATTATGGTTGGGAAATTAACAGCACGGGCTCACTTGTCCCAACAACAATGCCCAAGGATACACCCTGTACCCCTGAAGGAATTCTCCAGCTCATTAAGTGCACATGTGCATCAGAGGGCAATGTACGTGGAACTGGGCGATGTTCATGCTCCAAGGCATCTTTATCATGTACATTGTTCTGTGTTTGCAAGGGGTATGAATGCAATAACCAACATACAAAGACAGTAACTGAACAGGAATTGAAAGAAACTGATGAGGATTTATTGAGGAAAATCCTTGATGAAACATTAGTAAAAGAAGATAATTCATAAATTCAAGATATATATAGCACCAAGAAATGACCCTTGTGGAACATCATTATTATTATGTAGGTTACTTTTTACTCGTTTCAGATATTTTATATGTGAGATAGAGATCATAATCAGATGTATTTAGTATTATTTATTGATAATTTTGTAGGAAACACTAAAATCAAGTTGATATTATCACAGAATGAGACATTTCATAAATTGTAAGGTTGGCGGCCATCTTGAATTTTTTTTTATTTTTGTCAAGAAACATTTCTGGAACCTAACATATTGGTATACATCATATTAAAACTCTATTATAGAAAAAACAGCAATATATGTTTATGTGTATGCTAGTTTTCTGTTCTAATATGCTGGCTGAAATACATAAAACGTGTGAAAATTTAAAATGGCCACCAAAAAAATTCCTCAAGGATGCCCGTTAGGCATCTGACAGTTTCTGAATATGGATATCATATTTAAACAGAAAATGCAAAAAAAGTTCATATAATAAGCATTTCCACCTTCACTGAAAATATGGCACTTAACATCCAGACTAAAAGGACCGTGTTATTTTACAGAATGTTTTCAATGATTGGTTTAAGAGAAAAACATTGTTGAATTTAGTTCTCCATATCGATAATAATCCTTTGCAATTATCTTATTCAATACAGTTTCAGCTTCAATATATCTCAAGTGAATACAGTGAATTCAAGATTAAAATTATGTGATGTGATTAAACATTTGCAAAGCCAGTTGATCAAATTATTAAATTCAACAAACTGTTACAATATTTATATGTACCGGTACATTGTTTTTAATGTATACTTTCAGGCGATGTTATCATTTAATATACTGGCAGAATCATTACAATTTTCCAAGTATACACTTTATCATTAGGTATATGCTCTCATAAAATATATGACATGCCCTCATAAAAGAAACATTTATCATTTCTATTCAGATGTTAAACCATGCAAATAGGTGAAACCAAATGAATAATCATGAAAAAGTTAATAAATATGAAATCAAGTGTCATCATTTAAAGCCGAAGCCAAAACATGTCAACGAATTTTTATGTAATCTTTGTGTTATTTTAGAATTTTTATTTTTGTCTTCTATAAATACAACACTAGAACTTATTTGACACTCTTCAGAAATTTTAAAATACTGTTGGCGGATCTGGTGTTATATTTAAAGGGCTGATCCTCATAAATTCTTATGTTATTCTACATTTAGCAAGTTCATTTATTGAAAAATGTAGACATAGAAGGCCTTTGAAGATAACAAGAAAATGCAATATTTAAAGAAATTAATAAAAAAAAAACTGAATTGCTTTATCTTCTTGTATATCAAGGAGGACTTTTTTATTTAATGAAGTTTCAGATAAAAGTAAAATGACATGGAATAATAAAATAAAAGAGACAAATGTCTGTTATCTGGGACAATCTAAATGAGAACTGGCATACTGGTGTTTTAACTAAATATGATATTTAAAATGTATCAGCAATGATATATAATGGCAACAGCTTCCAATAGCAACATTAATGGAAAAAGGTCATTGAGCTATGGAAGGGAATTATCTTTTCATCGAGACTAAATGGAATAGCCAATTCCATAATAACTAACACATCTGGAAAAAGTGTCACAGGAAAAGTAACCCCGTGGTTGTCTCAGTTCTACTAGCTTAATTATTACTTTTTCATTGGATTCATTTGGATTATTACTTATTCATTATTACTTATTCATTGTGATTATAACATCCATTGGGATTATTATGTGTTCATTTGGATTATTTATTATCTTCCACATTTATCTTGAATTAACTTATTTTGGAGAAAGTACATCCATTTCTGAGACTCAGTTATATCTATAATATGCATGTCAGCATAGGATGCTCTTAAAGGTTAGGTGAACAACAGTTCACATTCTTACTTCTCTTGAGGAGCAGTCTGCGAGATGATGTCGTTACTCTGGTCCTACTGGCTTCACGCAAAGCTTCATCAATCTCTACATGGAGATCTGTCTTAAATACAAACACACCAGCATCTACAAACACATCAGAATTGTAATTTTAAAAGTTGTGACCATCTTGAAAAAATCTGTACCTAGTATTTGAGTTATCTTCAAGACAGATGGACTGACTGATGGACAGAGGGCTTCACTATACCCCTACCAAATTTCATTCATTGGAATAATGAATCTAGCAGGGTATCCAAGAACATTGATTTACTAGAGGTTTTGGAAGTGATTTGGTACAGTGTAACAAACACATGAACATGTTTAAGGTAACAGAGAAGTGAGAATTAATGAGATGAAACAAATATGCCTGAGCTCTTCAGCTATAGCTCCATAACTCCAGCACTATAGCAACTTTGTATTGATGACATCATACACATATGTAACCAATTCAAATTTGGTAGAAATAATATATAATGTTCAAGGTACCTGTATACCAGTTATATAATGCACACATGTATTGAGAATCATATTCATGTAAATGTTATACATACACTTGCCACATCTAGACCCTGCTTCAAAACAGAACTTGTCATCTATGAGTCCAAATCTGCGTAGTTGTGTGACGTCCCAGGAGGCTAGTAGTTTAGGAGGGATGTATGCCACAAGTGAGATCCTGGGGCCTTGGATATGGAGACGCACTTGACCTGTGGGGAATTTACTCTTATTGGGACTCTGTTGCAACTTGGCTGGGAATTGTTTATCTGAAAATAGAATTTCAAAAGTCTCAGTATTAGGAAATGTTCCAAAATGTATAATCTGATGATGTTACACTGAAATGACGCTAAAACCATTCCAAATGAACTTGTAGCATTGCTGACTAATACTATATTTATACTGCAGTGTAAGGTAATTAATATCCTAAATGCATTTAGCTATCCTGGCCTCCCATATGCCACATTTAGAGCTGATAAAGGATGAAGTGTTCAAAGCTTCACAGGCACCTCATATAATATACACTGGTAGCATATGTTACTACCTCACCTGGAAGACCTGGAACTATAGGTAGACACCTGGGGTTATAGCCTGTTTGCAGGATTCTGCACAGGCCTAAGATGCATGCTTTGTGATGGACGAAATGTACTATTACAACATGTATGACAAACAAAATGTACTATTACAACATCTGAGGCGAACAAAATGTACTATTACAACATAAGAGGCAAACAAAATATACTATTACAACATGAATGACAAACAAAATGTACTATTACAACATGTGTGACAAACAAAATGTACTATTACAACATCTGAGGCGAACAAAATGTACTATTACAACATAAGAGGCAAACAAAATATACTATTACAACATGAATGACAAACAAAATGTACTATTACAACATGTGTGACAAACAAAATGTACTATTACAACATCTGAGGCAAACAAAATGTACTATTACAACATGTGTGTCAGACAGAATATACTTTAGAAACATGTCTGTGTTACTGGTCTTTCAGAGAGGATGATTCAAGATAAAAAAAACTCTGATCTTGATTTGAAACTGTTGTTATGATTCAGGGGGGTCAATCCAGGGCTAGCAATCCGATGGTAGGACTCATCAGTTGATAAATAGAGATGTACTTTCTTCTGCATGTTCAGGTCACTCTAACCAGATTGCTCATCTAAGCAAGACTGATGAGCAAGAGTAAACACCACGCAATAATCCATACTATTAATCAACTGTTCAACTACTCGTCATTTTATATAAACAGATGTATATGATATATGGTATACATCCTGTATATCATAATTTATAGATTCCTAAAAGTGCATTTACGTCAAAGCCATTATTTTAATTTTAGGATTTTGTTCAATAAAAGATCTTTGGAATTAAAAAAGGTTGATGAACTTTCTTTGTCTACAGTGATGGCAATTGAAGTGGTATGACTTTTTATGAGATACCAAATACCAGAACTGAAGTTTTTTGCTGTATCTGGCTGTATCTGGACACTGTCTTCCTTTTGAAAATGTACATGTTATCAGAGAATAATTATAGAACTGTAGAAAGTATGGCAATATACTACAACCATCAGAACAATACCGCCAGAAAGATCTGTAAAATACAACAAAATACAGTAAAATGCCACATGTTTAGATCTTTAATAATGGCAAAGAATCAACTGGAATATATTGTAAGGGAGTAAGTGTTAGAACAAAGCATCATCTTCCTGGCTCTTGAGTGCCTCTGGAGCAGATGTTAACAGTGAAATGTGCATGGCCATGATTCTCAACTGCAGAGCTAATCATTGTTTGAATTTTGAGCTAGAGCTAATCATTGTTTGAATTTTGAGCTAGAGCTAATCATTGTTTGAATGTTGAGCTAGAGCTAGTCATTGTTTGAATTTTGAGCTAGAGCTAGGCATTGTTTGAATTTTGAGCTAGAGCTAATCATTGTTTGAATTTTGAGCTAGAGCTAATCATTGTTTGAATTTTGAGCTAGAGCTAATCATTGTTTGAATTCTGAGCTATGGAGATTACCATTGTTTCAATTCTGAGCTACAGAGATAACCATTGTTTCTACACAGCTAATTATTGTCCCGATTCTAGGATACAGAACCAATCATTGTCTTGATTCGGAACCAAAGAAATATGAAAAATTTCATATAATATTATATATCATTTGCAGACATTTGCAGTATCATAGTTTCTATTTGACTCATTCTGTGTTATCAGTTGCTGAATACCAGAACCTTACATTAAAGATCTAATAGCAAAGGTTTTGCAAAAAATGAATCAATATATAATGAAAAAAATAGGATATGTGTTTGTAATATTGGTATAACTTAAGATTAAAAAGTGTCACTATCTCTTTCATTTTTCAACAAATATAGGCTCACGTGACATGTGACGCGAGGCAGGCAATTTTGATCTATCATAGACCATATCAGTATCAAATTGCTGATATTTCAACCTCGTCTTGCGAGGCCATTTCGATTTGAAACATCTTGAATTTGGTGTCAAAATAAAGCTGGTCACACCCACTTTCATAGTTATCAATGAATCATTTACTACGACTAATTAATTCTAAATTAAGGTAGGATCTGCCATTTCTTCCTGTACAAGTTATAACTTATCTCTATCAAATCCTAAAGTTTTGGATGAAGATATGAAGCATATGTTTAAAAACGAAGCGATTAATTTGACGATCTGATTTGCAATTTGCAATGGCCAATTTACTGCAAGTCTGCGCAAAGTCTTGTATCTAAATGCTCGTTAAGCCACTCAAAAACAGGATCCATATTTTCTAAATTTGATAACTTTGCAGAAAACCTGTTTTCATAACATGTTTTCTGCGTCTAAATTCAAACTGAGTAGGATAGAGGATCGTTGGGATCCTCAGTCAATGGCGACGGGTCTTCATTCCAGAACTCATGTTTTTTGTTGATTCTCTGTCATAGTATAGTACTTGTCTAAAGTCCCCATATCTGCTCTCTTACTGGTATACTTGGACACATTTCCCCTCCTTAAATTGTCCTCAGTCAAATTACACCCTCTCGCCGATTTATATAGCCATTTCCCAGAACCCGGGAATCAGAATCGCTGATGTTTGCCATATTGAACATGTTGAAATATGTACTGTAATACTCTATATTGCCTGCTACGCGTAATGGTCACGTGACTAGCAGATGTTAACAGTGAAATGTGCATGGCCATGATTCTCAAATGCAGAGCTAATCATTGTTTGAATTTTGAGCTAGAGTTAATCATTGTTTGAATTCTGCGGCTAGAGTTAATCATTGTTTGAATTCTGAGCTAGAGTTAATCATTGTTTGAATTCTGAGCTAGAGTTAATCATTGTTTGAATTCTGAGCTAGAGTTAATCATTGTTTGAATTCTGAGCTAGAGTTAATCATTGTTTGAATTCTGAGCTAGAGTTAATCATTGTTTGAATTCTGAGCTAGAGTTAATCATTGTTTGAATTCTGAGCTAGAGTTAATCATTGTTTGAATTCTGAGCTAGAGTTAATCATTGTTTGAATTCTGAGCTAGAGTTAATCATTGTTTGAATTTTGAGCTAGAGCTAATTATTGTTTGAATTTTGAGCTTTGAAAAATTACATATAATATTATATATCATTTTAAGACATTTGCAGTATCATTGTTTCTATTTGACCCATTATGTGTTACCAGTTGCTGAATACCAGTACCTTACATTACTATGTGGCCAGTAGATGCCAAACATTTGACATACCATCAAAATTTAAAGTTAGACCTATCCAGTATATAGGCCCAGATTCTAGCAACTACCGAACTTGGGCCTATGTGTATCATGGTGATCTCATCAGGAAGGAATATAGAAAGTTTTACATTATAAAGTTATAAATATAAACCATGGGTTAACATAATAGGTGGTAAATTATTACTGGTTAGACCACCTCCACAGTTGTTTAGCTGGTTAATTAGGAACATAGAGATGAAATATGCTGGTAATCCTAGCCTATCATTCTGAGATATCACTAATACACTAAATATGAATCAGACCAGGGAGGGATCTAATATTGTCCACATTTTAATCATAATAGCACGAGATAAGCCATATGGGGCTAGTCTTCATCAGCTTCTCAAGATAGAATATGTTATCAATGTAGAGCCTTTATCAAAGGGCCAGAAAAATATGGAAACCTTGAGAAAATTACCCTAAAATCTCTTCAAAAGAGGCTAATTATTTCTTTAATTTTGAACAGACCATGCCTTCTTCGCCTTCCCTGTCCAGAAACTTTATTTGTTAAGTAGATCAAAGAATTCAACACTGAAGATATATACCCAACATTATAATATCTCAACAGAGAGTTTTGAGTTTCATCAAGAGACTAGATAGAGTCCTAAGCATCTACAGTACCCTGTATAACATAAAGTAGCACATCCCATAATGAAACATTTTACATTTAAAAATTACAGTTATGGGCAAAAATGATATTGACATCATACTAGAGAATTCATATCTGTATTACATGGCTTTTTGAACATGGCTTAAATTGCTAATTTGCTGATGGAAAGTGCCAGGCCAACATATGGTTCATCTCTCATTCTACCAAGTTCATTATAAAAACATTATGGTTAGATATTTCAATATGTAACATGCCTTCACTAACAATGGTTCAGTTGACAAATCACATTTTGGAGACAAACTGTCACTTATTGTCACAAAAGTATATTCTTTAAACAAGTATTTCTTATCATGATCAGAAAATAACTTACAATTTATGAATTTTTATCCGAATCTATTTTCTCAGTCCTATGTGTCTTGCCTAAATATCTCTTCCAATGTCTATAAAAGAACTTATTAACACCCATATGATGAATGTTCAATATAATTCCAACTTTTAATATTAATTTGAATAGGTAAAACTTACCTATAGCGACGGTTTATTTCTATTTAACATTCCCATTTCAATTCACATTGTTGTTGTGGTAAAGACTTTAATATTTCATAAGTACAACTTACTGCTATACTAAATGTGTTCATAATATACTGCTTTGAACAAACATTTTCATTTATAGACATAAGTCAAAATCATTTTCATCCATTTGTATACACGTTTAAATCCTATGAAGTCTGTTGATCATTCTGAGGTTATAAGTAAGGATAAAAGATCTGACACTGAGACCAGCCTCCACACATGTAAATAGCCTCCTCATGTGGCCTTCTCTTAATTGCATCCTCTTAGTTTATACACTCATAAGATTTCACACTTTACATGGAGTCACATATAAGACAGATGTAATTGCTCTTTTTATGCATCATTTTAGTTGATCTGGCAGAGCAAGATGTCCATATGGCCTTTGTGCCATATGATGAGCTTTCTAGATAAAACAGGTCCACTACAGCACATTTGCGATGAGGGGGGGGGGTTATGAGGGAGTGTTTCCAAAAGCCCTGGCAAATAAAATTGCTGTGGCTTCTATTGGTACCACCCAGGAGCCTGCTTCATATAATTTATTTGAAGATGTTGTTTGTTGCAGTGTAAGAGTACAAGATGGTCATTGACTTTGAAAATCATTATTTTGCACTTCCTTTAGGATTTTCAATAATGTTTTTAAAGTTGCTTTCAAAGTGTATGTTTGCATCAAATGCACAACACTTCATGACAGCTCTGTAGAATATTGTTCATGAAAGATCAAAAAAAGTATATCAGATCATGATATGTAGAGCAGTAGAATAATAAAACATTTGACCATGTTTTATGAATGAAAGAAAAAAAATAATATGAATATATAAATAAAATCACCCCATCAGCCCTTAACGAAGAAAAATCAATTATGCGTTTTCATTAACTAATAAATAAAACAATAAATGACTTACCATGAGAGTGAAATGTCTTTTAACAGTAAATCTTGTGCTAAAACTGACACTAAGATGCTATACTACTTGCTAAGTTTTGCTCAAAGATGACACTTGTAATTAAACTAGATTAGGTGAACATGTAAATAACTCTCATTAGTTAATTGGGAAGAGTCGAGTTTGTTATTGAATGTTCTTAGGGGGCCTTCATCATCAGTTTCAGTTAATGTTATGATAGCTCATACAGATGTGGTTGTGTTTGGAGAAGGGATAAAGCAGAGTGATTGTGAATTTAATGATATACTGTGTGGTATTATGGAACTATTAACAGTTCATTAACAGTTTCCAAAGTCTTGAGTAATGTAATCAGTTTCATTTTTATGATTTACAGTAGTTCTTTAAAAAAATAAGTTGATTGTGGGTGGAGACATACTAAAAAAATTTAGTTGCAAATTCCACAACATAATACCTTAGTGAGAATAGTTAAGTCTGTGAATATACCACAATGGTATTGTCTAAGTCAAATGTCGCCAATGATTTTAAAATTACCTTTCCACATAAAGGTTGTAACAGGTTTAATAATATGGGTTTATAAGTTTAGGTATGAATCGTGATTAACAGCTATGCTGTGCCAGGTAGTCTACCACACACTGACATCAAGTAAACAATTTGCCCTCCTCCAGCTGAGAGCCGCCACATAAAATGTCAACACACAGAGAATAAGAAGATGAGGTCGGAAGCAGAGACAGGCAAAGAATTAGGTGAGAATAATAAATACAAAACTCGACTCATTAATGATGTTAAGTGCCAGAAAATCTCAGTGAATAGAATGATTTGTTTATGAGTTGTATTAATACATGAATCTAGATGATGACCACCCTGACATGACCTCGCTGATATATCCACAGGGCAACAACATACAAAATACAGCTCTGTGCCAACTCCCTGCCAGTTGCTTCACCACATTAATATACCATACACCAAGAGACTAGCAGGTCAAATGTTAGAAACAGCAAGATCTTGAGGCTAATCACAAATGTAACCACACCAACATTTAGCCAGTTAAAGTAACTTTATTATTTTACTAAATCTCAACAAAATATATATTTTTGCTCTTTGACATATATTTTTCATTTTCATTTTTTGAGTATACACTGCAACCTACTTCAATATGCTACTATAATATTGACATCAAAGGCGTTTGGATTGATCAACCTATGTTTCTGTATGGATTGCTATGTTTAATATGGTAAAAGGTGTATGACTGTCATCCTTGATAAATTGAGCAATGATTTCTTGTAGATACCATTAACAACTGCACCATAGCCAGGTACCTCTAACCCCCTCCCCATTTACTACAATTGCAAGGCATTTCCTACTATTTAATATTGAATCATTACATGACAGGGTGGGGAGAAAATATTAGTAAGTTGATGCATCATCAGGACTATTCAGATTCACCAGGAAACATAAAATATTGTTTTTGCAAATAAGCCCAGAAAACAAACAAGTGTGAGTCAAACAGGGCAACTATCCAGGCAAGACTTGGCAAAGGATGAAGGGAAGATGATGTTTGCAGGCCAACTTCAACAATATAACTCATTAATATAAACTACTGGTAGGTAAGTGGGCGTTATGTGATTCAGCCACAAAACAGTCCAATCATCCGCTTATTAAATAGATACTGGTACTTTTACTTTGTATTTTACTTTCAGTTGGCTGCATTTAGTCATGATTATCATGTTATCATTATTATTCAGTCACAAACATTTTTTTCTCAACTGATGTTCACCCATTTCACACCTTAAGATTCCATTTCTTCATCTTACAATTTTCCTCTGTTTTAAGATGAGTTTCTTTGCTGTTCATATTACAAGAAAATTCATTCATGCAAAAGGTAAAAAAGGTTTCCTGTTGTTAGATATAGTTTCCCATTGACTCCACTGTAATAAGACACAACATAAACAAGCTAGGCTGACTGGAAGCAGAGTATGTGTAAGTGAAAACAAACTCCCACTCACCTTCATGCAGATTCTCTCTTATTTTGATCTCCCATTTGATCATCAACTCTCGTGAGGGTAGAGCGAGCATTGAGATCTGGCCTGGACATATTATAGCTAAGATGTGCTGCTCTTTGTCATAATTAAATCCTGATTCAATAGCATTCACATTTTCAATTGTCAATGTCACTTTCTTACTGCCATTCTTGTGGTATTCATTAAGATCTTTGTAAAGAGTCACCAACAGTTGATCTGCAAATAGAAACCTCAGATTGTCATTTCATGTTTACGCCAAAAATACTTTTTCAACATATGTTTCTGATCATACCATCTGTTTTTATTCAAATCATAATACAAACAGAAAACAGTATCTCATCCCTGGATTTAGGCAAATGAAATAAAGCATTCTGGACTCTTTAACAAAATAAAGTATATAGTTATAGTTAGTAATAGATTTGCAATTACTGTAATTAATGGGAACAGAACCAGCCCATATACAGAAAGCAAATAAATAAGAAAAAGGCTAAATTTGTGAGCACAGTTAATGCTCCAGATACCCTGCGTGCAGAGTCTAGTTAAACTACACTCTGCCTAGTAGAGACTATATTACAGTTTAGTAGCCCCACCCCCACGACGGGTACCGGTGACAGTTTGGGTAATAAATCACTTTTGACCTACGCGCTGACCTTTCTTCCACCAATCAGCGAGCTTGAAGAAACATACGCCAAATGCGTTCTAATTAAATATGCGCGTGTCATTGGTCAATTCCGGGCTCAACGACGACGTCAGAAGGACTGACCATATATAGAACGTCGGTCAAATTTGGCCGACGAACACTGATTGGCGCGGTGAGTTCACAGGTTTATTTTAGTTTGAAAGAGTGAAGACGAAGCTCTCTTTTAAGAAGTGAAGTCAAACGAATGCAAAGGGTATACTCCAGACCCTAAGGCTAGTGGTACTAATCATTAGTAAATGAATGAAGCTCTTTTTAAAGACACATGAAACGAGTTGATACTCAATTACAGTATGTTATGTCTCTACACATAACGATTCTTTCATAAAATGATAAATGGTGATACAATCTAAACTATTCTATTACATTATAAGTATACACTGAGAAATCTCATCAGAATGAAATGACATCTCTAATCTGTGTTATTAGTAGTAAAATATCTATTATATGTAACTATAAGCTAAAGCCCGTTGGCTTATTCCTAAAAAAACATTTACAATTGAAGTTGATGATAATGATTATCTTACAAAACTGACACAAGCCCACACTTATTGGGTATCTCTCTTTGCAGGGGCAATCACTATTAGCTACACATTTATACTTATTATTAAAAATTGATACACACGTATGTGTCAGTGACAGATAAAGAGATGGATAGCCACAAGAAGTAAGGGAGAAAACTACAGCTCAAAAGGTATCCTAAAATAAGGAAAACAACAAATTATCACTTTAGTTCTCTCCTGTGGTTGATATTACTTCAAGGCCACCAGATCTTTCAGGGAAATCAGGTTTAACATTTTCTAAAAGAGTTATTCAAAAACCTGACTTGAAGCATAAGTTAGAGTATGTTATTTAACATATTTAAAAGAGTCAAATGAGCCTCATTTACTATTAAGCCCGTAGCCAGGAGGGGGGGGGGAGCTGGGGGAGCATGCAGTTTTCACCATTCCGAGCACTTTTCACATGAATTTTTAGCCAAAAGTGGGAAAAGCCCCCCCCCCTTTGGTAAATCCTGGATACGGGCAAGAATATGAACTCTGGATTCCCCAAAAAAGGTTAAGCTCTTGTTGCCTCAAACTAATACAATAACTGTCCTCTCATGAGTAATACATGTATACAATGTACAGAGTGACTATGGTGATGATAATGTAATGGAGCTCCCATGACAGTAGACCTAGCAGAGATATTCCATTACCAAGCACTCACCATTTGTCAGATTAAAACACGAATACTATTTTTGGACCACTAATAAATATTTATAGGGAATAATATACAGTACATTTAAATGAATCCTTGATCAAAGATGCAGGTAGAGACAGTTTCTCCACGCTAAAATCATCCTCTTGAATTAGAATAAAAGACTGGTTGATAATGGCAATAGACATCCAGAATCATGACATAACAATATTTATCCTATGCCCAGTAGAGTTTTAGGGAAATAAGTTTATAAGATATATCCCATATCCTGCTTTTGAGGTTTCCATATCCAGAACCTCCATATCTCCCGCCATATCTCCCGCTCCAGGGCATATCTCCCTGCTTTGAAAATAAATTTGAAAAAAAGAATTTTTGAAAATAAATTTGAAAAACAATTTAGAAAAAAAATCTTGAAAAAATTTGACAAAATTTAAAAAAATAGAAAACTCAACTGGTTATAGGATAAGGCAGTTATGTACAGTTGGTTTAGATATGGGGATTATACCTCGTGAGATATGCACATCTACCTTCGGTCCCTGCGGTCCCTTTGGTAAATATGCATATTTCCCTCTGGATAAACCCCATATCCAAAACCTCCCAGTACATAACCCTTATTTACACAGGCTATATATTTCATGTATCAAACAAACAAGAATCTAACCTCAAAATGCAGATTAAACATATTTTACCAATCAACCTAGGGGCCATTAATAGAAAATTCATAAAGTTAAAAAGTCCATTGTTCTCTAACTGTGACGTCATTATATCCATGGTAACAACAATTGATATATGAATTCGTAACTTTATGAAGTTTCTGTTTAATGACCCCCTGATTAATAATACAAGGACATGAAAAATACAGGCTCGCAATTCAAAACTGCCCCTTAGTTAATTTTGTTCACAATATCTATTTTTGAAAGATTTTCTAAAAGCATACCAGCAGTAGCAGTGGTAAGGCCTGGTGAAATACAAGATGACACAACTGTTTGAATACCATCCATAGCTACTGTCAATCCCAATAAAGATTCTCATCTTTTACAGTGATATGTCGCACATATGCTGACAGTCAACATACTGTCTGGAACCAATAAAAAACATGAGATGAAGAGAGAAATCTTATCTTTCTCAGTTCTTCTGTTTACGTTCACATAAAAGCTTCCTTCATAGAATTTCTCTACATGGCTATGTAGTTGATGCTTTGTCCACCCCTTCTCTGTTGTACTTTGCACACTGGCGGATCCAAAAGCTAACAAGGGGCCCAAATGTTGAGTTGCTTGCTGCTTGCTGTTAAACAAATGTTAGGCCCCTAAAACCCCAAATTGGGCCCAAATTTTGAATAATCAAAGCCCTTTTTGATAATTTGTCCTAAAAAGGCCTAAAAGGCCAAATTATGCCTATTTTGAGGCCCTACAAAATTTTCTAACCCAACATTTTTTGGAACCCCCCTGGATCCGCCAGTGATGCATGCATATGTGTCTGTCAAGTCAAGGGTGTAACTAATCCTCTCACACTTCAGATTGTGATATAAACCATGTACCATAATTATATTTTTAGACTGTTTTAAGGTATTGTTCCTATGTTTGCTCAAACAAATGAAGATATGTTTCCTCCAGATGCTCTGCTACACTTTAGCTGGATCTCTGAATATATGCCAGTATAAAGGCCTGTAGACTTGACTTTCAACATAATCTACTGACTGCTGAGTGATATATAAAATGTGATAATCTAACCTTATAGGGGCCATTAGATGCAAGTAAAATATATGCACTGGACCAGTGACTCCTCCATCACTAATGTCCAAGGGAATATGTTATTGAAGCTTGTATTTTAGAAAATAAGTGGTGTCTGCAGTATCTTGTAATTGCACTGGATGAAATAGGGAGGGACAAATAACACTGAAGCATGTTTGATGAAAAATACTAAGAGGTCATAATTGTAGCAATCAACTAAAGTAACTATTAGTCAATATTCAAGTAAATGATGGATTAGAGCTTTAACTGCTAATAAACAATAACAAGGTATTTACATGCAAAATGGCACCACCTGCCATTTATTACAGACACCAACTGCTGAACACCAACCACTGAACACCAACTGCCAAACGCCATCCACAAAAAGTTGGAAACTTAACAATATGTTACCACTTTGGTATACAGCATTTGGTAAATAAATAACATACGTAAATACACCAATGTTAACTATTTTATCCATGATTTAAATATCTTTGGTCTTCAATTTCACAGTACGCTCTTCTATGTACAGTAAGATGTAACTCATTTGGACAGCTACAATATAGTGTCCCTAAAAACACTCTGATGATATTCAGACAAGAACTTGTCTGATCTTACTTGCATGTTATATCATGTCCTGTCTGAAGAAGCTTAAGTTGTAAAAGTTGTGGGGATAAATGCTGGTATAGAATTATTAATAAATTGAAAATTGCTATTCCTCTGGCACACTTCTTGTATAATTGTGACTGTAGGCTAACTTTTCCCTCACAGATATATGAAAGAAGTTGTACCTTGCAGAAACTGGAGGAAGTTGATTGTACACTTCATTGTATTTATGTTTGCTTTGCATTTTTTGTAATATAACTGATAATAAAAACAGTGTTAATATATGAACTTGACTTCCTATAATGACTGTAGATCCCAACCACAGACAGAATGTGGTTTTATGTTGGGAGATTAATTGAACTGTTTTTATAGAGTACTATATGAGAATAACAGGATTCTTAAACGTGCTCAGTGCCTTTTATTTATGTTATTAAACATGGACAACCCATCGCATAGACTGAGTGCAGAGAGAAGGCTATCCTTTCAAAAAATATTGAGATTGTGGTAAGATCCAGCACCACACATGAAACTCAGCACCAGCACCACACATGAAACTCAACACCACCAGTGAAATCCAGTTCTTTCTCCAAAGTCACTTTCTAATCAAATTCAGTGTAAATATATAATAATCTATTAAATATAAACTCATATGTATCTTCATATGTACCTCAATATACATGTCAACATACAATTGTACATTCATCACATTTCAGAGGAAGCACCCAGCAAAATAAAAGATGCATATAGCTGACTACCTCAACCTGATGCAACAGACATGAAATAAGATATTGAGGGTAATAGAATAACAGCTGGGAGGATAAGGGAATATCACTGGTAAATAACATGTAAGAAACCAGTATATTATAGTAACATATAATACTTAGAGTTTATGTCACTATTACGTGAAATATGCCTGAGTTCTGCCAATATAGGCCGACCTTGGGAGGCTCTATATTTGGGCAAGAATGAAGGCTGAAGGCATATTTCACGTCATGGTGACATAACTGATATATTTCATACCAACAAAAGGTACAAAAATTTTTTATTTTATACATGGTGTTGACTAGGCACTATTTATTTTGCTTGCCTACATCCCCTTCACACCTAACTTCGTAACCCTCTAGGACAATCAAATTATTTTTGAGCATTTGGCTATTAAGATAAAGGGCAGCTACCATGCAGGCCGTAGCCAGGATTTGCCAAGCGGGGGGGGGATGGTTCAGTTTTCAAAAATTTGAGAATGTTAATCGTGCTATCCGCTTGCCAACATTTGGAGTTATATATGCAGGTTTTGGCCCCACATGCACCTCCCCCTACCCCAATATGAAACAAATGACATGGTGTTGGAATGTAAATATTAAAACTGATTATTTTATAGATAATCATGCAATATTCATCAATTCTTTTTAATTCAGTGTATAATTGTGAGCAATGATACAACATCATGAACACTTCTTTATTATGTACCTTGAAACACGGTTTGGAATTTATTTGATTCGATCAAAGTAGAAACACTTTGTCTGCAATTGAGTAATGAATTTAAGCATAAATGAAGTCATTTGAAGAAGGGTGGATTTAAAGAACCACAACAGCATTTGATCAATCACAAGAGTCTTACTGTTCTTCAGGAGAGAAAGTTTTTCTAATTTTCTTGTTTATTTAATATGTGATTTCAAATAAATAAAGACACTGAAGGTAAAATCTGAAATCACTATGAAGAGATATCACTGAGTAGCCTGGAATCTCACAATTGTCTACCTTAACTTGAATGTCCTGGCCTGTATATCTCCCCCCACACACAAATATACAATTTAGCTCAATTTAAGTCCCCAAACAATAGACTATAATGCCTACTGGGGACAGGAAATACCCTGGTTTATACACATTTCTATTTATATTTGACAAGAGTGGAGCGTCCTAGCTCTGGTTAAATAGCTGTCTGGGTCATGGAAGTCTTCTAATACACAGTTACACATCACACAATACCCTTTACTTCAAGCACACACCAATATGATAACTTAAACTTATTAAAGTGCTCCAGAACAATACTCTAATGTTCTGTTAAATCTTGTCAAATAGATGCAGTACTCTGTAAAAACTGTCACTATATTGTTCCCCATCCCTACTTGTTTTTATATAATCACGTATATTAAATTTCAGGATTTTGAAAGAATGATAGACTATACTACTTTACTGTGGGAAAACTGCTATTCATTGTAAAATGTCAAACTGTATGTTTAAGGTGCCATATCAAAAATGTCTTTGAGGTGCGACATTTGACAAAAACAATTATAACAAAAAGATATCCTGAAATTTGATATGACTTTTCGAGATTGATCAATTTGATAAAACCGCATACCATTCATAAGTTTTAAGTAGCGGACATACATATACCAGTACAACAATTTGTTTTTGTATTTTTAGCTCTTTGAGTGCTAATTTCTATTTTAGGTGTCTATAAGAGGTATTTATGATTAAAATGTTGAAATATGAAGAAATCCCTCAAGCTAGAGCCTGGTAAAAATATACAACATTAAATGAAAAGTATCAATGGTACACTGTTTGGAACAAATGTTACTTCATGTATGAACATTTTGAAGACAAGATATTAGTCCTGTATTACCTTCAAAATGATCACAAAAATTGAAAAAAATGAAATAAGGTAAATGCAATTTTTATGTCAATAAAGGTAAAGTTTGGGCAAAAGTGTTAACTTCTGGAAATGTTGTGTTTAACCCCACAGATGAAAGTTCAAGGAAAATCCTTCTGCTTATTTGCAGTTTGGCACAATATAATCTTGATATATGTGTTATTCTAAGACAAGGTTGAGATAACATGGGGCCTAGAAATAACTAACCATAGAAATTTAACCAAAGTAGGAGAAAAATGCTTGATAACAACAAAGATGTACCTTAAGTTAATGACTACAGGAAAGATAAGGGGGACGAATCAGTGGCTTACCTGTACTTATTTTATCTGAATACTAAAGATAGAGTATTTAAGAGGAGGGGGGAGAGGATGACTTACTCTTTGTGAGGAAAGAGAAGTCATGACAAAAACTCTTAAGTAAGACTTAACTAGGGTATGCAATATGACGGTACTGCTTTAGTCCCTCTTGCTTAACAGGCATCCTTTGTTATTACATGTATTTCCAAAAATCCTAGTGATAAGAATATAGAAAAAATGAAAATCTGCAATCCTAAGTGATAATCTTTTATTGTTAAATATTCTATTTATTCAGGACTTCTGACATATTATTGTTAACAACTCTATACCAAAGCGAAACACCTCTTTCAGTAATAAGTAATCACCAATACAACTGCTAGATGTTTTTGTTGAAACTGTCAGTTGGGCTGATTATAAACCATCAATTTCTGTCAAAACTGTCAATTTTCTTATATATTTAGTTTGTACATGTACTGAAATTCAAAATATCTAATTCATCAATGTTCAAACCTGTCTGCGTGGCACATAAGCTTAAATAACTCAGTAATTTCTATATTTCATCAAGTGTAATATTATCAAGAACTATAAAAAAGCAACTTGACAGAGTAAGAAAACCTACAGAAGAAAACATGTTTGATACAAGGCATTAACATGACAAAATGTCACCACCTAGTTGCTCACAATATTATGAGTTCAAACTTAAGTCAGATTTGAATTTCTGAGAACTTGTAAAGTCAAATTTGAACTTCTGAAAAGATGTAGATGATTTTGAAAAAAAATTTGGTCAATTTGAAGCAAGTTGAAAACAGACCTTTTTGACCTTTTTTGACCTTGAGAAGGTCATTAAAGGTCAAATGTCAAATCTAAAGTCAGATTTGAATTTCTGAGAACATGTAGATGATTTTGAAAAAAAAAATTAGTCAATTTGAAGCAAGTTGAAAAAATACCTTTTTGACCTTTTTTGACCTTGAGAAGGTCATTGAAGGTCAAATGTCAAATCTAAAGTCAAATCTAAAGTCATATTTGAATTTCTGAGAACATGTAGATGATTTTGAAAAAAAATTTAGTTGAAGCAAGTTGAAAACAGACCTTTTTGACCTTTTTTGACCTTGAGAAGGTCATTAAAGGTCAAATGTCAAATCTAAAGTCAGATTTGAATTTCTGAGAACACGTAGATGATTTTGAAAAAAAAATTAGTCAATTTGAAGCATGTTGAAAAAAGACCTTTTTGACCTTTTTTGACCTTGAAAAGGTCATTGAAGGTCAAATGTCAAATCTAAAGTCATATTTGAATTTCTGAGAACATGTAGATGATTTTGAAAAAAAATTAGTCAATTTGAAGCAAGATGAAAAAATACCTTTTTGACCTTTTTTGACCTTGAGAAGGTCATTGAAGGTCAAATGTCAAATCTAAAGTCAGATTTGAATTTCTGAGAACATGTAGATGATTTTGAAAAAAAAAATTAGTCAATTTGAAGCAAGTTGAAAAAAGACCTTTTTGACCTTTTTTGACTTTGAGAAGGTCATTGAAGGTCAAATGTTAAGTCAAATCTAAAGTCAGATTTGAATTTCTGAGAACACGTAGATGATTTTGAAAATTTTTTTAGTCAATTTGAAGCAAGTTCAAAACAGACCTTTTTGACCTTTTTTGACCTTGAGAAGGTCATTGAAGGTCAAATGTCAAATCTTAAGTCAAATCTTAAGTCAGATTTGAATTTCTGAGAACACGTAGATGATTTTGAAAAAAAATTTAGTCAATTTGAAGCAAGTTGAAAACAGACCTTTTTGACCTTTTTTGACCTTGAGAAGGTCATTGAAGGTCAAATGTCAAATCTAAAGTCAGATTTGAAGGTCAAATGTCAAATCTAAAGTCAGATTTGAATTTCTGAGAACATGTAGATGATTTTGAAAAAAAATTTAGTCAATGTGAAGCAAGTTGAAAAGACCTTTTTGACCTTGAGAAGGTCATTGAAGGTCAAATGTCAAATCTAAAGTCAGATTTGAAGGTCAAATGTCAAATCTAAAGTCAGATTTGAACTTCTGAGAACATGTAGATGATTTAGAAAAAAATTGAAGTCAGTCTAAACAGTATTTGTTAAGTTATAGGAAGTTGTAAGAAATTGTTACAGACGCCGGACGCCAACCGCCGGACGCCAACCACCAACCGCCGTCGCAAAAAACGGAGACCATAACAATATGTCACCACTTTTGGTGGTGACATAATAAAAATCACTCATGATGGAAATAACAAGGCAGTGGAAGTGTCTTATTTAAACAAATCGTAATAACTCCATTTTGAATAAATTAAAATTCAAAGCAAATTTTAATAGAAAATGTATATCATATGAATATTTGGAGGCCATTCTTGGAAATTCCTTCTTGATCAGAGTTTGTTAACCTATAAATTAATTTCATTCTAAATTTAACCAAGGTTTGTAATGAGGAAGTCATTTGCGATAAAGGTATACTTCCTACATGAATAAACATATGTGTTTACTTATTGAACACCCTGTATAAATCTATCAAACAATATTTAAAGACACATTGTAACAACGTACATGGATTTCATGGTTTAAAACCTTCTCTGATGATTCTATTTTCGAACTACAGTATGCATGCAGGTCCATTCAAAGTCGTCTATTGAACCTTGAGACGCCATATTTAGACTGAGGATTGAAAGGTCGACAACTTTCAGCTCATCTTTATTACGACAGACCAGAAGTGAATTTTCGAGTTGAGTAAATGGTGATAATGTTGTTTTTATGAACCGGGAAAGTCAAAACATTACAAATAGAAATCATTGTAAGCGTTTGTAGATCATTAAGAAGCATTCAAAATTGAATCCACAGCAAAATTTGAAATAAATAAATGTTGTTGATCTTGTCCCAGAAGCAATATTTTGTTATTTTTATCGCCTAGAATTCTTTTAAGTTAGAGCAGACATTACATTATTGACATAAAAATGGTGGCTATTTGAATGTGAATGCCGTTTTAGAAATTCAAAAGACTGTCTAGTTGTATATCCATCCTTAGTGATCTATACAGTCTATCAATGTTTGGTGATTTTGCCATATAATGTGATCTATCAATGCCTTGTGATCTTAGATCTGCTTACCAGAATTCACTTTAGGTATCAGTTAAGTGCAGAATACATGTACTCCCTTTGAACAATAGAATATAAACATGAAATAAATCATTTTCATGAATATTTTCTGTACATGAGTGGTTTTTTATTAGGACAAGATAATTGTGAAGATTAGTTAAATGCATGTCAAACAATGATCATGTCACATCATGGTTCTATTATATTCCGTATATATTCTAATTAACATCCTTTTACTCTTGACTAACAGTCATATACAAAAGCAATAAAAGTTAATCAACAACAAATAGATGAATTAGGAAGTGCATTTGAATGGTTCTTATTTGTTATTCTTAATTCGGAAAATATATTACAGAAATACAGATGTAATCTCAAGTGGAGGACACCCTAAAAGTCATATAATCCACTGTTTATAAAATAATTAATATTCATGAAAAGCAGTAGTCATTCTATGTAGCAATACATTTCAAACATTGAGTTGACCATAAAGCTGAAATATTAAAATATTAAAAAAGGTACTCTGAACTGTTTGTGATCATTGTAACAGTCTATTCAAGTTATTACAACTTCTAAAACGATAAACAATTCCATATCTGTAATTTCTAAAGTTAAACGATATGGTAAATAATTCATATACGAGCTATATTTCAATAATTTCATATATAAAATTAAAACAAGAACAACAGGTATTTTGATAGTGATGGTATCATTGTTTCAATAATATTTTTACACTAAACCATCAATTTCATATTTTCATTCTGTTGTTGCTATGTCTGTATTTTTTCGTTCCTACCAAATAAATGACCAGTGCTCCATACATAAATAAGAAATGTTAATAACACTACCTTTTTGTGGTGTCATTCTGCAACAACCAGTGCAGTATCCTTTCCTACAGCTAATGAAACAGAGCTGCATTCCAAACAAAAATATATAAAATATTGCAGAGCTAATATATCGAGGGCATGTACTTATATTGAGTTTCCGTTAATGGTTATCCAGGCTCCTATCATCAGTCAAATTAAATCCACAATTATATGTCTAAATCATTGTCTATTGCTGCATCATTTACATCATTAAGACCTTATGTATATTGCCACATGATATGCATCATCGATTGTCTACTATCAAAGCAATATATCATATATAATATACAAATTGTCAAATGTCTGCCTATTGATGCATGGTAAATATAATCAATTGTCTGCCTACTGATACATATATATTACCTTGAAAGTCGAGTTTAGTACTAACAAAGTCAAACAAATGCAAAGCACTGGGGGGTATCGTGATGCAACAACACCGTGTTGTTGCATCAAGATGGCCAGACTTCCGGTGATAGATTTTCGTACGATATGTTGTTTCCCAAATTTAAACCCATTTCTAGGACGAGTTTCTCAATAACCATACACGTGAAGTTAACGCACGGTCTATATTTAAAGAAACTGTCATTAGTATACATATAGCATCATCTAGAAGCAAGAAGTTCACGGTTTTAGTTCCTCACTATTGATGCAACAACACCAAACCGAAGATGCAACAACACTCCTCTAGATTTGAGCAATGATGCAACAACACCAATTAATAGTATTATTTCAGAAGACCATGAATCTCGGGAGGAACAGATTCTTAAATGCTACTACTGCAACACCGGTGTAAAAGAAATTATGGTCCCCTGGGGATTATGGTCCCCTTTCCTTACGGCCTTTACTGGCCCTGACTGTGTATAAATAATAAGGAAAATAATTGTAATTAGGTCACCATATAAATCAATGGAGAGTAGGACCAACATTTGATAGGACCACCTACCCTTTTACACCTGGCCAGTACCCATTTGCGTTCTTCTCAGGCATTCAAAATACACGTCCTGTGGGCTAAGATGTATTTTCAAAAATTTATACTTTTAAATATCACAATGTACTGGAAGTTATTTTATAACATAGTTCAATTGCCTTTAACATTGCAAGCTATAGTAACCCAATCTATTTTCATAAACCCCTGTTCCATAGCTTGATGACCCTGATACCAGTTAGTATCATTCAAAATGGTGGACAAACATCTTTCGTTCTCGGTAAACACGACGAGCTATTGGAAATCTTGCACGGCGCACATGTAGAAGTATTGTTCTCTTTGGATTCGTTCTCCCCGATTGAGTAAAAAGGTAGGTAATAGGATTTAGGTCCCGAAAAGGTAAATTGATAGGGGTACAGTAATCCCAGATTCCCCCTGGGCCCTCGGGAAATATCATAATGTCCCCCGGAATAAAACCAATATTGAATCCCTCTCAGTAAATAACCTCTATATAATAGCATTGTATAACTGCAATATCATTTAACCAACACTCATCGGAAGTTATGGCGTTTTGAAAACTCAAAATCGCTAAATTTGGTGCCCTATGTTAAGTCAATGGGAAATTTTTTTTTTTTGAAGTGTAAAATACGACATATATACGACCGAGTACAGCTTAATTTAATGAAAGCCTTAAAATGAAGGGTACCTCAAAAGCAATCTAGCTTCAAAATCTGGACACAAAATATCTAGGTCAAAATCTAGGTCAAATTCAAAGTTTTCCTTATTTTTGTGATTCTGACACTACACTTCAATTATATTCTTCGATATTGTGTATACTATACATGTAGCCAAGAGTGTACTTATAGTGTTAGCCTTTTGCCGTCAAAAAGTATTTTAACCCACTTTTGAGATATGGTGTCCAAAAAGTAGGTCAAAATAAAAATATTCTCCAAATTTAATGTTTGAGTAATGCATGAGGAATATAATTTTCTCAGGAATCAGAATCTGCAAACCAAATTTCGACCCAACTTCCGGTTCGGAAGTTATGGCGTTTTGAAATTTCGATAAAAATCGATCTGATGGTATCCTGATAGAAAGTCAAGAGTAGCGAAGAAAATGCTGAAAAATCAATCTATCCTTCCATCCATCCTTCCTATCCTATCCTATCGTTCCTTCTTATTCTATCCTATCCTTCCTATCCCATCCCTTTTATCCCTATCCGTCCCTTCCTATCTATCCTTCATATCCTTTCCTTCCTATCTATCTATCCTTCCTATCCTTTCCTTCCTATCCTTCCTATCTTATCCTTCCTTGCTATTCTATCCTATCTTTCTTCTCTATTCTCTCCTATCGTTCCATCCTATTCTGTCCTATCCCTCCTTCCTATTTCATCCATCCATCCATCCATCTTTTTCTGGATGACTCGGCTTAAAAAAGTCTAGATCTGGAGTCTGAAATTGAACTTGTTCAATTTCCAAAGTCTAGTTATATTAGTTCTTTGTAAACAATTTCCATACTATACGGTAAATCAAGGGGATTTAATTTAGAAAATGAATAATCTTTATTTTTCAGATACAATATCAATGAGGTTGGCTCCAGGGGATTCAATACTTAGCCTATGTATTTAGTTTACCTTGTATATCCTTTTAACTTTGATGAAGACAAATACATTAAGGAACCAAACAAAATACGTTTCATTCATGAACCACGCACTCACGCGTTTTATTCATGTCCCGACCAACACCTATAAACAGAACATAAAACAGTTTCTCTTGATATTCAATGATACATTACGTTGGCGTTTTTGCATCAGCACATTGGTGTTGTTGCATCATCGATAATAAACAGAGTGGTGTTGTTGCATCAATAGTGAGGAATTAAAACCGCATATTTCTCGCTTCTTGATGATGCTACATGCATACTAATGAGAGTTTTTTAAAATATAGATCATGAGCTAACTGCACGTGTATGATTATTGAGCAACTCGTCCTAGAAATGGGTTTAAATTGGGAAAACAAAATATCGTACGAAAATCTATCACCGGAAGTCTAGCCATCTTGATGCAACAACACGGTGTCGTTGCATCACGATACCCCCCAGTGCAAAGGGTACATAGACATAATTCTAAAAAATAGAGATAATGTTATACATTAATACCACGGTGCCCATGTCAAGCTGCGCGCCTACTTAGGTGCGCAGTTTGTTTCGATCACAAACTGCGTGCCTAAGAACAATTTGCATCATTTAGGTTGGAGTCTGTATTTTGAAACGTAATTTAAAGACATTTATCCTGCATTGTTTTCTTGTTCAATGCGTTCATTCTGTGGCGAATATACGAATCTTGCAAATACTAGCAAAAACTATGTGCAAATGAATCTAAGTTTTAAAACATAAGCAGATTCATGGCATTTTCGTCACTGATTTAACGGGAATTTTTACGTAAATCGATCTAGCACTTTAAACATAAATGACAAATACTTTAGACTCGTTTTATATTTAATTCCTTACACATTTATCATGTATAATTCAAAATATTTCGAGATAAAACAGATAATCAGGAGATTAAAAAGAAATAAATCACAAACTGCGCGCCTATTTTAGCCAGAAATTACAAACTGTGCGCATACACTATTAAAACTACATACAGTATTATTATTGGAATTTCTACAGAGGCACGTGTAGGTGTTTTCATGTAGCTTTGGAAATTTTGCTTTATCGTCAGATTTTATGAGATTTTCATATTGAAAGTCAAAATGTATAAAAGAAGTGACAATTAAGTTGGGAACGAAAAAAACTTTTCTTTTCAGATCACCATCTTGGTGGATGGACTCTGATAGTGTTTCAATTATGGGGTTCTACTATTAGACACATTATGTGCCTTGTATGGCACTTATGTTTTCTAATAATACAAAACAAGCTTGGATAGGCAAGCAGTTTGGAAATATTAGGCACGCAGTTTGGGAAATATATGTGAATATAGGCGCGCAGTTTGACAAGAAAAATGTTTAAATCACGTTTATGGCGTATTATCGTTTTGAACACAAACTTTGCTGATTTAATCAGATGGAGTGATCCTATATATTCTAGCATACACAGACACAATGGCTGAATAAACGGCAAATGAGGATAAAAAGACATAGATATAACTTTACACTGTAAATTTTGAACACAGAAGTTACTTAAGACCCTTATATTGAGATAACTAGGTTAACATCGGGAAAAACATTGAGTACTATGAGTAAATTAAGTTCATCTTCACAGAATGGTACTATCTTTAGAACGAGACTAACCTTGTATTTTTCGTATTTTGGCTCTTTTGGGAGTCGTGTCCTCCCGTCTCACATTTTGAAATATGCGCGCAGTTTGTCAGAGTTTCAAACTGCGTGCCTAGTAGGCACGCTGCTTGACATGGGCATCGTGAATACATCTATTGTAACATATGGTCATTTTTACAATGTGTTACTAGACTGTCAATATACCCTGGATCTGATAGAAAATGAAATGCACTTCATCAACTTTTACATATGATATTAATAAGCTATTTAATACTATTATTACTGCCACTATTACTAAGATTATTGTTATGAACTAGTAAAATCATTAATAATATCATGAATAAACAACATATACCAACACCAGAATTACAAATCTTTCCTGATAACAGAAAAAGTCATTTATCCAAAATTAATTCAAAATCAATAAAATAATAATTAAATAATTAAATTCAAAATCAACCAATTGATTGATATTTGGTATTCACGTTATATATCATATTAAAAATCTGCATTTATTTGATTGAGCACTCATTCCAGAAGTACTTTCGAGCAAGGGTCCTAAATATTACTGATAATGCATTTCATATGTAACATGAACTGGATATTTTATATGGCATTCTAAAGTCAAAAACTCCTGCATATTTTTGATCACTTCCAAACTATATAGTATAACAAGGCTTCTGTGCTCATAATGCTTTTGCATACAGAATATGAAGCAGATCCATAAAATTGGTATATTGGCTACCAAAATCATCTTATTTTGTGAAAAGTAATAAATAAAAAACGAATGAAGAATTAAAGTTGGAATACCATAAAACCTATCATATGCAATCTTAACTTTAAAGTTCTGCTTTATTTATAATACCTTTTGCAGAAGACAAGTACGTAGAGAATGAAACAAATGGCATACATATAATAAATGTACTTTTTGGAATCCATTTTGAAAAGTGGAATTGAAAAATACCAGGCTACTTCTGCATCTAATCCTAAACCACAATGGACCCATAATTAATGAGTTATTAACTAGTCTATACTGAACCATATAGAACTTTGAGAAATCCAGGCAAAGTGCCCAACTTATATAGAAAGAGTGAAACCTACACTAAGAGTGAGAGTTTATGCAACAAAAGCGGGAAGCAATACCCTGGGAAAATCCAATCTGTAATCATCCCCCACACATCAAACACTTCACTAAACTAATAATAACTTAATACCATTACTCTTTATTTATGTTGAAATTCCTGCCTACTGACTAAAATATTTTCTTTTATAATTTAATAGTTGTGGAATGCAAGCTGACCTGTGCTTACTGTTGACAGGAGAGTTCACTTGATCTTTGTTTACTATATCATGAGTCAACACAGATAATACTGTGTGGGATGTATAACTGGGAGGCCACTAACAAAACACTGTTCAACAAATACATATACAACTGAATATAAAAACTATGTTACATATTTAAATATTGGCTCATTTCCGGGTCTCTGTTTGGATACACACCATGAGCCTTATATATAAAATAACTCCCAATAAACTTAAGACCAATGGCTTAAATAGCTTACTTCAAATTTTCTTGGCTGATATCTGATACATCATATATATTATGAACAAAAAGCTTGATATGATAATATCATTGGATAGATTCTATAAAGAAATGATTGTATAAAACAAAGATTTTTTAATAATTTCATAATATAAACTGTACAAGCTTGAAAAAGTATCCAGATCATTCCTTTATAGCTTGTTGAACTTGTCGTACATTAGGCAGAAGGCTTCTATACTTTTTGACCATATTATAATATCATTGTATACATGTATAAACGTTTAATTTCATCTAACCTTAGTTGAGTGAACAACTGATACAAAAATTTCCACTGGGTTACTAGCACTGGATAGACCTTTACTCATTATATAGATTTTAATAAATGTATGTTTCTTCTCATTTAACCAATACTTTTAGCCAATACTGCTACCCTGATTATTTCTAATATTTTTCTTAGCATGAAATCAATAACAAATGTGACATTTTAGATTCTGGATTATGAAGAAATGTGAACACATTCTCTGTACATATTTATAGTTCATTGGACCACATAGCTTTACTGCATTTCAGAAATTTGAAAATTCGATTGAAAGCCCTATTTCAATCAAGACCCTTTAAATTTTTTCAAAAGTTTTGATATAACAATATTTGAGCAAAAATTGGTCAATTTGAAGCAAGTTGAAAAGAGACCTTTTTGACCTTTTTTGACCTTGAGAAGGTCAATGAAGGTCAAATCTAAAGTCAGATTTGAACTTCTGATAACTTGTAGAAGATTTGATTAAAAAAATTTGGTCAATTTGAATCAAGTTGAAAAGTGACCTTTTGACCTTGAAAAGGTCACTGAAGGTCAAATCTTCAATATCAAGTCAGATTTGAAAACTTGTAGATGATTTTGAAAAAAACTGAAGTCAGTCTAAACAGTATTTGTTAAGTTATTGGAAGTTTTAAGAATTGTTACAGACCACCAACCAATATGTCACCACTTTTTGGTGGTGACATAAAAGCAACTTTTTGAAATGAAATTCACAAAAAATGTCAGAAACTTATTGAATATTCATGTAGTTAATAGGTTACATAGTCACCCGTATCATGCATGACCCAGGATTGATTTATATTTCCATGAACATTCCATTTAATGTAACTGACAGATACTAACAGTGCTAAGGTTATACATATGTGTTAAGGGAAATGCAGTTCTAACCTCAATTAGAAGATCGCAGGCGCACACTTCGACTTCTTATTGAGATCACTTTTTTCCATTTTTTGCATTTGCCTAGCAAGTTTATTCTTTATTACACTGAGTGTGACCATTGAATATAAATAAGACACTCTTTGTTTTGAATTTGCCTTTTAATTTCCCGCCCGAGTTATTTTTTATTGATGTGAACATATTAAACTCAACTTCTAGCCAAGAATTGGCTAGAGACTCAAGTAAATTGATACAACCAATCAAATTATTCGTTACAAGAGTCTAACCGAAAGTTACAACTTGCTTGGCATGCAGTTGCAAATACGCACGGTTAATGTTGTTTTCTATGCAGTTATCAGAGTGTAAATTAAGACAAAGATTTGAAATAAAGAAATGTTTGGAAGACACTTTGGAGAAGATTCTGGAGAGATTTTGGGATAAGATTCGGTACCTCCAAGGAGAACTCATACCAAGACAATTTTGAAAAATTTCCAATTTAAGTTGTGCACCTGCGATACTTATAATTGAGATTACTACTACGTCCCTAAGCCAATGGTGACACTGAAGACTCTGGTCTAGATGATTTATTTTAATTCGATGCATTTACTTCTGTAAGGCCGTTTCTTACAGGTGTGAAAGTGGCAAAAGTGCAAGTTGTAAGTAGACTGAAAACACATCCATGATTGTTGCAGTCATGATTGTACAATAGACTTGCTTATTTCTCATTTGATTAAAAGTAATATATCTGAATACAAACAAAAATTAGAAACTACAAATGAAAGTAAAAAAGAAAGTTCAGAACTTTTTTCTTACCAGCAACTGGGGATAGTTTCCGAATTATGCACCATCGTGACTTCCACTGAAAAGAGAAATACCATAGTGTTACAATATAATATTTTGTCTATTTACTATGGATACTCCTACTTTGTACAGTTAACTTACCTTTCTTCCATCACGATATTTGAGAGGTCCCTCGATCAACAAATGTACATCTGCCATCTCCCAAATTGTTTGGGAAGTGAATGACTAGGTGAGATGTATTGGTAATTGATTTATGACACACCCCATATTCACATTGCAAATCGGGTTATGTTGACATTGTTACCATTTCAAGGGAAGGCGCTCAAGCTCTGAGAGAAATATTCAAATCTTTTTATAAATTGATTGACAATGAGAAAAATACTTTATAAGGCTTAGTGAGAAATAAGAATTTAAAGTGGCAGTGATGGATACAGGATTAGCACAGACCTCTTTGTAATCATTAAAGTTTGAATAATTAATCATCATAAAACATCCCAAAATACAGATGTACATGTAGTTTTCAATTTCAACTTAGCCATAGTGTTTTCTACATTTTGAAAAATATTTTGTTTCAAACCATACAGGAACTTTAAAAGGTCAAATCAACAAACTGCAATTTCCAACATAACTTTGGTACCCTACAGATATCAATCAATCAATCATATACGCATAAAGCTCCATTTAAAGAAAAGTTGATTTTTTATATTGAACAATTTAAAAATACTGGATATTCTGAAATATAGCCAATAATTTACATTTTATGAGTCCATATTAGTTGAAATTTTATATTTGAAAACGTCCAAGAAGGATTCAAACGCAATCCCATTTTCAAATTTTCTGGGGGAAGAAGAAGAACCTCCTTCAGAGTTTCGCTCACTTGTGGCATACACTTACAAAATACTCACACTAGGCCACTGCCTCATTTAGTAAGGAAGCAGCTTGAAAAGTTCCAAATTGAAAATTTGCTGTTATTCTCAATTTTAAATGAATTTTTAGTACCTTCTTCTAAGGCCACTGTATTGGCTAGAGACTCAAGTAAAATTTTTATACCCGAGGCATCATGCAAAATGAGCAAAATCTTATTTTACGTTTTTGAAACAAAGAATTGAGATTCTTTATCATGAGTATGAAAAGTCGAAAATTTTAGAGGGGTCGTCGACCACATTATAAGTATTTAAAGCATTATGTTAAAACTTCATGATCAAGGAATGACTCAAATTTTGAAAAGTGTTCATATTATTATAACTATTCATCTGAAATACAACTAGGGATAAAAACAATTTAAATCATTGGCTATGTTGTACCTCTAACAAGTGGCTTTAAGAAGGACAAACTATATCTGGTGTGTCATGAGTCACGTGACCACATTCGCCATTTTGAACACACGAGTAATCAAGACAGATTTCTACGAAATTCTTTGAATTACTGGTCGATTGGTGAGTGTAATTACTGAGTGCATTATGTTTTTTGAAACAATTTATTTTGTTTCCACGGGTGTTTGCGCATTTTATTCACTCTGGCTTTGCAAGACCAGAAAACAATGATACAAAAACGAATTGTCTCATGTTTTTTGTTTTCAAGCATTTGATTTTTCATAGAATCTATTATCTAATTTTTCAATTTATTTGTATAAATAAATCTAGATGTATATAAGAATGTGTTGTAAAACATGCATTCAAATCTTTCGCTTATGTATAAATAACCAATCATTACATTTTGTGCTGTTGTTGTGACATGTGTGATAGCATGGGCTTTCAACTAGAAGGGTATGCAACTCTATGTAATAACATGAGACCTTCAAAATGAGCAATGACATGCTTCCCTTTTATGGCAATATTTCAAAAAGTATTAGATAAATGTATATGTTTTAGTATTATTTTGAATAAAAATCAATTTTTAATATGATTAAGCATAAAATATATTCAATATCATATAAAAGTAAACAAAAGAGACCAATAAGAATAAGAGTTATCAAGATGCTCTCTTTGAGTATTGCATTGTGGGTAATTATTCAAGAACACATTCCAATAAAAACATAATTTGTGGGAGAATGTTCACTTTCTGTATTGTCATAATTATGATGAATTCTAATTTTTATTAAATTATCAAGATGTATGTAGAAGATCATGTTTTTATTTTTGAGTTATTTCTTTTAATCATCAATAAAAAGTACAAAATAAGATTTTCTTGGAATGTGTACATTCTCCAATTTTGAAAACCCATGGCAATGTTTATGTATGAAATATGGGAAGTTGCCTACCCTTCTAGTTGAAAGCCCATGGTGATAGGTTGAAGGGGTATAACAAACATGATGCCATTTCGTTTCAATTTGGGGTAGGGCGAAGGGGTATAACGTTGACACCATTCTGGGGTAACTTTTACACCTTGTTGTTTATTTTCTCTAATTTCTGATTTTGGGGGACGGCATGGATCGAGATCTCGCAAGATTTTGATTTTTCCTGAAATCAAACATGGCGGAAAACGGAAATTCTACTTCTAATAAGTAACTGTCGAAGTTATCCTGTCTCTTGTTTCGATATTACCCCACACGTCAACGTTACACCTCACTACGCGAGCCATGTTAGATTTTGAAACTTATGGCTCTCCAACAGAGAAATACACAGCTGAACAATAAATAAATCTCTGGAGGTTGTCTGAACCTAACTCATTCTCAAAATTCATTTCATTCGTTGCATATCTCGCTCCTAGCAAACCGCCATATTGGAAATGGGTCAAAAAAACATTCACTCGATGAACAATTTACAAGTCTTGATCGAAAAAGAAGTATTTCAGCGCTCCAATACTTGCACAGATTGATGATACTGATGTAAGACACAGTTAGAGACCAAAAGTAAGCCGCGGATCTCATTATTCATGTTTCAAAGGTCACTATTATTCAGCTGTCCAAGTGCGCAGTGAGAAAGCTATTATATCAAAATCCACATAGCTTTCACAGGAAGTAACTTGCCCTAACTTTGACATATATAACTTTGTTACCCTGTTGTTAATTTGGAAGCCAAGGTTTTTCTGCTAGCATGGATTGAGATCTCATGAGACACTGGCAAAAGTCCCATGTTATAATTCACCTACCTGATGTCAGTCATATTGAATCAATCAGGTGATCTGATAAGTTGTTGAAATTTTCATGATGGCTGAACAAGGAAGTTCCCAACTTCCTGTTTAAACACTTACCTCTGAAATCTGCCTTATATGATGGAACTTGATGACAGGTCCATCAGAAAGTGAATGCATTGCATTGAAAATATTAGACTCCGGAGTTTAGATATGTTAGTAAAGTTAAAATCATATTTAATATTTAGAACACTTCCTTCCAAATGAAGGGTAATAATCAGTAAAATTGCTGTTTTTCATCAGTCAAGATGATGGTCATGCATTGAATGAAGACGCCTATCGTCTGCATCATTTTAAAATTTGATAAAATTTTGATAAGTTTGTGAAAAAAAAGTTCTGCAGACTCGAGTAGACTCAATGCGAACTTACCTCTTGAAAAGTGCATACATGTACATACCTTACTTTTTATCATCAAAATGGTGGCCAAAAATAACACAATCGCAACCACAATTGTCTAATATCAATGATTTAGCTGCAAATTTTGAACTTCCCACCATCTTTGAAATCTCATTTGTGACCCCTAAGGTAGGTAAATAATAATATATACCGACCACCCATAATTCTTCTTCTATTGTGCTCATTGTGTCAAATGGATTGTGTTTAGGTCAGGCCATTAATTAGTTCCAGTGAAAATAGCGTTTGAAAATGTTAGGACTGTGTAATTACAAGACGTAACTGGCTAAGGTATATTTCCTTTGAGGTCTCATATTTCTGGATATATGAACCACCCAAAGTCCCAGGGAATGATTATTTTCTTGTGTTTTTACTGGACAACACTTCCATTCATGACTATAAAAATGGTAAAAAGTACGAAAAAATTGCAGAAAGATTGCTGAAGACCTTATTCGTCATAGATATACCCTGCACTATCTTAAGAACACACTGATGGTTATTGTGTTTTGTTTTGCCCATGTACTAATTTCAAAGAATCAAAATGAAAGTAGTTTCCCAAGAATCTTCAATCAGATTTGACCTGTGGCATACTCGAGCAGAAGTTTTCAAACTTGAAATATTCCAAGATGATTTTGCGCATATCTAGGCACATTTAGAGTAATATAGCCATAAGATAACCATAGACAAACTACATTATGTAAGTTTAGAGTTCTATCTAAATATTGAGATCAAATTTTCAATCATGCAATTGTCATTCATGGTTGAAGCTACCTGGTTGAAAATAGGGATTTAATTGGTGTCCTAAAATTCTTCACTTTTGCTAGTGCGAGATTGTTATTTTTTCAAAATCAAACATGGCGGAAAAGGGAAATTCTAATTTATAATAAGAAAGTGTCGAAGTTACCCCATTTCTCGTATTGACATTACCCCACACGTCTTGACTCTAAACGATGCTGGCCGCCATACATTAATTCAGTTTCCTTACACTGTCACGCAGAAGATTTCCTGTTGGACTACTGAACCAATACTTCAATACCAATACTACTGCTCGACGGGCTTGTACAATATTATATTCACAGGGCTAATGTAAACAATGTGTCAATCAACAATCGATTACGTGACATTTGCACAAGATGATAATGCATCATGGGAAAGTTTACTGAATGTCGCATGGAAATCAAGGCAAATTAAAACACAATATTTAGGATATTTGGTGAAGATAAACACACTTAGGTTTCTAATACTTGTTGTAATAATTCACATGTTTTATTTTATAAATACATGTACATGTATAACATTCACGGATTCGTAGCTGAATTTCTAATTCAGATACGAAAATCTGTAGCTACCCACACATGGACATTACTTCCCTTTGCCCTATACTGTATATGTTGGCTAATTCATTGCCATGTATTCCTATATGGCTTGGGACCCAGTAGTAGGTATTTATGTTGCACTTTGCCCTGGTAGCTTGCTCTCAGATAGTAGATCAGAATATTTAGTATAGATGTGAATTTCAGCAGGCCCGTTGCCAGGGGGGTTCGCAAAAATTCTTTCAAAATCATGCAGTTTATCACAATTTTGAGCATTTCTCAAGTGATTTTAGCCATATTTGGGCCAAAATTGTCAAATGTGAACCCCCCTGGAAATTTTTGAAAACTGAACCCCCCTCCCTTGGCAAATCCTGGCTACAGCCCTGTTCAGAATTAACAGTCCAGGGGTTCTAGTGTAAGGTGCAAACATGGGCCTCCCCATTAAAATGATTGCCTTTGACGCTGACTGCTGTTACTAAATGATGGAAAAAGTTTAAACTTCTTCATTCATTATGGACTATTTTGAGATAATATTAGTTTAGTATGATGTGGGAAGACCCACTGATACATAGTCATTGAGAAGATGCATCGAATTACAAAATGCATCATGTTTACAGCAGTTTGGTTTAAGTTGTCTATTATCACCCATTTTATTAAACACAATTTCAATCTTATTTCTCATATATTCACTATTCCTTGCACATTTCTCAATATTTCTTGAACTTTGTGAAGCAGGCTAGGCGCATATAAGGGGGTGGGCGGTAAATATGGTGATTATGGGAATTGAATAATCTCCATGTTTCTGCATTTCTAAACCAACAAGGATCACAACCTTTGCTATATACTTTTATAATCAAATCCTTTGATATGTTTTTCTAGTGTAACACAGAAAGTGAGAATAACATGGCCCAGTTTGGAGCTGCAAAGAATCCACCATGGGCCAGGACAGGAGGTAAGCTAAGTATCCCAGGGTTGTAATCAAAAACTCCCATACTGATACTTTGCTCATCAAAAAGAGATAATTTAAAATGTCGATTTGCTTAATTAAAGAGCCTGATGTTCAGTGGGAGTGACACATTCCTCTTTTTGTCATATCATCTTGGCTTGATAGGGCTAGCAGTTTTATTAAATACTTGTACAGCACTACAGTTGAACACTTTTGAAATTCATATGTTATGCCAGACCATCCATCTTCACAAAAGCCCTTTACATATGATTAAATTCTGCATTTCAAATAACTAATCCTTTTCATGTATTTTTTCAGCATCTGTATCGAACAGTGTGAATCTTGGCACTCAGATCCTGAGCCAACCAGGAGTAGCTACCCCAACAGTGTTCAGTCTTGGAAGCACAACTCCCTCCCTCGCTACCCCCCAATATACAGCCCAGCAGATCTCTGTCATACAGCAGCAACAGGCAGCAGCTGCCGTCCTCCAGGTCCCAGGCAGCATGGGCCTGCCACAGGTACAGGTACTACCATTACACTTTCCTCATAGGAACACATATCTATTATACTTGCTTCATGTCCTGCAAATAAACTTATTTTATAGGTACAGATACAACTGATATGCCTACCTCTTTGGTACATGTACTACTTTTATACTTGCCTCTTTGGTACATATACAGTATACAACTTCTATATTTGCCTCATAGGTATATGTACTACCGTTGTACTTGCCTCATTTGTTTTCCGGTGTTGAATCTTGGAATAGAATTCCTACTTTATAGTTCTATAGTGATTTTGTGTATATGTTTTCCTATAGCCTGGTGTTGCTTTACCTACAAGTTTGTCATCCAACCAAGTGGCCACAGTGTCCTACCCAGCACCTAGAGCCACAGGGGCACAACCCACACCCAAACAGAGAGTTTTCACTGGACAGGTCACAAAGCTTCATGAAAACTTTGGCTTTGTTGATGAAGATGTATTCTTTCAAACTTCGTAAGTATATCTAGATTCATTTGAATTATATAAGATAATAAACTGAAATCGAATTTCTTTATTTTGTGCATATTATATCAGTTAGTTAAATGAAAGGAGAATGAAACAGAAGAAAAGTATTTTTATTTCCATTATTGCTTCATAGATAAGAAGGTAGAATAGACAGTTGAGTTTGCATTTATTGTTGTTTATTGTAGGGTTGTCAAGGGAACCCTTCCACGTGTGGGGGACCGTGTACTAGTTGAGGCCAGTTACAATGCTAATATGCCATTCAAGTGGAATGCTACCAGAATCCAAGTCTTACCCAATCAGGTGAGGAACTTGATGGGACATGTTTTTGTTCACCACAGTTACTGCACATAGCCACAGCATCTTATTTTGCCAATTATGACAATAGCATCATAATGGAATATCCAAAAATTGACCAGTTGCTAATTACATGGATAAATAAATGGCAGCATTGTATGTGTCGGGCTATAGACCAGTATTCTCAATGGAAAAAAAGCTTTCATTCATAAAATATTCTAATTATATTAATTTAAAGCTCATTTGACATGTGCAGATTGTCATATCACTTTAAAATGGTCATCTTAAAAAGAGTTAATTAACTTTTTATTAAGATATTTTTACATTGTGTCTAGGATTTAGCCCAACCTTTTCAGAAAAGATAAAATCCTGGCAAGTGGAATCAAATAAAATCAAAGTTTCCTTAATTGAAGAATATGCACAGAATTAGAATGTGTTATCTAATATAACCAGTAAAAGCATATCTCTTTAAATCACATGTGAAACAACATTTCAATGAGATTTGAAAGCTATGTAGCTAACCTTGCATTGATCAACATACTCTAATAATATGTAATCTGGTATTTCAGGCAATGGGAGGACCATCCGCTCTACAACAACAGCAAGCAGCACAACAGGCCATGCTCAAAGTTGCTCCACCAGGTAAACCATCTTGTTTAGTTTGTCTTGTCTGTGGTTTGCTCTAAATATCTCATGCTTTTAACCCTGCAGTCATGGGAAGTGAAGATGCATATCCAAGACAGGTATTGTGTCTGTATTAGATTAAACTATGTGGTTATTAGCTTGTACGTTGAAAACTACTTGTATGTTATAGGTATCACCCCCAGTATAACCCCTGCTGTGCCAAACCTCAGCCAGCCTCCCCCGCCACTCATGGGACATGGTAAGACTTCAACTATCTAACACTCCTCTGCATCATTAATGAACATTTAAATGTCATGCTATCTTGGTCTTCATATATGAATTGTTTTGAGATTTATAAGGTGGGCCTAATAGGATGATTTAAATAATCTTTTATTCAGCACGTATGTCTGTTTACAGTTAATGCTAAATTACACACATTCAGCTCATTCCACACACTTAAAGTTCTCAGTCATAATGTTTTTTCCATAGGACGTGCAAGTTCAAACCAATCTATACCAAACCAGCGAGGTGGCAGGGATCGTTTCAGTGATCGAGATTCAAGAGAGGGAAGGGGAAACAGGGATCATCGCAATGAACGTGGTCAGGAGAGAGAGCGAAGGTCACCAAGGAAGAGGTCAAGGTCACCAGTACAGAGGCGTGCAAGGTCAAGGTCACCTGCACGTAGGAGTCCTCCAAGGAGAAGGCCCAATAGAATTGTACCCAGATACATGGTGCAGATTCCAAAGCTTCTGCTCGACACGTAAGTCATTCATTTATCAACATAATGCATTGCTTGTTTAGTATGAAGGTATAATTACAATGCTTTGTTTCTTTTTGTATTCTGTTTAATGGCTAATATGATCAAAGTTCAAGATACCAACACAATGTTGCCAGGATTAAGAGATGTTGTTATTGTCTTTCAGGACTGAAGCTGTTGTGATGACCCTCAAGCAGAGATACCAGAACCTCTATATTCCTAGTGACTTTTTCCAAGCTACATTTAGTTGGGTTGATGCGTTCCCAGCACATAGAACCTTACAGATAGGTAGCTACAACTTAAATTTATTTCATAAAATCCCAAACATCTTGTAAAGTAACTTAAACATAATGTCTTTTGGGCAGTATTCGTGATATGATGAAAAATTATAAGGCTAGATTGTAATTGAAATACATAAATAGATGATACAAATCCATGGATGTATTGATATTTATTTGATGGATGTTTGTATGATGTTGTTGTAGGTAATCACTGTGCATTCCATGTTGCCCACAAGGAGGTTGATGCTCTCACAGAGAATGATGCCATACTTGAACCACCAGATGCTGATCATCTATATAGTGCCAAGGTAAATATTATATAACATTCACTTAAACAATCAATAGCTCTACCACTGGATGTTGGTTCTCTGCATTTCTTCTTGTTCAAAAGAATTTTGACTGTTTTTGATATACTAGTGTTTGTTGTAGTGGCACTATTATTTCTAGTACCTGTATTTTTAACCAATGCTTTTTCCCCTTCTCTGCTTTTGGCCTAGTCTTATTGGGTAGTGTATATTCTGTTGCCAACTTTATGTGTATTGACTGGTCTACATTAATGGCATTGACTCTTTTAGGTAATGTTACTGGCCAGCCCTAGTAGGGAAGACATCTATCACAAATCTTGCGCCTTGGCTGATGATGTGTCAGAGATGCGAGAAAATTTCCAACATCCCACACGGCTGCTCCAGTTCCTTGTTGGTTTAAAAGGCAAGAGTGAGCCAATGGCTATAGGAGGCCCCTGGTCACCCTCCTTAGATGGCCCCAACCCAGGAGAAGACCCTCGCGTGTTGATCAAGACTGCAATCAGAACTACCAGGGCCCTTACAGGGCTCGACCTGAGTGTCTGCACACAATGGTATGTACCTACAATCACCTAACATATCTCAATTAGAGTCAAGTTAGATAAGTTGAAGAAGTTTTATACTTGAGTATTCTTAAGAGATTCAACACTTAGAGTAACATTACATAAGAGGTGATTGTATTATGTCATAATAGCACTCTCTTGATTCATTGCTATGTGCAACATGCACACATTTATATATGTTGTATGTATGTGGCTACCATAGCAACCTTATGCAATGGCTATCCCAGTCCTCACTATGCATGTTCTAATACAATAGCAACAACACCAGGACAACTGCAACCAGATGCTCTGTATGATATTGACTAGTACTACATTTATAACTATC
The DNA here is from genome assembly GCA_903813345.2 of Owenia fusiformis. Classification (NCBI taxonomy): domain Eukaryota; kingdom Metazoa; phylum Annelida; class Polychaeta; order Sabellida; family Oweniidae; genus Owenia; species Owenia fusiformis. The sequence goes on along the minus strand of CAIIXF020000009.1, from coordinate 13,960,688 downwards.
AGATCCTCCCAGTTTTCTGCAAGTTAAAAAAAAGAATCCTGCAAGTGAAATTCGAGAATTATGCAAGAGAAATCTTGGGTCAATTCAATAATACAAATATGAAGTCGTTGAGTGTGAAATATTATGATAGTCATAGACACAAGTTGTCATTTTGGGAGTAAAACAATACAAAATCAGATGTTATGTTATACTTTTTCGCTATTTATGGTCAAAATCTTACAAGAAATAGAACTGCCAAACCCACAAACTTCTGTCTTTGCTCCTCCATGGAAACAGAAAAGTGGGAGAAATGATTGTAGAGTCAATATCAACCAGGGGACATACATAAATATTTGCTCTGGTTTTGTTTTTTGGCAGAAATTTCAGTTATTCATGCTTTGGGACTATCATGATGTATAAATACCAGTGTGTGATTTCTTTCTGCACTAATGATTGGTGGATATTTTTTCTCATATATTTAATGTCACTGGTAGTATCACCATTTTCCATTGCTTTAGAAAGGACTTTCATTCCTTGTTGATTTAGATGGTACATTACGTCGTTATTGGACTGGATAATTTTGCTTAGCAATACATGTATGAATATGTTGTGAAGAATTATGAAGAAATGCTGCTGTTTTTAGTATCGAGGGAAAACCCCAATTTTATAAATACATGCTTTTGATTCTGTGACGTATTCCCTGGTGCTACATGAATAGTTACTGGGACAAATTGCAATTTGATCTACCTTTAGATTTTTCTACATCAATTTTAACTCACATTTCCTCTGTGTTCTATAGTTTCCTTATAGCAGCACCTGTACTTAGTCTTGCCATTCACCTGTAGATTATAGCCTCATGCTTCTAACCTCCCCTTATGTACTTGAAGTACCTACAGGTTTGGTTGTATCTTGTATCATAGTAATATCATTGTGTGTAAGCATTGACAGTTATACAACTTCTCTGAGCTAGAGATGCGCTATGACTTTCTCTTTATGTACCATTAGAATATTATGAAGAACAAGCTGCACTATAATACATTGTATAATTTGAAATGAATGATTTTACAATGTGCTATTCTACGCTATGTCAGTACATGCTTGTATTCTCTGTATATTAAAACATCATTATTTCTCCCCATTTGTCTAGGTACAGATTTACTGAGATCCACTACCACCGGCCAGAGGAGACTCACAAGGGACGCCTGGTGCCCGCCAGGGTGGAGACCACAGTCATTTTCTTGCCTGATGTTTGGAGCTGCCAGCCTACACGTCTGGAATGGGAAGGCCTCCAGAGCCAGTACAAGTCACAGCTGACTGATAAACTCAGTGAAGAATCCAATGAAGACCATCAGGCACTCTATATACTACATTTATATAATGTTCACCAACGCTTTCTTTTTGCCTTAGTTTGAACTATTGGGTGTCATTGAGCTTGTTGTCATGGCAATGTTCACTGGACACTCAATGGATATTGTTACATCACGGAGCTTGGCAACAATAGAGCTAGATGAGAGGGCGTAATGCCGTGTATGAATCTCCTGTTTGTAGTTGCAGTGGGTAAATGTAGGTGGGGCTGCAAGTAAATGGGTGCTGATGTGTGTTTTTCTTTCAGTGAAGACGACAAAAAAATAGGGCAAACGTTTGACATTGAAAAATTCAAACATGAAAATATACCTGTCTGAGACAAGAGTAGGCGTTACCTTGAGATAGTGTTACGATCAGTTCCATACATTGTTTACCATTACTTTAAAATATGTATTGTCTAAATCAAAGATTGAAGACCAACTAGAAAAAGACTCAGTCGAACTGTAAACTTTGCAAATTGAAAGACCCCTAGGATAAAGAACAAAAATAAAGCATTAGATTGTTTATGTTTTAGGATGAGGAAGAGGAGGCAGCAGCTGATGGTGGTCCCAAGGAGCCCTCTCACTTTTCAGAGTTAGATCCTAAAACCATGAAGGTAATTATCTGTATATCTATTGTATTATAGATGATACAATATTAGTATTACATCATCACAAGAAGTGGTTTAAATATTGTTATTTTTCCAACTTTATGTTGATGGTGTTCGGCAGTTGGTGTTTGGCATCAAGTGGCAGGTGGTGACATTTCGCATTGCATGTTGTTAATGCCTTGTTATGGGTGCTTTATTCTGTTTATAGTGAGGAGCTACTATTATAGAGTACTATTAGTATCTAGAAGAGAAAAAATCCCCTGGCCACAAGTTAGCTCTTGTAAATATCAAAAAATCAAGCTCCTAAAACTACTTTAAAATGACTTAATTTATTATGCTGCCACTGGTTACATGGCTGTGTGTGTTGTAGGTGAGTGAACTGAGACATGAACTAGAGGCACGCACCCTCAGCTCTAAAGGCCTCAAGTCCCAGCTGATAGCCCGCCTCCTAAAGGCAACCAAGTGTGAGTCTGAGAAGGAAACTGAAGAGAAAGAAAAGAAGGAAGAAGAAGGGGTATGGCATTGTCATTTATTGCACTGAAACAATAATGTTGTGCCATTTAGAATAATCATTCTGCAACTCAAAAATAAATTGTTTATATTTGATAAAAACAATGTTATTTTATTATTGAATATAGTGTTGAGTTGACTTAGCGCCAAGATGACTTTGGTGGAGTTGAACAATGAATGATGATTTGCCATGTTGTTGCTTTAATAGTGTTGATTGTACTTATTGGTGTTTTGCAGGAACCAGAGGAAGAGAAGGAGCCAGAGAAGATGGAGGTGGATGAGAGAGATGAAGAGAGAAAGAAGAAAGAGGTAAGTGAATTCTCTAGCCTCATCAGACACATTCAGTCATCTTTCTATATGCACATCACAACAGATCTCTACCTTTCCAACTCTATTGCATTGTACAGCATGATTTTTCTCAAACATTTGGAACTACTGTAATTTATGTCTGTATAAATGTAGGATGAAGAGAAGAAGCGCCGTGAAGACCGAGAGAAGGCAGCCAGGGAACGCCGCTACACACTACCTGAGAACCCAGCCATCATTGTGCATCCCTCCACCACAGCCAAGAGTGGCAAGTTTGATTGTACAACTATGTCTCTCAGCGTGCTCTTAGACTACAGGCCAGAAGATAACAAGGAACATTCCTTTGAGGTACTTAAGCCCTCTACATATTGATTTTGCCCTTAAATGGATCTCTTTTTTTCTGGTGGAGAAGGATAAAATAAAACTCACATTCACAATTTGTTCATTGATTTTGGATCCTTGTTCTTTTCATTTCTGAGGTAGTTGATTTAATAAACTATATGTGCAATGCTATGATATATAACCTGGTTCTGCTATAAATGGAAAAGCAGTGAACTGAATCATTTGTTAAGTACATGTATTCATTAACTGTGCAGGTGTCCCTATTCGCCGAGCTATTCAATGAGATGCTGATGAGGGACTTTGGCTTCACCATCTACAAGGGATTGATGGTTGCCCCAGACAGGAGGAAGGAAGAAGAGGAAGAGAAAAAGAGAGAGAAAGAAAAGAAGGAGAAGGAAGAAAAAGAGGCCAAAAAAGATGATTCTAAAGTAAGTCATGGAATAAGATCATCGAAATGCTTTATATCATTGATTTATTTTTATTCGAATGGCCTGTTATCCATATTTAAGAAACTTCTCATAATATAATTAAAAGGAAATATGTCTGACTTACTTTATCTTTACTACAGGAGCCAAGTTCCAAAAAAGCTCGCACTGATGATGGAGACAGTGATAAGACTAGCAAGAAAGATGACAAAGAATCTAAGACTGAGGATGATAAAGATAAAAAAGATGATAAAGAGGTACACACTTTTCCATATGGACTTTTATGAATGAAGAATGAAAAATTGAATGCTTTATAGATTAAGACATCACTGTTAGAATTGTTTGGTGTTCAGAGAAAGGGGTAGCTTTGTAATGCTAAATTGTAATGATGTACCCAAATGACTGTTTCAGAGTGATAAGAAGGATGATGATAAGGATGATAAGAAGAGGGATGAGCGCAGGAAGGACTCTAAGGAACGTAGCTCCAGCTCTAAGGACAGAGACAAGGACAAGGACAAGAAAGACAAGGACAAGAAGGAGAAGTTAAAATATAGAACTATAGACCCAGCTCTTCTTCTGGCATTCGTCTACTTCGATCAGAGTCACTCTGGCTACCTCATGGACAAAGATGTGGAGGATATCTTACATACACTTGGCCTATCACTCTCTAGATCACAGGTACAGTATATAATATCTTAAAATCTTACACACACTTTCATTGAACTCAGGATTGTGTATCTATTTTATTGTAGAGGCTGAAGAAATCTGTATTTGTGTGATTGTCTCTTAATACTGTGTAAAATATTTGCAGGTGAAGAAACTAGTCCAAAAGCAAGTGACACGAGACACCCTGAATTACCGCAAAATAACAGACAAACCTTTAAGCACAAAGCCCAAGGAAGGAGAAAAGGCTGACAAGGAAGTTAAGACTGATGAGGTTGAGGTGAAGAAGGAGACTGCAGATGAAGCTGACCTGAAGACCCAAGTGAAGTCTGAGCCTTCAGAGGATACTCATGTAGCAGATGGCATACCTACAGATGATGTTCTCAGTTTAGGTATGACAAAGAAACAGTTCATTCAGTTCATGTATACTAAAAGTTTTATATACAATTTAGTGAACAAAATGTTGTCAAAATTGAACTGTCCCATTGTATTTTCCAATACATCTTGAAAATGATGAGGTGATTAGAACTGAAATCTCACACAGTATGATGTCTGTTAAATAGGTTTTACCTTAAAAAAGCGTTAACGTGAGTTGACAAAAAGTGCTAATATTTTCAGGCAACAAGCCTCTCCTCCTGAGTGATGTGAAGAAAGAGCCACTAACCCCCACTGGTAGAGGAAGAAGGTCTGTTAAGAAGGCAGAGGGAGAGCAGCAGGATGCTAGCTCTGGTATGGTAATGTACAATGGCTCCCTCCTGGACATAGGCAGTGTGATGACACGCTTGGAGAAGAGTGAGAACTCAAGGAAGGCTGTAGAGGCCAAGATGAAAGACACACAGACTGAGATTGGTGAGTATGGTACAGATCATGTGATAATGAAAAGAGTTTTACAAATGTTTTGAGTTGAATGCTAATTACCATTGTGAATTCAAAAAGGCATATAATATATAGAGCGATTACACATGTACATGTGCACTTCACAACAAATGAAAACCTCAAGCTTGTAATAGGAGAACATGTAGTATAGTATTTTATTTCACAACAAATGAAAACGTCAAGCTTGTAATAGGAGAACATGTAGTATAGTATTTTATTTTACAACAAATGAAAACGTCAAGCTGGTAACAGGAGAACATTTAGTATTGTTAGTACCTCAACTGAAATACTTGATTCTGATTGGTTGATTAGCGGTCAACAATATGTACTGTTGACCGCTACTAGGTACTGTTGACTGCTACTTTTGAAAAATAAGTTTCATGACGTCGTACTGTTTAAAGAAAAAACATGGTAGACGGACATTTTTTAAACGTTGATGAAAGTGATATTTTGACTTTACTAGACGACAAGTAGAGCAAAAATACAAATAGAAACATAAAATTAACATTAATTTACTAATGAGTATGCATTGCTGGCGTGGTTTGGAGTAAAGATTGTGAAATGAAGCCATGTCGGTCGATGTTTCTCGTCTATATGTGTATTATTAGTTTTTCGGACTAACAAAACAACTGTAGACCTCTCCATTCGGTCAACTGTCAAAATCATATACCTCAACTGTAAACCTCGACCTTCGGTCTCTGTCAACAGTAGTTTCTCGGTTTACAATTTTGCTGGTTGACCTCTGGAGAGGTCAACAATTTTGTATATAGTATTTTATTTCACAACAAATGAAAACGTCAAGCTGGTAACAGGAGAACATGTAGTATAGTATTTTACTTCACAACAAATGAAAACGTCAAGCTTGTAATAGGAGAACATGTAGTATAGTATTTTATTTCACAACAAATGAAAACGTCAAGCTTGTAATAGGAGAACATGTAGTATAGTATTTTATTTCACAACAAATGAAAACGTCAAGCTGGTAATAGGAGAACATGTAGTATAGTATTTTACTTCACAACAAATGAAAACGTCAAGCTGGTAATAGGAGAACATGTAGTATAGTATTTTACTTCACAACAAATGAAAACGTCAAGCTGGTAACAGGAGAACATGTAGTATAGTATTTTATTTCACAACAAATGAAAACGTCAAGCTGGTAACAGGAGAACATGTAGTATAGTATTTTATTTCACAACAAATGAAAACGTCAAGCTGGTAACAGGAGAACATGTAGTATAGTATTTTATTCCTTGTTTCCAGATGATCTCAAGTCTAGCTTCTCATCTAGTGAACAGAACAGCCAAAAGGTGGCACTGGAGCTTCAAGAGTTAAAGAAGAAATTGCGAGATCAAAGGAAGGCAACTGATGCGGCAGAGTCTAACTCTAAGAAATACCATGGTGTTCTCAACCGTTCATTGGACAATCTTACTTCTTTATTAAAAGAGGTACGATCAACATTAGATGTCACTGAGCCAAAGGAAAATGGAGATTCTTAGTGTTTTTGTGAATAACAATATTCAGAATAATTCAAATGAATGTTATTGATGTACATTGAATAGATGTATGCCATCATGAATAGAGACACAGTGGATAGCGATAAAGCCTCCTAATGAATTGAATGAAGTGAGGTATAATGTCTTAAATATTCTATTCAGTGATGATGATTTATGCACTATATGTGCAGCATTCAACTGACCGGTCAATGTCGTCTGTGGCTGCATGATGAATTTAATAGAAAATCTCTGTGGAAAGAATTGTGTTCAGGGGAAGATATGTTTAGAAATATGATTCTGAAATTATCTGTAGACTGTAGACTTCTACTTGTTTATAATTTGAGTGTATTAGATATTATTAAGTAGGATTGAATGAATGTATTTTCAATGTCCATACTACATACAATGTGCTATAGATTATTGCATAATGTGAATTTCAGCAAGACATTGAGTAGTGTCATCATCAGAATTTAATGTACAAAACATTAATGTTTTTTTAATAAACACAGTGAAAATATGTATATTTGAGTTAATCCTTTCATTTTTATTTTCTTGTTAGAAATTCTTTAATTTATATTTCGTTGTTAGATCGAGGGCATCTTTGACAATCCCAGTAAATAGAATTCAGGTGAATTTTCTATTCTATTTTCTTTAATATTCCAAATTGTCCCAGATTTAAGCTGTTAAGTTACCTCTGAATATCACACATGGAATTAAAAGTGGGCCTTGTCATTATTCTTGAATAGAGCAGGGCCTCATATAGAATCAAAGTGGGCCTTGTCATTATTCTTGAATAGAGCAGGGCCTCATATAGGGTTGATTTAGGTCTGGCTCACTCTACTCGGCTGACTGTGATATGCCGGTGGAAATGTGATCTGGATATAAAGGTGTGCAGGAATAGGACATCTTGTTTTGATGTCACCAATACAAGTGGTGACATATTATATTATTGTAGATTCATATATTATGTTAATTTGATGAAATTGTTTTAAATTTACGTTTTGATGAGAGCAAAGAAGAAAGAAATGATTGAAACTAAAGACCCAAGACACTACAACTTGGATTAGATTTTGAAATTATGGCTTTTATCATTGTATGGGGCTTTTATGACATATATTATATATTTTGAATTCATATAGTGTGTTAATTAGATGAAATTGTTTCATATTAAATTAACTATAATTTCAAAAGGTGACCCGAGTTGTCTTGGGTCTTCACCTTCAATAAAATTAGGATCAATCGTTTTTGTGAATGAATGTTTACTTGGTCTTACTTCTTAACTTTCATCAAATAAGTTAATTAAAAGGTTACACATTAAAAGATCTTCATCAAATAAATACAATTATTATAAACTCATAATATACATATAATATGTGTCATGCTAAACATTAAACATTAAACAAATAATTCCATAATATGATAACCAACCGAGTTTTCCAGTTACCCATTCAACATTAATATTTCTAAAAAGAAAAAAAAACTAATAAACATTCATCCGCAAAAAGAATTGATCCTGGAGCAATTTCTACAGTAGATTAATTAATTGAGTGGCCATCTATTTCATTTTTACGTCACCATTGAGATGTTATTTTTGTTAAGGTGGCCTAAAGTGCTGCTTATTTTTTCGTGAAGGCACTCAGTAAAATTACGATTCCTCTGCACCCTTATGTCCAATCAACATTATTCGAGTACATGTGTTCCTGACACGTTTGGGCATCCGGTAATGACAATGTCTGCCCAATGTTTGCACGCGAAATTGACGTAATTCATGACTGAAATCTCATGTGTGATATTCTTTCAGAATTGTTTATAACAACTATTTACAAAAATGTTCCCGGGACACGAATCTATTAAGGTAAGGTTCGTTTTAAAGGGTGACGCATATCGTTTAGCAAATCGAACGCTCGTTTCTGGTGTTGCTCACCGTTTAGTATAAAAGGCCCGATCCCGGAATAATACTCAAGGGTTCACAGGTTCGAGGTCGTTGTGTCAACACCTCTAACTGTTATATAGCATAAGTCTATTATAGATCGTCACACATTTATAAAAGGGTGATTTTTATTTTGACAAATCAATTCCACATTTATGGGTGAAGTTTCAGGATCTTCTATTTGTGTATAATAAGGAAAAATTGGCATCTAAATTTCCCCATAACGTAATAGCACACAGCTTGGCATATGAAATATCCTACAAATGAAACAAAGCAAGACAAACCGGTTTCTAATACAAGGATTTATATTGGCTGTTGTACATGTATTATTTGAACGCAATCACTCTTTGGATAACGTTTTCAAAATCATTATAAACGGATTACTTTATCTCAAAGACAATTTCAATAAACTGGATTTTACAGAACTCCCCTTATTTCTTATAAATGGACTGATCCAGTTGATTCGCCTGGAGCCACCATATTGTTTTTATACGGGATGCTAATCGGAACCCTTTAAAGTCGAAAAGATCTAGGCAGAGAACTTGAGAATATGGTATCATGTATGCCAGTGTTACACTTTTGTAATTGGCATACCTTTAGAAGAACATTCAGATTCATTCGAATGATTTTTTAAAAGGACTGAAAGAACCCATATATGGTATGGAAAACGTGATCAATGATACAACTAACTCTAATATCTGCAACCATATTCGCAAGACCAAAAAACCCTCAACAAAGGTCAGGGTGTCATTAAGTGATAACTTGTTAATTGCCTTTCAAAATAATAATTGGTGCCTAAATGCTTTATTTCCTGAAATAATAATCTATTATCTTTCAAATGAAATAATAATTAGGGTAATTGCTTTCCTAGAACTGAAGTTGTGTACTTTCAAAGATACCAGGCATCACGAAAACTCATTGAAATCAATGGAACGCTTAACTGAATAATCAACAATTTCAAGTTCAACTTGTTATTGTCTTTAACATTCATATTTCAAGAAGTTCTACAAATAACAATAACAATTACTGATTTAGTTAAATAATAGATAAATGCTGACTAACTATCATTTCGATATAAATTCGGTCCATGATTTTCGCTAGCAACCACATAGCAACGGAATATAAATTGAATTAGTGAAATTGAAAAAATTGGGGGTAAGGGAAAATAAAAAGATGCTGGCACCACAGTTTACCTAAGCATTATGGAACATGCACAAAAATTGACTGAAATCGATTTTCATGAAACAAATCATGTAGGAAAGAGAATTCAATCTGCTAAATGAGAACTATCTACCCAACAGAGTAATAATGAATTATTTTCTTTAGTATTAGAAACTATGTGACTATAAATATTTTGCGAATTTCAATTTTTGGCTTAAACTTCCGATTGTCATAACTTTGCCCCTATACCCCAAATCACCTTGATTTTTACGCCATAAAGTGCCATTCATCTGTGGCCGAAGCTAGAAAAATTACAGAAGCACAGACTTGCAAGGTACGATTGAAAAAATCTATCATTTTACATGGTGTCCAAAAACATTAATTAAGTGTGCTCGAAATCATAAACTTGGCAATTTAATAACAATGAGGAATTATGACTTAAGAACATAGGGAAATTAATAAGCCTTTTATTCTAGTTTTTCAACACTACTATACGAAGAAGATGGACTTAAATAATTTGCCATAACATGCATGGTCTTAATCTTATTGCCAAATACAAAATATAGACTGAAATAAGACGTTCTCTTTTCCGGTCGTATCAAGTAACATCAAACCCGATGCCAACTTTATTATGCCTATTTAAAACGAGGTGGATTAGAAAGACAAGCTCATTTAAAAACATATAAGAACTATTGAAATGAATCGAGCATCCAGGTACTATACTAAGTTAGTTATTACTGCAAACTGTTCAGTGAAACGCTCCACCGACTACAGTGACTCGATAGCTATGAAAAGAAATATAAATGATATAAAAACGTTTATCGTGTTCTGCATGTATCATGATGTATACAAATGCAACAGGTTGCAATGAATGCTGGACATGAGAAAATAACATATTGGAAAAACTTGGTTAGCCTAAATGATTATTAAACTCGCTATTCAAACAAAACATACTGATCCAAGCAGGAATTCAATATTTTCATTATTGGATTGAACTACTATATCGATTTAAATTATTCCAGGTTTAGTTAAGGATATGGGAATGCACAGTAACATTTATTTTACTTGATTGAGAGGTTATGGAAAATATAACACGTTACTTCGTGTGACTGCTGTCTGTATTAAAGTAAGTACAAAAACATATGCTACTTATAAATGAACCAGGATCACGATTTTCAACAAGATATTTTTAGTTAACCTCGACATCGTCAGTTTGTTGTTGGTTGACTTATCTTGCACGGAATGACATCTGGACATACAATTCAAAAGTAATATATGTCTGAACAAATTAGTAATGTGGATTCCAAACAATAAGCCATGGATGGCTTCGAAGACGCATTTTGTCATATGTTTAACACATAAGACACAATGTCTTGGTTGATACATAAGACACAAGTGTCATGTGGTTGACGCATCAGACACAATGATCATATGATTGACTCATAAGACACAATTGGAATAAACCAGTAGTTGGAATATAAGACACAATTGTCATGTGGTCATAGTGGTCATGTGGATGATAATAGGAAGCGATGACCACATGTATTACAGATTTATAAAAATTAGAATGGAATAGACATGCAACCAATAATTATTTTATGAAATGTCACAGCCGTAAAATTCAGTATTGTTGATTTTTTTATGTTTACTAGTAACAAATTCGTTTGTCATAACATATTCGTCCAATATTAGTCTAGTCGGTATACTTTATTAGAAAACCAGTGTATAGAAATTCGAAAGCTCACTTACAGGTTATACCTATAAAATTACTTATGAAGGCCTTCGGGGGAGAATATGGAGGACTGGGGGAGACTATCTTAGGAGGGAGGGAGTCTGTTTTAGGACCCAGATACCATTTATACCTGTGAGAGGGACCATGTGTGGATAGGACAAGGATTATATTTACACCTACCACAATATAATCATCTTGAGACTAATTGGCTTTTTCAGGTATCAGTGGTCCATGATACCACCAGAAATTCACTAAAAGCTGAAGCGTCCCAGCGGGGATGGCTTTCACATGGTGTGACAAGTACTGGGGCTGGTTAGTGTGTTTTGCGTCTTCCTTCAACTTCGCCCTATTGGTAGGGATCGTGGTGAGCTATGGACAACTCCTTGTAGAGTTCAGTCATGTGGATGATTTCAAGGCAGCGGGGATGGAAACGATCGGTAAGTAAAATTGGCAATTTGGCATGCCCATGTTTCATATTCGAATAGCCTACAATGTAACACTACAGTGTAACATCATCAGGAACACCATGTTATACCTTTTACAAGAAGTAGTCTTACAGACTCCTTATTGTGTCGCTGTATTGATACAAAGTCAAATGCTTCAACTTTCAGGTTTCATCGGGTCATTAGCTGGTTTTCTTCTGTATGTGATAGCGCCATTGGCACTATTTCTAAATGCTAAGATAGGGACGCGATTCACTGCTTTACTCGGTGTCATCATTTCATCAGCGGGTCTGGTAGGAGCGGCTTGGTCCACTGAAATATGGCATCTATTCCTCACGTACAGTGTCCTGTTCGGTGTTGGTGCCAGCTTGTCCACACATCCTTCCTTTCTTCTAGTGGGCGAATACTTCCCAAGAAACAACAAGTACCACATAGCGGCCACGAGCATGGAGGCAATAGGGGGAGCATTGGGTACTTTTTGTATTTCTACTTATTTTATAAGTGCAATTAAAATAGTATTGATATTAAAGAGACAATGGATATGATTCTCATCCTAAATAATCCTAAAATAATTATGTTTCGTAATAATATGCAAATCAAGGGATTAGACTTTCTTTGTGGTGTTTAACTCAGATAGCATAAGAACCTTTGTTTCAATAATAATTAGTGGGAATATAAAATATATACTTTAAATCTTGCCCTCAGAACTCTCATTGTTGATAAGATTAAATGACCATTTACGTAACATTTCGAAATCAATAATTATATTATTAAGAGCATCTACAGTCTGATTCATTTCATATTTAATGACAAATTAGTAACACATTGTGTTCGTCGTCCTCTTGAACTGTACTCGAAATTGCCAGGTATGTTTCCGTAAATCCAGAACGAGTTGGATACCTGAGACAGTTTTATACTTCAAACATGTAATACTGTTATTCCCGGAGTTATTCCATAGAAGTATAAAGCCCGTTCACATATGATACATGCTTGTTGTTAAAAATGCCACATCTAAACAGGACTAACATGATTCATCCGATTCCAGGTCATGTAATTATACAGCCGCTTTCTGAAATCTTCATTCAACATTATGGCTGGTCAACTACATTCCTCATCTTTGGAGTTACGGAGTTTATAGTTGGTACTGTGACGTGTGCCACGTTCCGCCCGTGTTCAACTAGTGGCAACACAGAAACAACTGCTCTGTTAGATGACTCACCCGAGGAAAACAGTCCCATTGAGAGCACGGAACTGTCTCCAGTAGATAAAACTACAAAAGACGCAAACACATTCTCTTCAGAGTCAGAGAAACATGTCATCAATGAGAACCATGACAATGTTGACGATAAGCAAATGACACCAGGAACTTTGCCATTTAATGGCTATAGTATACTCATGCTATTTGTTGTTTTATGGCTGATTGGATGTTTCTCAACCAGTCTGGCGTATTATGCCCATTCAATAGTCATAGTAAGTTTCTAGCTATAGCAAACGGTAACACATTGTCACAATCTCCAAATGAACGCAACAAAGAGTAACCATACGGCTTTGGTACATCTATATTTATATAATTTCTACATTATAAGTAATCTCAGCTCCAAAGAGGCAACACGAAATGTACTCACCGGTAATTTCCTCTGTTTATCAAAACACAATTCATATTTGTAGGTGAAATATATGGAAAAGAGTCTAAACATAGACAGTTGGCGAGGGGCGCTGACCATAGTGTGGCTGGGTATAGGGGAGATCATTACCCGATTGGTCACATGTATCTTCGGAGATCGCATTAAAGGAAGACTCTTCTGGCTGTACGTCTTCTGCAATATAGCTCTAGTCTTGGATAATGTAGCAGGCCTATCTGGCAGAGATTTCATGCACATGTCAATCTTTACTTCAGGTGATTGTTTCAACTATCATTCTATTCGTACTGTAACAGTAGACGTATCTGAAGCTTATTTAAGGGAGTTAAAGCATGCATATATAATCGAAACGTATGGCGATCATACAAATGCATCGCTTTATTATTTTCCGTTCACGTTTAGGTTGTGAAAAACATTGCAAGCTTAAACTCCCTATTGAGAGTTCGAGACGCTTGAGCCCTTTGGGTTTTGATTCGTTATTTGACGCCACTCCAGTTTGAATGAAATGTGGTATTGTGGTTTCGGATTGCAATAATAATACTTGAATTTTGGGAGAGGGGATGCTAAACGTTATTTCATTATGTACTTCATTTGAAAATTCGGATAAATGGTTTGTTCCCTATCTGGTAATCACTTATACATACTGCAGTGATGATGTGTTAAATATGATATATAGGATATATTATAGTTATATTATAAGTAACGATTATTTCATACGGCTCATCAGTCTCTTAATTCTGGTTATTCTCAATTCAAACACAAGAGGGACAAAGTAGAATTATTTCTTTATGAGGATTCAAACTTAACTAAATCCACTAATTTTAAAATTCTCAAGCTGTGTAGGTTTCCCTGCCACCACTCACTTCACTCTTGAGTCCATATTTAAATTTTCTTTTTTCTCCACCCTGCAATTGTTAATCAAGTGGCTGATAATGCCTTCAGCAAAGCCACTACAAGTGCATAATGTTTATGTATTTTATGTATTTGTAAAATAAATTCTATGAATAAAAAAAAAATCAGTCCCTGGTAAGGTTCACGGCCTATTGTTGCCTATGCCGGGCTGCATTTATGAAACTTTTAAATATCAATTGTGTAAGTATATTATAACAATTGATTTGAAAGGCTATGATATAAGCTTGGATGTATACATGTTCCAGTGATGGGGCTAGCTGCAGGTCCAATGTGGGCAGCATGGTACGGGGCATGCGGTGACGTACTCTTTGGCCAACACATCCCTCTGTTGTTTACACTTACACGTTCTATGAATGGAATAGGACTTGGACTCGGACCACTCATCGCAGGTAATTCAGACCAGCATATTCAATTCAAAAGACTATTCAAACCGTCAAACTATAACTTAACGTGAATACTAATCAATATCCGAAAAAATTCCCGTGACACATTCATACATGAAGTTTGTTATCCAAAGAAATTCATGGCATTTTGGTTCCAGGTGTCATCTACGAGTCTACGGGCAGTTACAGAAATGTGTTTTTCCTCAACTGTGGTTTGTATGGAGCGGCTGCCATATTCTTCCTATTACTTATCATACTCCAGCGGCACCTCTACCCAGACTATACCTACGGTGGCGAATATTTCAACCTGGCGGTAAAGTCTGATAGGAAGAACAATAATGCTGGGACAAGCAATAACACAGATGATAATAGCAGGCCACACATACAAATGGATCCTGTGTTGACGTTGTCTTCCAAAAAAAGTCCTTATGAAAAATTGGAATAATTCTTGGGTAATAGCTAAAGTAAATGTTATATGTATTTTTATATTTATTTTAATTTTTCTTTTTTAGAGTGACTTACAAAAATAGTTCAGTAAATATGTATATTATACTTATAAAATACAAAATATACATAATATTATATATTTTTCGATTCTTGAGTATTTTGCATTTAGTGTCCAAGCATTTCAGTACCCGAAGGACCAATAGCAGTTGCTAAGAATATTAGTATAATTTTGGCACTTTTTTACTAACGGCACAATCGTTGATGGAACGATTAAAAATTTCTTACATTGGAACTTTCATCCAAATATAAGATATGAAGATGCGCATAGGCTATAAAATTAGCTGTTATACGTCAAAGTATAAATAGTCCATCTTCAAGGCGCATCATATCCTCCAAATTTAGCTTCAGTGTAGCTGCCATATAATGGTAGAAAAATTCCGGAGCCTGAAATGAAAAATACACAAATTGCTGCATGGCTTTAATGTTAACAAAGTGGTGTATTTTAAAATTAAACAACAAATCCCTACAAACCATATGAACAATACCAGGCTTAAAATCTTAAACAATCAATAGATCTTTTACATATATTTAGTATTTCTTAGAATAATTGAGTAGTTTACCTTATTTTCGATCCTCTTCAAGTAAAGAAGATTCAGGCCAGTCCAACCTTCTGTCACAGATCTGTAGCAGAGTAAGAAAAATTAAATAAATTATATAAAGAAGTGTCCTTTTGCGTGTTCATTTTGAAGCAAGAAATAAGGATGTATCAGCTGGTTGTAATTGTAAAAGTGTAACCGTTTATTACAGACGCTGATCATTGGTTTGACAATGAACATTGGATTGATGCAAAAATGGTGACTGCAATATTTAATCTCTTTCTGGACATGACATAAACGGGTTAAAAACGCACCTATCAAAGCTACTGAGATGTAAACCATTTAGCCATTGTATCACATCTTTAGTATTCCAAGTGGTGATCTTATTGTCAGAATTGGAACCGCCCTCTTCTTTGGGAGGCTTGCTCCCCTCCACCCTTGCCACAACATCTGCAGTATCTTCCTGTTCCTATATACATACATAACAATGTATTCTTTACCTACTAAGGTTCTTGGTACATAACGTGCGTAAATGTATAGTATATCTAGCGAGCGGGTCGATATTTTCTATTTCAATATCGCGGAGGTCTGCGCTCCACAATTCTAAATTGGTTCTTTAATATTGATTTAAATTTTTGTTCGGAAAATGTAAGTTTAAAAAATTTAAACATATTTTACTAATTTTCCCCAAAAATTGTTAAAAATTGAAATTAATGTTACAAAAATCCATTCTTGAAAATTTGGAAATCTCAGAAGGTAGAATTATACCAAGTTATGTGCGGTCGGCTTTGGATCCAGGGTTTCTACCTCTGTCCCTCAGGATAAAACATGGGTCCAAAAGCTCCCAGTGCAAAAGATCACACACGCAATACAATTTTATAAGAGTTTAAAGTGTTTTATAACAGCCCCTACTCTTTCTATATTCAAAATCATATACTAGTTATGGTGAGTATGGTTTTAACATAGAAACAAGTGTTGCTACAACGCGAGAATGACGAAACTGCAACTTACACTATTGGGAAAATACTTTCGTCTCAGCTCCTTCATGAGGCCATCTATACGAGATTCAAATGTGTATTTGCCACTGAAGTCGAAGAAAAGTCTACTACCAACAACAAAGCCTAGCCATCCATCAGGCCTGTAATTCCTCTGTAGCTTTAAAGGTACAACCTCTTTGCGCAATTGGTATGCATACTCGGCTTCTGCAAATAGAGTAGTTGAAGTTTTTAAAAATATAAAACCAAAGGCAGATATTAATGTTAAAATCAGAGACTTGCACACAAACGATAAGAACAGAATTAATCTTCAACGGGCCCGAGTGGAATGCCCTTACCTGCTCGTGAGTTGGGACTGTCCTTGTAGGCTTGTGACATGCACACTAATACAACATGGGCGTTCTCCACAGCATTTGCCATAGCTTCAATTGTGGACCCCTCTATTTGATCCACGTCCAACCAGACTTTATAGCCAGCTTTTCTGATATATTCACTGATCTCGAGAACCTGTTTTTGATTGCTCCAGCTATAGCTGATCATAACATGACCTGTTTGTGTGCTGGAGCTGGCAAGTTTATCATTTTGGGCATCCGAAATGGGAGGTGCGGGTGGTGGTGCTCCAGCGGGTGGAGGAGCCGGAGGTGGTGGATTCCCTACACGTACATCTTCAAATGGAGGGGGATGTGTCGATGATGATGGGGAAGGGGCTATAGGTGGTAAAGGTTTGACTTTTGTCAATGAACTTCTAGGTCTTGGTGAGGGAGATTTTTTCTTGGGACTTGTCTCAACATGGGATGGTTCGTGCGATTTCATCATTTTGAAATGCATTCCCATTTTGGAACTACTGTGCCTTTGGTATATTCCACACCCCCACAGAGCTCCCATCGCCATTTTCTTGACCCCATGATCAGAGCTGTTTCTTGTGAGAGCCATCAATGCATCCATAACATCTTGGTTGGCAGCCATCATCTCTTTGTTGACTTTGTCAAATGAGAGAACCCATATGGTATGTGCCGCAACTGTAGAAGTAAATATTGTATTTTATGTTTAGCTGATGGATGAAATGTTATCAATACCTGTTACTCATAACAGTATGTGTTTGTTGAACTAAAGTCGACCTAAACTGAACATGATTTTAAAAGTTACAATCTAACTAATATAAGGGGACAATGATATAACAACAGAACTAAGTTGGATTGAAAGATTTATCTTTAATCAAGCAAGATTCTGTTAAAGTTGAATGCAATTACCTTTCTGCTCTTGGGTGTTGCCATTGTTCATCATTGTAACAAGGGAAGGTAAAATACCCGCATCCAAGATCCCTCTCTTGTTTGAGTCGTTTGAAGAAAGCATTGCGAGACCTACAATAAGCATACTCCAGCGTAATATATGTATCATCACCAAACTGAATTAAACGATTCATAAAATCTTAGCCACGCATTATCTGGCATCAGTGGTTCAAGGGTGTTTCACTCCTTTCCATATTGGAACATAAATGAAGCTTTTAGCAGGGTGAAGGATGATTATCTGGTTGTTATTGATAACTGAAATGTTATGTACCTCGAACCAGCCTGTATGGTGTCCAATCCCGTGCTGTACCATCCTCTGATTTCAAAGACGTTTCCAGTAATATAATAATGTACCTGAGGTGAGACGGGTCTGTCTTGAATATTTCACTCTGGCTTTCATTCACCAGATAAAACAGGCACATGATCACTGGAGTTTTAAAATGAACTTTAGGCGTTTTAAGGTATGGAGTTATAGCCTCTACAAAGCCGGAGTCGATGAAGTACCAATTGGCCATTTCACAGTATGCCATATTGTGACTTGTTGATACTGTCATCAGAACAATCTCTTCCTCCACCTACAAGCAATAGATACTGTGAAATGTCATCTACTGCTTACAAGGAATCCATGTGAATCAAGTTAGTAACGGTTAAGACAGTGTTTTCAAACTCAGGGCAAAGGTAATTCTTGAATTGATAAAAATAAATACAATGTCAAGGCATTAACATGCAAAATGTCACCATCTGCCATTTGGTACAGACACCGAACGCCAACCACTGAACAACAACCGCCGAACCCCGTCTTGGAGACCACAATAATATGTCACCATTTGTGGTGGTGACATAACAATGGTTGTTACCTCTGATGTTTCTGAGTTGAAATGCGAGGGGTTGTAGGCCTTGAGCGACGCCATCAATACATCTACCATCCCAGCATCAGCAAATAGGCAGGACATTTTGTCATAAAACCAGGTTAGATTTTGTATGAATGAAAATGTTTGTGTAAAGCACTTGCATTCTATTCCACTAGAATCAGAGTTCCATAGCGAGAAACTTGTGTCCCATGTTATTGTTAGAATAGTCACCATCCCATTTAAGGCTTTGTTCTCTTCAAAGTTCTTATGCACACGCTCTTTTATGGGGGCTTTCTCCTCCTCTGAAAGGTCTTCTATGATGTACAGTGCCTTGGAGAGGGAGGTGATCATGTTCAGGTATGCTTCATTTGGTACAAGCTCCCTGTCAATAAATAACTGATGAATCTGCTTACAGTTTTCATCCATTTCATCTATATGTTTATTTAGACCTTCCATAGTGTATCAACTTCTCTCATAGGTTGCCTCTCTTGCTTTTATGGTTGTTGTTCACTGATGTTGTATTAACATTTGCTGGAATCTTACATTTGTTGTTTGTGTATCATTACATCTAAGAGATGAGAGGACAAACACGTTTATCTGAAATGAATCAATACTATACGAGTTACTCATGTACATACTGTTGAAGATGCGACCATTCTCATCATGTAATTACACCCTCATACAAGTAACATATACCATGATTAGCATTCGACCTATGTTTGACATTTCCATTCTCATTTTCATTACACATTTGTCGTTATCACTGGCTGGATCAGTCAAATAACTTGCCCCAACAAATCAGGTTATGAAATACACGAACATATTAACTTACACATTAATGACTTCTCCAGAAATCCGGCAGTTCTTTAACCTTCACCAACAAGAATGTCAATGTCAGCTTCATGATTTATCGTAGCAACATACAACGCAGCACGCCATGTAATTTACATCTTGAGTGAAGCAGAACTCGACTGAATCCATAAATGCCAAAGAGTGAGAACGCACATTCACATTTGTCGTTGTTCATTTGCTTTTAACAGGTTTGTTATTAAATGTAGCCCGGTGCCCCTGTGAGTTACCAATACGATTGTAGCTTCTTTAAAGGCACTATATGCATAATGCACTAGATCAATAGGGAACAATGAGTAAGCAGTTTAAAGCATTTACCTCTAGACGCTTATAGAAGAACATGGGCCATAGCAAACACAATATATAGATTATCAATAATCCGCAAGCTCTCGATCTTATACATTATGGGATGGCCTTTGCATAAATGTCACGTTGTTAGTGATAATGTCATGGGCATTCAAGAGACATGTCATGGTTTTGCCAAGATATTCAAAATAACTAGGAAACGACAACGCTAGCGACTGGCGTGTAGTAAATCTCTTAGAACTGATAATACAAAATCTCAACATTAGTCAACGGGCCACAGATAAGGAATCACAACTACATCCCATTCGTTGATGCCATCCCTGTCATTTATCTAGACACTCCATTCCCTTGCTTATGAGGTATGGCCTTGGTATGATATGATGAAACTTGTTCCATTTCAATTTGTTATGGAAATGTTGATTACATGTTATATGTAGAACCAGAAATGTACTTTTAAATATTTTAATATTAAAATCTAGACTTGCTTCAAGACACTGTTGTTTAGATAGGGGCCAGGTCCAAAGTCTTGAAGCAAGACTAATATTATCTTTATCAAAACATAAAGTGCCGTAATTCAATATAACTATATTCAGGGATTGGCCTACCGTGGTCGTATCAGTATCCCAAATTTTATATGCCAATGCCCATTCCCACCCCCACAAAAAATAAAAAAGCAATTTTGTAAAAAGATTGGTATCGATATGGTGAACTGAATTCAACAATGTTTTTCTCTTAAACCAATTATTGAAAACACTCTGTAATGTAATGTATTGTAACACTATGTAATTTTGGCTGATTGACAACAATTTAATGCGAAAATTATTTATATATCATATATTTTATATAACTGTTTTTGTTAACTTTTTTGTTTTTAGTGCAATTGTTTTTGTTCCTTTTTACCAATTCTTGAGAAGGAAATAAAATATCTTTCCGAAGCTTGTTGGAACAAAATAGCATATACAACATTTTCTTTAACCTCTCAATATTATAGTTCTACAAATGAGATTAACAACCCCCCAAATAGATAAAAATTAAGATAAACCTTTTATTTCATTAACAAGATTACAATACAATTACAATATTGAGAGACCTAAACACGTTGTGTTTATGTCATTTTGTTCCAATGAGGTTCGTATAGATGTTTCATTTCATTCCGAACATATGATACCAAGAACATAATAAGTGTCTGATGTGTTTTCTAAAACAATATAGAGAAAAGTATAAATATTTATTTCAAATTATATTACCATTCAAAAGATGACCATTAAATTGACGATGTGTAAAATTTTCAGATTTTTTATGGCTGGTTTAAGAGAAACGTGTGTTCAAAAAGTTCACCATATCGATACCCATCCTTTGTAAAAGTAATTATAGTTTGAAATGCTTAGAATGCACCATTTACAAAGTATTTAAAAAATTTCCCGGGTGAACCGCCGTACCCCCTGAAGAATATCATGTTATGTTGAGTGAATTGATAAAATATGTTTTGTTCGGTGGGATTTGGTACTCCGTGAGTTGCTGTTTTTTTTTAGTTAATATATAACTATAGATAAGATTACGATACAGAAATACTATGTGGTTTCGCTGACCACAAAAACACTCAAATACCTTTTAAAGTGGCAGCAAAGAACAGAGAGTGTACAAGGTTAGAAATCTTGGTTTAGATATCTGATCAAATGAAAGATTTCAAAATGATATAAGGATCGAACCATTCTTTAAATAAGATGACTATAGAAAATGAGAATGTTCTGAAAGTTGAGAGGAAAAACATCGTCCCTTGTCTTTGTTGCACCTTTATTATTAATATTTATACATTGGTAATGGTAGTAAATCATCACAACCCTCAATAATTTAGAACCGTATAAACTATCTGTATTACTTTGTATATTATATGCTGACGGATAGACTTCCTGCTTATGGAAAAACAATAACGATAATATCATTGTGTTCTAAGGCCAGCGGAATATCGATTCTAACATTCAGAAAATGGAGCATCATTGAGATGGAGGGTTTGAATTGACAATCTACATTATGAACGGTGTATTTAATTATGCTGCCCTATCACAGAGCATACATTACACGTACTTATACTCAGAGGGCTTGTTGAGTGTTGGCTGTTGTTTTTATATTTATCTCTTCGGTATCTCAGCATTATTAGAGTGTCCTGGGGACTGCGTAACCTTCGCTGATAGGCCCGATACACGAGGCTGTTTATAGTATAGGGGAATATCGATCTAAGCATTATAGATCATGCTTCGCTTGGAAGCAGCCAATATAGGAATATTTAATGATAATTCCATTCCAGTGTTACAGTTCCAATACAGAATGGTATTCCGGCACATATCGACGTTCTCAGACTATCAGAAGATATAGCAACTGTGGATAATACACATCACTTGGAAAGAGGGAGTGGAATACTCGACCCTCTGCGTTATGACTGATAAAAGCGAACAGCGGGAGAAAATAATGTCGTCATTCAGCAAGGCTTGCGCTGAGTTATCAAACAGCATCAAAGGCTTCCGGCTGACCAGGAGTCGGGAAAACTCTACAAGTAGTAGCAGTGTTGGCGGTGGAAGCGCCACTAGCCCTAACGGCACTAGCAAAGATGCAATGAACAATACAGTTATGGTGACAATCAACGGCAAGGTACCAAGCCCTAATGGTAAGGTCCCTCAACAAACACAGGCAATCAGCCCAACATCCATATCAACTAAACCAAGGAAGTATGACCTTAATGGATACATTCCAAAACATGGACAACTCACTCAAGATGACATGTGGACGGATCAATATTTCACATCGAAGTTATTCTGGTATTTTTCCACTTGTGAACGATGTACTTTAGCTCAGGTGTCAGAGAAATGGAGGGATGTATTGTACAGACCGGAGTATTGGCTAGGGGTGACACCAGTGTTAAATTTCAAAGACATCAAAGATGATTCTACAAGAAAGAAATTCTACGCTAGTTTCCTACAGAGAGGGTTTGATTCTATAGGTCTCTACGGGGCAACTGATAACGATCTCATCAGTTTTATCACAGATTTTCCATATTCCAGAAAACACATTCGTTCCCTGGCTCTCCGGTGCTCGAACATCACCGACCAGGGGCTAGAATCAATGTTAGAAAAGATGCAGTGTGTGTATAGGCTAGAACTATCAGGGTGTAATGAACTCACAGAGCCGGGATTGTGGTCATGTTTGAATTCTAAAATTGTCTCACTCAGTATCAGTGACTGTATCAACGTTGCGGATGATACCATAGCAGCAATTTCCCAACTTTTGCCCTCATTGTATGAACTCAACATCCAGGCGTATCACGTCACTGATGGTGCTATGGCCTACTTCAGTGCCAAGCAAAGCTACACGCTCAATATTCTTCGTTTGACATCTTGTTGGGAAATCACCAACCATGGAATAGTGAACCTGGTCCACTCGCTGCCTAATCTGACCACCATCAGCCTCAGTGGTTGCAGCAAGATTACAGATGATGGAATCGAAGTGATAGCAGAGAATCTCCGAAAGCTCAGGTCCCTTGATTTATCCTGGTGTTCACGCATTACAGACGCCTCGCTAGAATATATCGCTTGTGACCTGGGGCAACTAGAAGAACTTACGCTTGACAGGTGAGCGCTTTGATTGTCGTAAAAGCTATTAATTCATGGCATTATGACTAACGTGTACTGACGTGACCGATTCATCACACTTCCCCCATCTGTAAATTACGTTCATCCCGGTACTAAATATCAGAACTATATCAATTACATCAAGGTAACCGTAGCAACCATAGGAATGGCAAATAAACATAATGATCAGTCTCAAATTGTGTCGTTTGATTTGAATATGAGTATTAAAGAAATTGTAGACCCGACACACTACTCTTTTAGTAGTTGTCGATGCTATAAATAATTTAGAGATCTCGTATATTGTAATCTATAAATGTCGAAATACATGCAATGGGATCAATTCTACGTTAGCCCGACTAATAATGTGCTTAGAATGCATGAACTTGGGTTAAAACAGCGTGTTCAACGCTATTATCTGCACACTAATGATTCCTTCAATACAATAAGTAATTTCGATTAGTATGACTTCCAATGGCTAACCACCGTCATAGAGATGAAAAATCAATGGATTTGGAGACTTAACCACAGCATATCTTTGTTGTATCTATAAGTATAATCTTCACATATACCCACTAACGAATCCAATTATTCTCATACCGGATGTCGTCCCTTAACTTGACCTTTGTGTTCACTGATCGGTCCACTCGGTCAACAGGAAACCACCTACACTCTCAGAGCGTGAACATAAGAGGACCGTGAGTTCTCAGAGGAAGGGACCCAACCTTTTAATCGTCGACGACAATTTTTGGAAGAAACAATTAAAAAAACTTGTTGCTAACGTTTTGAACAGTTTAAGTGATCGTACCAGAAACAGCAAACCATGTGTCGGTATTCTTATTTAGACACACAGAGTTTTTGCCGTGCGTATAAAATTATACATTAAACGATCATAGTCTGTTTCTGTCCCGGTTTCTGTATTCTACTACTGACTAACAGAATTACGTTTCACTGAAAACTTGATTATTGACTGCCATATTAAGCTCAATGAGCATCGTAAGGGTCAGTTCTCCGTGTGTGGAAAGTGCCAGAAGCAAATGTGACACGTGTTGGGTATGTCACGTTTGTCGCAGCGGTTTCAAGATACGGATCACGATCTTGGAATGATTAATGACCTTCTTGTCCTTTGGGACTCAACACTCAACGAAACTCTCGGATCATTATTCACTATGAATCAACAGATTAACACATGCCCTTGATAGATCAAGGCAGAATAAACGACAGTAAAACGGTATTATAAAATGAATCTAGTTTCATTGAAATCCTTGAAAATGACGCCCCCCCCCCTGTTTTCGCTAATATTTGGCGACGATGGGCGTACGGGATCTGCATCACGCTTTGCAGATCAAAACTCCAGGATATCGTAGTCCAGCCAGCAAGAGCAAATTAGTACGTGATTAATATAGTCAGAATAATATTTGCATGTCGTGCGTCACACCACCAGAACATAATTCTTTATTTTAACATAAGTTCATATATATGGTATTTATTCTATCAAAGTATAGCCTAGTATTTAACTTTATTCTACATTTTCGTATTTTCTGGTTCTGGAGGGAATTACTTCTCTAGAAATGAATAGCAAATAGAAATAATTATGAAGCTAGGCAATTGCTAAGATCTCCACTATATTATTGGATATATAACTTATTAGTCTGTGAGCAATTTCAGTTTGCATTTGGGAACTTATATCCGGTATGGGATTGAGTCTGACTGTACATAATGTGATCAGAATCTCGGTTTCATAATCTTGTTTGCATCAAAAACCGTCTCCATGGGTATATGTGCCACAATTTTGTTCTCTACCAACTGAACCTAAAAGATGTGTTTCTATCCAACCATGGGCTCTACCACTGATAGAGCCCATGATTCAACCTGGCACTTCATCTCTTATTATACTATGGGTATATGAATTAATATGTCTTCATAGCAACCATTCATTTATCACTTTTCCTTGTTTTGATTTAAAGGTGCAACAAATTAGTGCAGAGGGGCCATTCAACGATCATATACCAGTGTCAAAATATATTTAAGTTTGGATATTTCATCAAGTCTTACATCTATTTTTATTATCTACAAACATTATTTCAGCTGATATTCCTCTTGAAACGCGGTGGATCTTAAAAATATAAAAGTGGATTTTCCTTTTCGAAGCTTTGAACTGAATTTACACTTCTTAATGCTGAAATTGATAGTTTATCCATACATTTTAAGAAAATGGGTATGTGAGAGAAGATGTTAATTTCCCTTTACAGGCCTTGTTGCCCCTTTAATAATATAATCTTGATCCTTCGCGGCGGCCTAATATCACCTCTTTTAAATAATTGTTTCCGAACATAACCGTCGCTTCAACTGTTTTATCACTTGATCCTCATTTCATGGGATTTTATCGTAGCTAATTCTGTGCATGTATTAAGCTCTTGTGATAATGTATCATATGAAATCCCATTTTCGGTTAATTGGGTCGTGAATCGCAACAATATAGCGTCTTCGATATCGTCAATGACAATATGGTAATTTCAGTGTCCGTTGTCCCGTATCTCATTTTGATCGGTTAATTAAAGACTTTATTTCGATGGTAGAACATTATCAACTGTACAATGAGTATTAAGACACTTTGATCGATTGTTGTTCCAGAGGAATTTAGTGTAAGTGCTCTATTAAACATACAGTTCATGAAAATTTAATTGAAGCGACGGTTATGTCCGCCATTTGTGACAACGGTATCTGACTTTACCGTTGTCAGGCTATTCCGGGGTAAAGTGGCTATTTGTACCTGGTCCTGACATGTTTTTGTATCCGCGGGACCTGACACAGGGTGGGATCTATCTTATCCCGGTGGAGCAGTACCCTATTATATTGACCTTTTTGTTTGGTTGAATTCTCCTCTTGAATTATGACGTCTGCATGACATTTTGTTTGATGTAACCCAGTGCATACTTTGATTGGTGATCAAAGATCAAAATCGATAGTTACTTAATTATCTCTTGAACTGTTCAATATAATGTATTTACTCCCAGAGAGATTGGTTAATTAAGATCACTCGTAAAGAACCTGTATAGTCAATATCGATCGAGTCTTCAAGATCACTCGACGCACACTGGACCCGTTGGAATTAATGTCCTCTGATAGATCTCCTCTGATATATTGGAAAGGCGCTCTAGCCGCGAGGCATTTCTAAAGATGAAAAAGATAGTCAAGCAAGACCCATAAATGTATCAGATTGAGAATACCTTTACACGGCAGAGTGGAAAGGGAGGCGACATTAGAAACCTAGCCACTAAATACATATTTCCTACTTTGTTTGAGAAACAACGTAACTAATATAAAGACCCATTCTCTAAATAGTATGATTCCAGAATTAAAGCCGCAAGAAAACTTAATAATGGACAGTACTATTAGGATTCCTTTCATGAGGCGGTGTATAATTCGCCATAATCATCATTATAATTGTATTATATAACACAACCCTTATAATATGCGTTTGGGGTAAGATATGAATTACCTTCATGATTAGCCTGTTACTCTTATCATTAGTAAATCGAATGGCTACAAATGAGAGGGCCACGTTAAAAAACTGTTTGGGCTTTCGTTTTAGGAAAAGTTGCGCTCAATTCTTGAAGGGATTTCAAAAAAGAAAGTCGCTCAAATATTTTTAAAATAACAACTAGAAAACAGCTCCACGGAGTAGCAAATCCAACCGAATGTTTTGATATAAGCATATATCCTAATCAGTCCACTGGTATTTTATTTTGTGTCCCTAGGCATTAGCATAAAAAATTTGAAGCAAATCCGTCAATTGGTATTTGAGAAATCGATTACATTTTTAGAGAAAAGGCGGCCATTTTGAATTGAGCGGCTTATTGAAAATTCCTTCAAGAGCAGAGGCTCTACACCCATTATCTGTTACTGTCTAAATGAATAGACGCAAATAAAGAATACATACATACATACATACATATATAAGGCACAAGCGCTATAAAAATTTAAAATCTTCCGGATAAACGAACATGGACGGACGAACATACGCACGGACGGCTTCTCTATATCCATACGAGCTTAATTCGGTGGGATAATGATAATGTTTTATATAGAAGTTTAGAGGTAGCCCTAGTTAAAGTACAAGATTCACATCTTGAAATAGATGATCTCCATATGTTTTTTGTTTTCCAGAAAATGTGATACACTTAGTGCATGGTTTGTCAAATCAAACACATTTAATAACAACAAACAAATGTAACCGAGATGTACTTTTACCACCTTTCAATGAATATTAATATGAATGTTGATTGGAGATTGAGTAACAGAGTAAGTGAGGTTCTCTTCATCCTGGTTGTAAATGTTAACAGGCACGAACTGAGAATAATCATTGTAAACAAATGCAAAACAGCAACCATATTTAATTTTTCATCCTTCACAAGACCACCCTATGCAGACAGAGCCTGTGGGAAATATTGGGTGCGGCGCAAATGAGCGGAGGGTGCGGAGCTAACGGTCATTTTTGAATTTAAAATTGGGATATTTCTGAAACTAAGCCGTTTTGGGACTTCAAATATACCAAGATATGTGTATTTGACACCAAATACCAATAAAATTGTGAAAATAGTAGTGCAATTCATTTAATAGCGACGCAGTATGCCTTAAACATTTCCCAGACCTATATATTTTGAGACTATCCTTTTAATACTGCGTCCACAGCATTCATAAAAAATGGTGTTCAAGATACACTACCCATGCAAATTATTTTTGCATCTTGGAAGCCAGGCAGTATCTGTGTGATTTTATAAAAATTCGGAAATGTTCTTCAGATATGAGCCCCCTCTAAATATTGGGTGCGGAGCTACGTTTATGGAGCTGCTCCGCACCCAATATTTAGAGGGGGCTCATATCTGAAAAACATTCCGAATTTTTATAAAATCACACAGATACTGCCTGGCTTCCAAGATGCAAAAATAATTTGTATAGATAGTGTACCTTGAACACCATTTTTTATGAATGCTGGGGACTCAGTATTAAAAGGATAATTTCAAAATATATAGGTCTGGGAAAGGTTTAAGGCACACTGCGTCGCTATAGAATGAATTGCGCTACTATTTTCACAATTGTATTGATATTTGGTGTCAAATACACATATCTTGGTATATTTGAAGTCCCAAAACGGCTTAGTTTCAGAAATATCCCAAATTTAAATTCAAAAATGACCGTTAGCTCCGCACCCTCCGCTCATTTGCTCCGCACCCAATATTTCCCACAGGCTCTGTCTGCATAGGGTGAAGACGGAAAACAAAACTGTTCTCTCCTTAGTATTTTTGTTTTTACATTATGAGGGACTACATGGAGCTAGATAAGCACAATGTTATTCATTAACTGAGGAATGAAAAGTCTGATAAAAATGTATAACAAATGAACTGAATGAGCTGTGTAGTTCCTGCACTGTCTTACGAAAATAACACATATTTTATATATAACAAGGTATCTGCCGCAAAGAGAACATTTGCTGAAACTCGATTATTCTGGATCGCCTTCCTCCTACTAATGCAGCCTTATAGACGGCACCGCTTGCACCCAGAACAATTAATAGACAGTACCCATTGCAAACATTACCCATAACACAATGGTACCCCGTACACCCAGAACTTTAATAGGCAGAACCTCACCCATGTCATTCAAGGCCCCGTGTAAAGTTTGAAAATATGTTTTTTATTCATTTACTATTTTTCATGACTTTTAAAGTTATTTTAGAGATATTTTGAAGAAAATATTTCATTTGAAAACAAAGTTTTTCAAATAAAAGTATCTTTTTAACACCATTGCGAAGATTGAACAAAGGACACACTATTTCAACAACAAAACCTTTTAAAGATTGCACACCATGCGCACTGAACAATTAAAGGCAGCAATTCCTACACAAAAAGACGCACCTCATAAACCCTAACAGACGGCACCGTCTGCCCCCAGTGTCCTAAGGGATAGCGCCTCGTACACCCACGCCAATACCATGAGAAGGCATAGAAACAGCCTCTCAGTCTGGCAATCTGCGATCTACAAGTGGCAACTCATGAGTTGGAATCTGATACCATATCAAAGAAAGAAGTATAAACATCCCGAATAAAAACAACTATTTACTGTACTTATAGTTAGTGAGTGGGTATCTGTCTTCTACAAGTACTTGACCCATTATCTAGTTATCTTCACAGTTTCATCCCATCCCAAACAACACAACAGTGTAAGATAGCGATAAATAAAGGAATGTTTTCATAACAAAATAATAGACTTTTCATCTCTTTTTCAGATTTCGTACTACCCTTGTTTCTTTTATTTAAGCATTTTAGAAAAAACACGTGCTTCCCATCAGTCTTATGTAACAACTTGCTTATCTTATACGAGTTCTTAACAACAACTTGCCAAAAATAAGAAAACCAAAGAACCCTCTTGAGGCCGGGACTAAAAAATATCTTTAAAAAAACATCTTAAACGACTATCTTAGAAAAGAACAAAAGAATTGTATCAGAACTCGGTTATGCTCTTGATCTCCTAATTACAAGTGTATATATGTGGTTAATGGAACCATAAATATGTGTGGTTAATTGAATCCTACATATGTGGTTAATTGTAGTCTACATATGTGGTCCATGGTACCCTACATGACCGGTTAATTGTACCCTACATATATGGTTAAATGTATCCACCCTACATACGTGGTTAATTGTACCCTACATATGTGGTTAATGGTACCCAACATGTATAGTTAAATGTACCCTACATTTGTCGTTAATTGTAGTCTACACATGTGGTTAATCATACCCTACACGAGCGGTTAATTGTACCCTACATATATAGTTAAATGTACCCACCCTACATACGTGGTTAATTGTACCCTACATATGTGGTTAATGGTACCCTACATATATAGTTAAATGTACCCTACATATGTGGTTAATTGTACCTTACATCTGTGGTTAATTGTACCCTACATAAGGAAGTCTTACACAAATCTTACACGTTTTCTAATGATCTAATTATGTTGTACATTCGTATTTTTCGTTTTTTTGGGTACACGGTTTTTTCGACTGGGTACCGGGTACCAAGTTTGAACCCAGTATGGAGGATTAACTACCCGGTACCCGTTTTTTTTCTACAAATACCAAATTAACGATAATTAAATTCAGTATCCAATGCATAATATGACAAGTTTTCGTCAATAAAATCAATATTTATTTTTTGAAATACAAGTGTCCCATTTTTTGGATCACCCTGTATAGTGAATAGCAGTTATTAGAATGACCTTCAAGGCTGATAATATACCATCATACTATTTATTACCAAGACATAATGAATGTGAACAATTTATTTGTAGATGTAACAACATAACAGATGTGGGAGTTGGTTACCTGTCTACCATGACAAGTTTAATACGACTCTACCTCAGGTGGTGTACACAGATACGAGACTTTGGCCTGCAGCACATTCTTACTATGAAGAATCTCAGGATCCTGTCTCTTGCAGGTAAGCCATTTTTTTAGAGTTATGATTTGTTTCATATCACCCTGATTTATCTTCATTATACAGACTTGCCAACCTCCCGTTTTTTTACGGGAATCTCCCGTAAATTTTTTGTTTTTCCGTAAAAAATACCAAACTCCCGTACCGTTTTCTCCCGTAAAAACTCCCGTAAACTCCCCTACCGTATTTCTACTAAAATCTCCTGTAATTTTTTTAAAAAATATGGCCGTAAAATCTCCCGTATTTTTGCTGAAATATCCCGTATTCTGGTGTAACTCCCGTAAATTCTCCTGTATTCTTGGTATAACTCCCGTAAAATCTCCGTTTTTTGCTGTCGATATCTACCGTATTTAAAAGGAATTTGACAAATTTGTGACCTTGATTATTGCAGGCACGCTTCTTTCTTTTACTCCAAGAAGGTTGGCTCCCATGGTTCACTATCGATACTTTCATAAATAACTTAAAAGTACTTCATTCCCATGATTCAAATTGCTTTTCTGCGATCAGTTCGGTATAAGTTTGCACACCAAATGTCCACAAACAGGGGCCAGTTCAAATTCTGTCATACTTCTGTCGGGAGAATACATTTTGTTTTTATATGGCGCTAAACAAAATATTCCCGCTTACTTCCTGCGAAAGCTATTTGGATTTTGATATAATAGCTTTCCCACGGAGCATTTGGACAGCTCAATGATTGTGACCTTTGAAATTGAATTAAGTCGATCAGCGGCTTACTTTTGGTCTCTAACTGTGTCTTACATCAGTATCATCAATCCGTGTAAGTATTAGAGCGCTGGAATACTTCTTTTTCGATCAAGACTTGTAAATTGTTCATCGAGTGAATGTTTTTTAGACCTATTTCCAATATGGCGGTTTGCTAGGAGCGAGATACGCAACGAACGAAATGAATTTTGAGAATTAGTTAGGTTCGGACAACCTCCGGAAATGTACGAAAATGTCCGAGCAGAAAACGCCATATTGGAATTAGGCAGTAAAAACATTCACTCGACTAACAAATTACAAGTCTTGATCGAAAAGGAAGTACCTCAGCACTCCAATACTTGCACAGAAGGATGATAATGATGTATAGCATAGTTAGAGAACAAAAGTAGGCCGCTGATCGACTTAATTCGATATCAAAGGTCACAATCGATGAGCTGTCCACTTTTGCGTTTGAGAGCCATAAGTTTCAAAATCTAACATGGCTCTCGAAGTGAGTAAATTCCCGCAATATAAGGCGCATTATTGGTAGGGACTGCTGTGAAATAATGAACGTAAGTGACATCTATTTTAGATTATAAGTTCTAATTAATTTATTAACTGCGCATGCGTCATAATAATTTCAACCAATTAAATCGCTGGATTAAATGCTCATAAATCTACCGTAAAAATTCCAATTTTTCAAAATCTAAAGTAAAAACTCCCGTTTTTTCTGAAATCTACCGTAAAAACTCACGATTTTTTCAAAATCTACCGTAAAAGCTCCAGTTTTTTTAGAAATCTACCGTAAAAACTCCTGTTTTTCAGAATCTACCGTAAAAACTCCCGTTTTTTAGAAATCTACCGCAAAAACTCCCGTTTTTTCAAAACCTACCGTAAAAACTCCCGTTTTTTCAGAACCTACCGCAAAAACTCCCGTTTTTTCTGAAATCTTCCGTAAAAAAGTCACGTTTTTTAAAATTCACCGCGAAAAATACCTTTTTAAAAAAATTTCCCGTAAAAACTCCCGTTTTTCAAAATCTCCCGTAAAAACTCCCGTTTTTTTTTCAAAATTTACCGCAAAAACTCCAGTTTTTTCAAAAACCTCCCGTAAAACTCACGCTTTTTTTCAAAAAACTCCCGCAAAAACTACCGGATTTTGAAAAAAACTCCCGTAAAAGTACCGCAATTTTTTTTAAATCTCCCGTAAATTTTTCATTTTAGGTTGGCAAGTCTGTTATATATGTGACACCATCCTGTTTTATTTTGCAGGGTGGTCAAAAAAACGGAAACCCTGAATTTTCCTCATATATTTTTAATTTTAAGAAACTACTCTCTGATATTTGACACATTTGTACATCATTCGGTTTCATACCATCCTACCATATTTCATGATCATCAGACTGATAGTCTCAATGTTACAGCATGTGTTGTTTAAAGCGCTGTAACATTGTGACAATCAATCTGATGGTCATGAAATATGGTAGGCTGGTAGCAAATTGAATGATGCACAAATGTGCCAAATATCAGGGTTTCCATTTTTTGACCACCCCGTAATAACGTATGGATTATCACCCTGCTTTATCTTCATTATACAGGGTGGTCCAAAAAAAGTGAACCCCTGCAACATGCTATATTTTCCTTAATACTTGCATGAATAGGCTCATATTATCACATGTTGTAGAGAAAGGTCTAAAATTTTGGTTGATGCCATAATTTATTCTCAGTCTTAAATTTTGAAGAAATTACAAGCGTTTAACAAACATGCCTGGAAATAAGATATTGTACAAAATTTTACAAAATGTGATTCACGGAAATTGTTGAAACACATTGGATGATCTTAAACAGCTTTTAGTTAGAGATACAAGTTTACAACCCTACCATATGACAAAAGGGACACTATTCAAGCAGAAAACACATTTCACACTTTCATTGATCATTTTGAAGCATTTTTAACTGTTCAACAGTTCAGGTACACCAACAGTTAAAGGGGGGCCTCTTATGGAAGGAAGTTGCCCCCTGTGACCAGGAATCTGATAACCCCTTCATCAAATATCTTTAAAAATCAAAAGAAAATCCAATATTCAATGTTTTGAGCCATATATCATTAGAATTGGTCCATGATTTATGAAGATATTGACATTTCAAGATCATATAGGGGTATGTTCATGATTTCACTGGAAAATGTTTTCGTCTGTGGAAGCTAAGCACATTTCTTTGGATCACAATAACTTTGCAACTAACAAAGGTAAGATGCTAATGTTAAGCCATAATGTGCAGGATTTAAAATTGAACAAAGTCAGTAAATATTACTTCTTTAAGACTGCAGCTTAAAAAATTCTCAAGAGAAAGGTGTTAAAGGGTTGAAGAATCGCGGATATTGAAAATCACAATTTGTCCATTTTCAGTAATGTTTGGTTAGGGCTTATAATTTCTGCAAATTTCAAGACTAAGAAAAATGTATGGTACCAACATAAATTTTAGACCTTCCTCTACAACATGTGAAAATAAAAAAGAATTCCTGAAATTAATAAGGGAAATATGGCCAGTTGCAGGGGTTCACTTTTTTTGGACCACCCTGTATGTGATATCATCCTGTTTCATTTTAATAATACATGTGATATCATCCTGTTTCATCTTAATAATACATGTGATATCACCCTGTTTCATCTTAATAATACATGTGATATCACCCTGTTTCATCTTAATAATAGATGTGATAACGCCCTGTTTCATCTTAATAATACATGTGATATCACCCTGTTTCATCTTAATAATACATGTGATATCACCTTGTTTCATCTTAATAATACATGTGATATCACCCTGTTTCATCTTAATAATACATGTGACATCACCCTGTTTCATCTTAATAATACATGTGATATCACTCTGTTTCATCTTAATAATACATGTGATATCACCCTGTTTCATCTTAATAATACATGTGATATCACCCTGTTTCATCTTAATAATACATGTGATATCACCTTGTTTCATCTTAATAATACAATGATATCACCCTGTTTCATCTTAATAATACATGTGATATCACTCTGTTTCATCTTAATAATACATGTGATATCACCCTGTTTCATCTTAATAATACATGTGATATCACCCTGTTTCATCTTAATAATACATGTGATATCACCCTGTTTCATCTTAATAATACATGTGATATCACCTTGTTTCATCTTAATAATACATGTGATATCACCCTGTTTCATCTTAATAATACATGTGATATCACTCTGTTTCATCTTAATAATACATATGATATCACCCTGTTTCATCTTAATAATACATGTGATATCACCCTGTTTCATCTTAATAATACATGTGATATCACCCTGTTTCATCTTAATAATACATGTGACATCACCCTGTTTCATCTTAATAATACATGTGATATCACCCTGTTTCATCTTAATAATACATGTGATATCACCCTGTTTCATCTTAATAATACATGTGATATCACCCTGTTTCATCTTAATAATACATGTGATATCACCCTGTTTCATTTTAATAATACATGTGATATCACTCTGTTTCATCTTAATAATACATGTGATATCACCCTGTTTCATCTTAATAATACATGTGATATCACCCTGTTTCATCTTAATAATACATGTGATATCACCCTGTTTCATCTTAATAATACATGTGATATCACTCTGTTTCATCTTAATAATACATGTGATATCACCCTGTTTCATCTTAATAATACATGTGATATCACTCTGTTTCATCTTAATAATACATGTGATATCACCCTGTTTCATCTTAATAATACATGTGACATCACTCTGTTTTCTATTCAAAACGTTTGTTAAACATGAAATGATATCAAATCGCAACATATAATTAAAACATCTCAGGTTTAAGCATAAATCAAAATGCAATTTCAAAAATGGCACCACATGAATAAATGAGTTGAACATGGTTGATGAATGAGGTACGTTAGCTTCTTCATTTAAAGCAAGGGGAACAATCAATAAAGATGCCATACAACTAAGTGAAAATCATGATTGCTCTGGAAATGTGGCTCTTTTCTGCTTCAGCAGATAGACTAAAAGCTAATTAGATTATCATTATTATTATCACCATTACAGCAGATATTATTTCAAATCTTCTCTGAGCAAGCTTATTGCTAGAAGTACTCATTAGTTCATGCAATATTCCAATGATTAAACTTATTTAATATACAAGTGACATATACAAGTGAAATAACATGTCTGGACTATGGCAGCTTATATTCAACAGTTTTCTCAGAAATGTAAGAGAAATTGCTACATGAATGTAAAATAAAGACTCAAACATGTCATGAAATGACAGTCAGATGATCGTTTGGCTAGGTTTCTCAAAATGAATAATATTAAGCCAAGTCTAACTTACAATAATTAGTGAAGGCTTTTTACACTATTTGCCTAATATATTGAAATGACTTTCCTTGTATTTTAATGGCCATGACTGTAAATCATTCTGTAGTCTAATCAATATGCACATTTGTTGCGTGGAGATTCTATTAACCCTGAATGATTGAATCAGTGACAGCTCAGAATGTAAGTTGAATGGGGTCTTTGAGGATGTTTTATTCAATGATACATAATCTTATCCTATGCCAAGTAGAGTTTTAGGGAGATAAGTTGGTAAGATATATCCCTTATCTTGATTTTGAGGTTTCAATATCCAGAACCTCCATATCTCCCGCCATATCTCCCGCTTCGGTGCATATCTTCCCGCTTCCGGTAATTTCACTTCACATTTTTAAAAAAAAATTGAAAAAAGAAATTTCAATATTTTTTCAAAAATTATTTTTTCAAAATTTCTTTTCAAAATTTTTTTTCATTTTTTTTCAAATTTAAAAGTGGATATGCAATAAAATGACTTTGCATATGAATGATTTGTTTATTTTTACACCTTGTACTATTGAAATGGCCATATGCCCCTGAAAACTCTACTTGGTATAGGATAAAGCAGTTATGTACGGTCGGTTTGGATATTGGGTTCATCCCTCGTGAGATATGCACATCTACCTTCGGTCCCTACGGTCCCTCAGGTAGATATGCATATCTCCCTCTGGATAAACCGCATATTCAAAACCTCCCAGTACATAACCCTTATATATTAGCCTTTGGGAATATGATATATGGAGCTCCTTGCTTAAGTCTATTAGGAAAACTGCAGTATTGTTTTATCAATTCAAGTACATGTATAATGTGTCTCATGATATTACTAAGTGCACATTATTTTCCTTATAAAAATGATTAATAGATATGTACATGAATACTCAAAATTGACTTGATTTATATCCTACAACATGTGCGTGCAATAGAAATGTTATATGCTCACTTGATTGTCTTACAAACACAGATATACTATCTCCTTTTCAAAAATTTAAATGGGAATGGTCAATCTTTGTACTATAAGTGGTCTCAATAGTTGTAAAAATCATGAGTTGCCTCCAAATTATAGCGGTTGGAAGAAAAAGATGACACTATAAACAGATGACACTACAAAAGGATGACACTAGATTGAACTTTGCACACTCTTTGTTATGATGTGTTTGTTTACATCTAAAGGTCGCTTGTACCTATTAAACTGCAATGAAGATCATGTGTACCAGGATTATCCCACTATCCTGTACATAAAATATCAAGTTTCGCCAGGATTGTCCCACTTGCCTGTTCATAAAGCATCAAGCAATGGAATTGTTTTGAAACATGCTTTATTTTTATTCTTTTTAAATTGTCTTTGACCTTAGCAGCCAGCTATGTATGTGTTTTATCAAAAATAAATTCAAATCAAATATAAGTTTTCATATATTATTTGGAAGAACATACTTAAAGGTGGTCTCATTGAAGATACTAAAAGGTAAATATGGGGGTAGACTGTAAATCTAGTAAATCTAGTAAATCTAGTAAAACTAGTAAATCTAGTAAATCTAGTAAAATCTTGTAAAATCTTGTAAAAACTTGATTATTCAATGTCTAAGATATTAAGTGCAAATGTCGAAAAAGCACTGAAAATGCCTTTGTATGAATGAAATGAACATGTAGAAAAAATTCTAACTTTTATTTCATTATATTTAGTTACAAAACAACTATATGTTAGTACTGGATAACAAAATGGTTATCAAATGGTACACCCATTTTATCATCATTCACAACCCACCCAAGAAGCATGCTCTATTAACAAATTAAGCCACACATTTAAGGACTGAGGGGACAATGCGTACCATCTAAATGACATAGGCTTGTTTTTCCCTCACAAAATGTTATAATGCTTAGCCTATCAGATAATTTAGTTATTGCTTATTTTTTGGCGATGCTGTTCAATTGACAATATTTGTAGAAGTTCCAATATGAGAGGAATGGATAAATGGCAATTTCAAAATTGATTTTTGCCAACCCCCAAAAATAATAAAAA